>JAMPIV010006313.1:25000-622677 GCA_024509875.1 Oreohelix idahoensis | reverse complement strand
AAACATGCATTCATTTGCACGTTATAATATGCGAGATAACTTAGCTCCATGAAGTCTTACTCGTTTTTCTGATCTTCATCATAAGGATGTCTGCTCAAAAAGTCTGCGCCAACGTTCAAAGGGCCGGGAATGTATTCTATCAGAAATGAATATGGTTGCAACAAGAGAGACCATCTCAATAATCTGGAATTTTAATGCTTGGCCTGTGACAAGAACACGAGGGGTGAATGATCCGTTTGGACCACAAATGTCCTGCCATATAAATAAATCTGGAATTTCTTTATAGACCATATTAAAGCGAGACATTCTTTTTCACTTGTTGAGTAATTTTTTTCCGCCTTGTTCAACTTGCGGCTAGCATAAGCGACTGGGTTCAATTACCCATCTTGTGAGGAGGACCTTTGCAATAATGTAGCGCCCAGGCCTACATTGCTTGCGTCACGTCTCACAATAAATTCTTTAGTCAAGTCAGGCAATTGCAACACTGGCCTGCTTGTAAGCTTCTCTTTTAACTCCTGGTAAGCCAATTCACACTGTGCTGACCAAATTATAGTATCAGGTTGACCTTTGCGAGTTAAATCCGTCAGAGGAGCACATATAGAGTGTAAAGATCTGTGTTTCTTACTACAACCTCTTGTAATGGGTATAGTGGCCACCGCTGTAAAGTGTTGTTAGTTTGGACTCCACTGTAAAATTATGGTGTGGTGTAGTGTCAATGATGGCTGGTAATCTGTTGGTTGTATGGTTACAATCGTGTTCAAAGGGGTGCTGTCACAGTGAAGACAGACACAGGTCAACTCGACCTACACAGGGTAGTGTAAACATTGAAGTGAGAGTGCATTGTACGCGAATGGTAGAATGGTTCTGAAGAGTTGACAACTTGGTAGCAATGTATTCATACTCTCACATTTAGAAGTCAAGGATTACAGGGACTACTGTGGTCTTTTTATAACGTTTAATGAGACGCACACTGGAACAGTACGTGTATGGTTACAGGAACACATGTCGACATAAACAGCATAGTGTTGATCAATGGTGTATCATCTTAAGTTAGCATTCATCCTGATTAACCTCATACTGGAACATTTGTAGACAAGCATTCAGAGTTCCATAGTTAATACAAATATATATATATATATCAGGTTGTACTGACAGATCACGTCAGTTTATACATAATGTTCGTAGTGATTCCTAAACAGAATCTCTCTTAGCATGAGTGTAGCTTGTACTCTCGTGAAGATTTCTTCAAATAGCATTTAGTACATATCTTCGGAGTAAATGCTAAATCTCCCATAATAGATCTTTCTTTCATAAATATGATCTCTGGATCATTATCGGGTAGTAAGGGGGGGGGGGGTGGCATCCCTGTTCTCTGATGCATGATTGACAATAATTCGGATTCCAAGATGGCTTCCTTGGTCCTTAACATCGCTCACACAACGGTGAGACGACAAACTTCTAGAAAGATTCACTTCATAAGGATATCAAAGTTTCCACCAATATCAGCATTATCTGTCCTCATAATTGCTGTGTAGAAACATTATTAGTGCTGCTAGACGATATGCCGTTCTGACATATAAACATAAGTAGATTCATGTAGGCCTAAACATAACCCATCGTAAGCCTAGGAACGAAGTCAGTAAAAGTACGTTTACCTTGGCCAAGAATAAATAGCAAGCACAAAAACACTTTTCTGGCGTAATAGAAACAATACTGGGAACACATAGACTAAAACAGTCCTAGAAGACGCAATCTTCTTTCCCATGATAACTTGAGATCACAAAACTTTGGACCGCTCGACATGGCGTCCCGCCAGACTCCATAACCGAAGAACACACTCTCTTATCTTCATCCGCTGAGCGTGTAAGAAGAAATAATCCAGCCAAGACACACAAAGATAACATGATATAAGACCGAATCGTCTCAAACAGTAAACCTAGATTCGGACTTTCAATATTCCTGCAAAACCTTAAGCGAGAACAATCTGTTTCCAGCTATAATAGACATAAAATGATATAAATCTAGATTCCTCCGCTTGTTCAATACACGGGAACAAAACAGGAACCGATCACTCAAAGAATAAAATACACATTTACCATACTGAGTTATTCCCCTTCTTAAAAGTTGTAAGTTCATAAATAAATATCCTTTTATCAAACAGATAGTTACATTTTCATTTGTAATCGTATCAACTGTAATCTGTGCGACATATAAAAATATGTACGCAACAAGAGTTAAAATGTTTGATATACTTTTGGTAAAAACCACACAGAGACACGAAAGATCGCACATCTTTTTTTGTTTGTGGTCTAGGTGCTCTTTTCTAATTTTTCCAGATTCTTAGGATCAGGGGTCATGCTACCTTGATGTACTGTATGTCCCAAGAATTCCAACTCTTTACAACCAATACAGCATTTTGTTGGCCTAGCGGTTAAGTTAGCCTCTCTGAATCTATCAAACAGCATATTCAAAGAGGTAACGTGTTCCTCAAATGTTTCCGTAGCAATGAGGATATCATCCATAAAATTCGAAATACATGGATTTTTCAGGGGATCCAACAATTTTCGCATCATTCTAGAAAACACACTCGGGGCATATTTCAAACCAAATGGTAACATGTTGAACTCATAATGACCTTCCGAGGTGCTAAAAGCTAAATAAGGTCGAATCTCATGCTTTACTGGAATCTGGTAATAGCCTTTGCTAAGATCTACCTTAGAAAAATATTTTGCCTTGTTCAGCCTGGCAAAAAGTTGAGTAGTATCAGGTAATGGATCCACCTGACCTTCTGTGACAGCATTCAGTTTCCTGTAATCTATGCACAGTCTATGTTCTCCTGATGGTTTCCGCAACAAAACCACACAGGAACTGTAAGGAGACTCACTGTGAGAAATAATCCCTTCTTTTAACAAATAATCAATCTCCTCTTTCAAAGCTTTTTCCTTAGCGAACGGAATAGAATAGGGTCTCATACAGATGGGTGCTGGGTCTAGTAGTTTCATATAATATGACAACAAATTTGTGTGCCCCGGTTTATCCGTTAACACATCTGTATGTTTCTCAAGGACCTGTTGAACCTTCTCCTTCTGTCCTTTTGTCAGGTGATTACTAATTTTCACCTGTGCGAACGTTTCACTGGTTTTCAGTGGATATTCAACCAAGGAGAGAGATTCATTTTTCATTTCGGTTGCGATAGACAAAGCCATTAAATGTGTTCCTTCCTGGATTTGTCTGTCCAGATATTTCTTCAAAAGGTTCACATGATAGACTTTCTCCTTTCCCTTTTTGTCTATCTTATAATTTGTTCTGGATACTTTTTCCTAAACTGTATATGGCCCTTGCCATCCGATCTGAAGTTTGTTGTTGCTGCCTGGCAATAGAAGAAGTACCTTCTCCCCTACAGCAAGTTCTCTATCCTTCGCTTTCTTATTATAATAAGCAGCATGCTTTTTCCTGGCTTGTCTCAAATTTTCATTTGCCAGTTTCCAACTAGTTTTTAAACGAGTGGTCAGTTCGTTCACATATTGGTATGATGAGGTAAAAGTCTCCTCTGCCTTCTCATCTGTCCAGGTCCTTAACAGAGTTACATATGGACCTTTAATTTTTCTGACATAGTATTCATGGCACCTGTCAGGTCTTTTACATTGGAAGCTCTGTTTTGCGGAAGTTTCTTTCTTGTGTCACCACACAAGAATCTACCACTACCAATTTGTTTCCTGGGGTTGTCTCCCCTCAGGTTCAAATTCAAATTGAGAGAACTTCGCTCTCTTTTTTCTTCCTCCAGTTTACATAAGTCCGACCGAGGGATCGTCGGCTTATTCTGGGGTCTAACAGTTCTTTGTACTCGCTGCATAGTGGCCATAGTAAAACATTCGAGCGAAGACTGTCTGTGAAACGGGGGTTCCCATTCCCCTCTGTCCACTTTATTATAATTATTTTTCTTTCCAGGCCTAATTTTGCCCCGTGGCGTGTCTAGGTCCTGATTCCTTTTCCCACGTGTGGGTGTTCCCTCTTTAGGTTCTGGCCCAGGTTTGCCATAATGCTTCTTTTGCATTTGGTTATTATTTTTCCACCCTGTGGAATTTTTCTCGCTGCACTGTTCGCAGTCCTCGACAAATTTTCTTATGTCATCAACTTCTCCGGGCCAGAAATATCCAACCGGTTTTCTTTGGCATGTGGTACCCATTTTCTGGTGTTCACCATTTAGACCATGTGTTTGTCTCATAACTTGTGCCCTATATCTCGATGGCACTACTACCTGTCCTTACTCGGATAGTCCTGCCTTATCCGCCCTGCAAAGCAGTCCATCATCCAAATAGAAGTCTCCTTTCCTTGGAGGGGTATGGAGTTTTTTGGGGTTTTTCAAAACACGGCTTCAGTGACCTATCTTCAGCCTGTGCCTTTGTCCACTGTTTACGAGACATTGTTTTTGGTGGTTCCTTCTCTTTTTTAGGAGTCGACCTGACCTGAAGCGTGGCCATTACTACAGGTCTCCTTCCACAATTTTCAGTGTTATGGTTGTCCATCCGACAATTTTTACAATAATTCTTTCCTTGGCTAAAAGGTTTTCTTTCATCATTCCTTCTATCATTGAATTGTGAGGGTCTATTCTTAAACTCATTTCGAGGCCTATCAAAGTTCTGCTTATTTCTATTATCGAATTTATTATGGTTTTGAGGGGCCTTACTCTGATCTATTTGTTTCTTCTTTGTGCCAGCTACCTCTGCCTGGGCTGCCTGATACCTTTCAGCGACATTTATTATCTCACCCAGCCTCTCCGCACCCTGTTCCATGAGAAACTTTCTCATGTCTGGAGCCATGGACTCTCTCATTTGTTCAATGAGTATCATCTCTTTGAGATCTGGGGTTTTCCCCAAAGTAGCCCATTTCACCATATACGTTTCCAACCGGGCGGAGAACTGGTGATAGGTCTCACCCTACAGTAGCCTGGCAATCCTAAATTTCTTTCTATAAAACTCTCCGTTCTTTTCGTATCTTAACAGAAGAGCTTGCTTCAACATGTCATAGTTGTCTTGGTCACCCCTGCTCATTTTGGAAACCACTTCATAAGCTGTTCCCCGAAGTCCCTGAGACAACTTTACCCCCCATCTTTCTCTTTCTAACCCATAAGTAGTGGCTAAAAGTTCAAACCTGCTTAAATACCCTTCAATGTCATCGTCTTTCTCAACAAAATGGTCTACATGAAAACCCATAGCTGAGGTTGAGGCTCCCTGACTAGCAGTGGCATCTGAGGCAAAGGGGCTGGCACCATTTTCAGGAGCATGGCCTTGAAATTCTAACTCCCTTAGTCGTAGCTCATGCTCCCTCTGTAATCTTTTCTCCTCCTTTTCTGCTTCCCTCTCGGCAGTCAATCTTTTTTCTTCTGCCTCCCTTTCGGCAGTCAATTTTTTTTCTTCTGCTTCCCTTTGCAGTCGTTTTTCTTCTGCCTCCCTTTCGGCAGTCAATCTTTTTTCTTCTGCTTCCCTTTGCAGTCGTTTTTCTTCTGCCTCTAATTTTTTCTCCTCAAATTGGAGCCTCTTTATCTCATCCTCCTTGTCAGCCTCAATCTGCAGCCTCTTAATTTCTTTTTCAGCCTCTAACTTTCTTTCTGCTTCTTTCTCTAATCGTTTATCTTCCCGGGCAATAAATTTATCCACCTCTGAAGTTACATATTGAACCAACTCTGGTCCATCCATGTCCATCTCTTTAGCAGTCTGTAGAGCCGCAGAGCGAAACTTGGCCAGATCTGCCATTCTGATAAGTATAAAATGTTCTAACTAAATCTTTAACTAATTATAAATTTATTTAATTAAATCTGGGCTCTGACACTTTCTTCACTTCCCAAATCTTGGGTAATAATATATGGGGATTCCCTGGGAAAATAAGACTGTTGTTAATGCTAAACCCCAGATCCGGTGTATGTAGTACTAAAAGAAATTCAGATGTCCGGACAAGCCTACCAATTTATGTAGCAAAGTTGATTTTGCTGGGGAGGTTATGATGGTATCCTAAAAGAATGAAAAGGTGTCTGCTTTAACCGTGTGAGGTCAAGCACATGTAGGTCTCTGACTCTATAAATGATGATGATGAATTATGTGCAGAGAACCTACCGCTACCTCCCTTTTCAGGCATACTCTTTTTACCCAAGCGAATCTGAATGTACCTCCCTGCCTCTTTTCCAAGCTCGCGTTCCCCTAATGTTACAAAAAAACATAAGCAGGAACGCCAGTCTGTCTGGTCGAGTGTCCGTAGATATTAGTATTTCTTCAATAACTTATCTAATTCTGGGACTATCATATTATTGAAAGTACATTCTTGTTCAGCGAACTCTACGTCACACTACCATATAATTTTTATGGGGAACTTCATAATGGTTTAAAATTTCCAATTTTTGTCATGTCAATCGTCAAATAAAATTTTGCACAAGTCCGCCATCTTTCCTCTCCTTCATCTCGCTAGCATATATTTTTCAAATAACTAACTTGTTTTAGCTACGTCAGAAATGCTACCACTAGGAGGGAAATAAAATTGTCTGCGTGTTTCTGCCTTGGCTGGCTTTTCCGCAGTGTGTATATGCGTTGCAGACTGTGTCAGCGAAGCGGGGTGTAGACGGGGCGGGTTAAGAATTTGCGTTACTAATTAGTATTGTATCGTGTAATACTACCAAACAATGTAAGGATTACTACTAAATTTTTGTGTTACAGTTGACAGAAAGCGTTAATTCAGATAGTTATTTTGCGGCACGCTTCCGCCAATAGTTAATTATAAGGCTAGACTACAAAGTGTATGCAGCAGATCGGGCAAATGTTAAATATTAGTAGTGTTTCTCGAAAACGAAACTAAAAGCGTGTCAGACTATTACCGTGAAATCGGTCTATAGGCTTAGCACTGTGCAAAAAGCAGCGCTGCTGGCGTCGAAGATGCCAACCGTCAGACACATGCGGGCTAATGTATTTATTATCGTTTTATGCCTAAATCTTACTGAATTGAGCGTTTATTCTTGCAGATTTTGCTACAAGAACGTAGGGAAATAGACAAAACAAAAGGAAAGGAAAGCAATAACAAGCCAAGAAGCAAATAAAGGAACAGCACTACATTACTCTACAGATCAGACTAAATGATAGCTAGTATCAGATAGAAAGACAGACTAAAAAATTTAGAGTTTCAGGAAAACAAAGAAAATATCAATACAATACATTATACGAAGAAAACAAACAAAGACTTAACTGAAGGTCCAACGGCGCCTGAGCAAGAAGTATCCTCAGCACTGGCGATGCTTGATGAAAACGTCACAAACGAAACTCCACATTTGAAAACGTTGAATGGAACAAGTATAACTCCAGCGAAAAAAATATAAGTCCAGGAAAACAGCTTCTCTGAAAGACTGAGTGTCAGTTACTCTCCACGATGACTACACTGTTCTATACGGAGCTAACAAAGCACTGTCCACAATAATAACGGAACTGTCTAACTTCTACATGTTCAGCTGCACAGTTAGTATCACCAGTCTATACGTTGGATAAATACATGTAAGTCCATTGGCGTTGTTATACGAATGTTACCCGCAAAGTTTATTTCACAGTTCGATACTCCAAGGATCACAGCAGTCTTCAAGGTAACGTACACTGGACCCCGCAGGTCGGCAGGATACACTGCACATAAGAATTCACCCCTGGTTGGGCACGTCTGCGTGGTAAGGTAACGTCACAGGCGTCAACTTTCACCCCTGGTTGGGCACATCTGAGTAGTAAGGTCAAGACAAGATGTCCAAACCAATGACATGATGTACCAAACACCCTATTAACCTCTTTTCATCTACAATATCCTAACACCGATCTCCTTCTACCCAAATACCGAGGTTGACTAAGCTATCTCCCATATGACACTCCATTTGCCGTCTGGGCCAATCTAGCTAGATGGTACCAACACCCCAACACTCCACTGCTCCACCTGGATCACTGTTGTCAACCACTAATAAGACCATAAAATACACCAAACTGCTCTGTGTGACGCACGTTGCAACTCTAACCTATTACTTCACGCACTTGTACCTAGACCTGTCACCTACAGTGTAAACAACCTGAAAATTAAACGTGCAACACAGTATGAACTACAAAACTGAAACGTATAAACCGACTGAAAATAGCCATTACAACTGAAACGCTGAAATTACGTCCGTCACCGTAACCCAGGTCAAACGACCGTAAACAGTACACTACACTGACAAACACACTGACTCTCTTCTAGACAACTGAAAATAACTCACTCCCGTGACCTGGCAGTGAATATGAAGGAGCCCACACGGCTGCAAACTTTTAATACTCTGTGTGTACGATTCTTAATGGCCTAACTATAGCAAACACAGGCTCCATGGCCTTGCTATCAATACTATTCCATCTAGAAGCCAGCTAGCTGGGAATTACATATCACAACATACAGAAAAACCACAGTCCCCACGGCCTACAGAAGAGACGAGCCACCCAGATGTCAAAGATAAACTACTTACACTATGGAATTTATGAATACTTTCATACACTTGCCTCAAACCACTAGGAGACGACCATAGCATACAGTAGCTGACATTAATTAACCAATAACACCTGAAGCAGGTACAGTCCCTTTAATAAATACTGCACACACAGAAGCCATACACGGCTGGCAATACATATGAGAAAACAATGCAACATAAATGCCAATCTAGCTTGCCATAAACTACAACTCAATCTAACGGTAACATCATCACCGACATGTTATATCCAGTGAATAACACCATGACTTTCGCTAACAGTAAAGCAATACTCAAACGCAACATAAAAAATCATACATGGTCTACCGAAAAGCCGCTCGAGAAAACGTACACAACCTCTCGAGAAATAAAGCACTAATCCTGACCATATGAATAACTAGTAAGAACTATGACTCCAATGGCATCCCAATACTCCCAGCAAAACTGCTAACAAAGGGACAACGTCCTCCAGGAACGACGGCCAAAACCTCTACTCCTTTGCGCCAAAAGTTTTATATTCTTCCGTTCTGAGTCACCTGACCAGACGGTTTTTTTATTCTAACAATGTTGTCACTCCCCAGCGTGACCAACTTAATATTTCGGCGAATGTCTATAATGTGACAAAGGGTGCGTTTTTATTGGCTATTGTATCAGAGAGTTCTCTACTTATGGCGTGCGGAATGGTCAGATTAGAAAACCGCATTGTGAGACAGAATAAATCACGACAGGCCTTTAAACGATTGGTCGCTAGAAAGCGCTCTATATAAAAAAATCGTAATATTGTTCGTTTTTTTTTTTTTTTTTTTTTTGGGTCATTGCCTGGGAACGGGAGCTTGACAAGAAGAAGAAATCATTTTGGTAAAAAACCTCAAGACGATGGCTGTAATCCTTACACTTCCATAATGGGTTACAGTAAAGCAACATACTTAACGCAGACAACGGTGAATTTTGTATGCAGGGTCATACTAGGAGGAAACATTGGTGCTGACTGGGCATGTGTGCTTGTTTACAACCATTATTCTGTGAATTGAAGAGTGAATCTTACCTGCTTTTCGCTCGCTACAGATCTGGTAATAAAACCAGAGAATTTGTACATGTGAGTAAACGCATATAAACATTTAATAGCAGTAGGCAATTGAGATAAGATTATAAGTTGATTTGGGCTACACCTACGAAATGAACCTAACGCTATGAATTACAAGAGAATAAAATATGCTCGACGACTGAATCAAACAGTACTAATAAGTTTTCTTCTAAAAGAGAATTGGTAAGATAGAGACTCTGTGTGCACCTTCTTCTTCTCTTCTTCCGTCCTTAGCCACCGACCGTCAAAGCAGTCAGTGGCCATTACGCCTAGTGGCGTCTTAGGGCAACAGCAGATAGGTTTTCTTTGCCATTGTTTCCCATCACGCCTATTGGCGTCTTTAGGGCAACAGCAAATCAATCCATTTGCTGTTGTTTCCGTAATCGAATGTGTGCACCTTAAGACGTTATAAACGCACCGGGATCATCTAGGGACGTTTTGAGTCATGTTATTTGACAAAGAAGACTGATTACTGCCATTATGATGTTGAATCATCTCGTCGTGTTGACTCCTGAGATTATTACTGCCAAAAACTCAAAATCCATCAGAAATAAAACAGCAGAAGTAAAATAAAAGAAGAACCATGAGAAACAGAGTTGAGATGAACCTTTACGTTGAAATTGGGTATTGCTACGTTTAGACTTTTGTTGAAATTCCTGCATTCAGACTTTTATATACCTACAGCTCACTTCTGAGTTTTCCTGTTGACTTTATTGAATTGTCGCCAAAAGGGTTAGAATAGAACCTATTAACTAAGTTTCACGTAAGCACAACGTGAGTACTACGACACGCCAACTTCTGTCTGATACTCTTACAACCGGTCCCAGGCTCAAGTGATTCTACTGACCTGGTAACGTAGACGCATAGTCCCGTCGTACTGGCGGCGTCTGCCGAACTCGTGAAAGCAGCTGCTATATTAAAGGACAACCAACGACCCCGCGGCTACACAAATAGCTTTTGGTAATACAGACTTCTGGATAAGAGAAATATACTGTTCCAACAAAAGAAACCCAACATTATTGCAGTGGTAATGGACACCAAATTTCAAACTTGTACCAAAATTTTATTTTACAGAATTAATGTTTCAATCTTGGCATGAAGAAACTTTCAGACTTTAACAATGAAATGATGTTCATTAAATTTGGTTTGGACTTTTATTCTTTGCGACCGAGGCCTCCGTTTGAATAAGGTGTATTGCCTCCTCTGGCCTCTATCAGAGAACGACATCTCCTTGACATGGGTCCGATTAGCCGTTGGATCTGTTGTTGTGGGATGGCTGCCCACTCTTCCCGCAGTGCAAGAGACAACTGTCGGAGATTGGCTGGAGCCACGTCTCGCTGGCGGAGTCGTCTGTCGAGTTCATCCCATAAGTGTTCTATGGGGTTCATGTCTGATGACATGGCTGGCCACGGAATGGTCTGGACGTTGTTATCAGCGAGGAACTGGTTGGTGAGTTGTGCCACATGAGGTCGAGCGTTATCCTGCTGAAAAATCGACCCTCGTGCAGCCAGAAGTGGAAGGACGTGAGGACGAAGAATTTCAGCGACGTATCGTTGGGCATTCAGGCGTCCTTCAATTTGCACCAGGTCACTTCTTCCCATGAAGTTGATCGCCCCCCACATCATTACACCTCCACCACCATTTTGAGGAGCCTCATCAACGCTGTTCGGGGCGTAGCGCTCATGGACTCTGCAGTAAACTCTTCTCCGTCTATCGTGTCGCTAGAGCACAAACAATGTTTCATCACTAAACCAAACCCGTCTCCAGTCATTGCCAACGGTCCATTGACGATGCTGGTTCGCCCACTGCAGTCGGTTCTGACGATGCCGGTCCGTAAGAACAGGACCTCTGTAGGGTCTTCTAGCCCAAAGACCAGAGACGTGCAGCCGGTTCCTGACCGTTTGATCTGAAATTCGACGAGCTGCTGACATTGACTGGACTGTGGAGGACGCAGATGCAAGTCGATTCCTGAGATGACGCAGCCGTATGAAGCGGTCTTCGGCAGGAGTTGTGACTCTGGGTCTTCCAATGCGCGGCCGGTCTGCCACTGAGCCAGTTTCTTGAAATTGCCTCCAAAGGCGACTAATGGTGCTTCTAACCACATTAAATTGTCTGGCCACTACACTTTGTGACTGTCCAGTCTGTAAACGTCCAATGATGATGAGTCGTTGTTCTGTAGTGAGATGAGCCATACTTGCGCATTGAATTTTCAACTGAATTTATTCGAGGAGCGTCAATCTTTTATAGGCATTCAATAATATGGTCAGAGAGTTTTGTGTTCAGTAAGTTTCACGGGATTCTCATGAACCTGTCACGAGTTATTGTCAAAAATGTTGTTTTGACCTTGACCTCTTTCATGACCTCACGAATCATGAGGTGAGTACAATTCAGGTAACCACGAGAAGTTAATGACCAGGTGGACACAGTCGATAGGTTGACTGATGTCCAATCAGCGAATATCCTTTATAAAAGTAATACCAAAAAAGTTGCGTGTCTTTTTTTGAACAGTATAGTTTCGCCAGCTTGGTTAACATGGTCTGAGGTGTTACTTTATAATAAAATCCCACTATGACTGTGCGTTCAAAGCTCTTAGGATTCCGAGCTTTCTGTATTAGTAAAGGTAGAGTTTTCTTGCTGTCAAAGTCCATAAGATATTCAAATACGTTGTTCGGTCCTTTAAATTAGAATCCAGATTATATTCCTTGGCTGGCTTGTCTGACAGTCTGCTTGACGAGTTGAATTAGAAGTGCCTTGGACTCAGAGCGTGCAGATTGTAAGCAACATTTGGCCCACGCATCCACATTTTTACTATATTACAAGGCTCCAATATGAAAAGTATTTTAACATCTCAAATGCAAAACCAATAGCAATCAATTGCCGTATTTTGGTTGGGGTTATCCACACTATACTGTAATGGAAAATTTCTGCGTGACACACAAGATGTAATTTTTTTCACAAGTCACTCCCTTATAAGGTATTTTCTCTTCCGTTGATATTGATCATTTTTATACTTCACTTCTTCAAAGATCTATCACTGATAATATCTTTCAAGATTGGCTACATATCGTAACTACTGCCTACAACAAATCTGCTCTGAAACGATTACATCATTTTTCGTGTTCCAAAATCCCATTCTTATCTTAAGTGCATGTCTTTAATCTGTCACCAGACTGATATTTTCTGACACGTTCTTGTGCAAACAAACAACTACCACTCGAAAAACCTGGTTCTGTTCCGTCCCAGAAAAAAATCAGAGGCAATTTCAGCCGTATTAGTGATAAGACAACAGCCTGTGGCCATTTCCGCTTTGTTTACGTACTAATCTGGGCGCTCCCTTTCACCGTCAGGTCGGACTGTGTTATGCACTCGTAAAAAACCTCTCACTCTACATATCCAGGAGTCAATATGGGTTCACACGAAAGTCACTGATTACAATAATTAGTAAAAATGGTCGATGAAGCCCAGACATGACAAGAATTGAAGGAAGAAAGTGTAAACAATGAATCGAAAATTACAAATACTGTCAGAGGTGGGAAAAAAGAAAGGGAAGAGCACAGAATGAATTACAGCATGGCACAGGATAATGTAACGAATGAGGTTATTTCGTCACAGTACCAGTGGATAATTTTTTTTTTCTTTGTCGTCCAGTATTTTGATAAGACTGATGATAAACGTATAGTTTTCTAACCGAGCGACCTCTTTTGTTTGTTGTTTTTTCTCCTAACGAAGTGAAATAACTAAACCACCTTCGCAGATGTCTGTCACTGCAAAACGCGGTCAGCTAAACGATTTAATACATCATTGAGACTGGTAAATACCAGCTACAACCGGTACCACACGCCAACCTACACCCTCATTAGTTTCAGAAAACGGCAACATGAAAAATTAACTCCAAACGCTTTGTGCTAACACAGATTAATAAATGACATATAATCCTCTTCATTATCAGTCACTCGACAAATTCTCGGCAAAATATTACAAAAAACCTAGCTCTACAGTAACACTGGCAGTAATTCAACACAGAAGTTTATAAATGGTGAAAGAAAGCAATCTTGTTATGGAATAAAAAAAAGGAAAATGCTAATCTAACATCTTGCTTTTTTCACCTTTAAAATTTGAAGTCTTATTCATCATGTCCTTGTTCCAACAATTTAAAAAAAATATCATTCTTAAGTTGTTACTTCATCTTACCCCCAGCTCTTCATCTCATAGCCGTTTTCTTGTCTGCCATTGGGCGTTTAGACTTCCCTGGGATCGCAATAGCTCTCGGTTTACATGCAATCATGTATTAAGACAAACAGGTGATTATCCTGTTAATTCTCCCTCCGACCCCACTGCTCTTCACGGGTTATAAATCTACAAATTTACCATCACTGCTTGAATATGTAAATTTTGAAAACTTTTATTTTGGACGAAATTTCCAAGAACACGTCAGTAAGTCTGGATCCCTGAATAAAACTCACTGAAAATGTGCCTATATTCTACAGAAGAAAAGTATCCTTAAATACAACTGAGTTGTGTTAATTTAATGTATTGTTTGAATATAATTCTGAGATAACTCGAGCATGCGTATTCCTTCAGATTTGATGTATAAAGTGTGTGGTTAATATAACAAATAGCCAGACGAATTGTCTACTTGTGTACACAGTTGCCAGATAAACATCATCTAAATTTCTGGCTCCAAAACAACTTTTAAAAAAATATATATAAATAAATACATTCATTTCTATTATTTATTAATTAACTTTGCTTATTTATTTACTGTACGTTACAAGGCCGTGAAAAAAATATATAATTAAATCAATGTAATGTTTAGCTTTCAGCGACACAGACTGTAACAATCTTGCATGTGAGTGTATTTACTAACTTCGTTGACAATTAATCATATAAACTTTTAATGCATAACTTGAAAACGTGTAAAGGTTCTCAGTTTAAATGTAACCAGGCTTGTACTTCAATACACATACTCCATACTCTAGAATAGTGATTCTCAAAGTGATCCATATGGCCCCACAGAGGACTATGCCATATTTCTAGGGGGTCACAGTTAGTTGGTAAAGTACCTTTTTTCCAGCTAACAGCGACTATGAGGGAGGTCACATGTAAATCGGGCTCAAAAGGGAGACCATGATTTTTTTAAAAACGGGTTGAGAACCCCTGCTCTAGAAGATGGCACAGTTTTGTTAACTCGACGCCGTTAGCAAGACTTTCTATCCGTCTGCTACTGCTCCGATTAATAGATATCTGGATTGTTTCGTCAAATGTAAGTAAGTATGCAAGAAATAGGTAACGATTTGGTGTAGTCTGTTCTTAAACAGATTTTCACAAATATTTTCGGAAGTATTGTAATTTAATAATAGTGCAGATCCTGCTAACTGGGAACGTAGAGTGTTGCAGTCTACCTCATCATCATCATCATCATCATCATCCTCATTTTCCTTTTCGCACCCTACGGAGGAAGGATCCACTATTGCAACTGGCCTCCTTGCAGGACACCTCGACAAAGCATTCAATGCTCTTTCTATAGTTGTTTCTGTAGCAATGTGTTTTACATTTCTTCTTCTTCTTCCTCGTTCGCCCTGAAAAGGACGGTGGTTGCGTTGTGTCTGTTTACGCCTAAGCTGTGATATCTGCACCTTTCGGTCGACACATCCGACTTCAGCACGGCATATTTTAGGGACCGGGTTTGCCTTCCCATTGCGATCCGCACTCGTTCAGCCAGACTGCACTGCTGCAGACTATTTCCAGGACCACCACATGGAGGTGGAGTGCGGTCTTGACCAGCTCTGGTTCGCTGGTCCTGATGCAAGCAGTGCAGCTATGGGTCGCTGACTGCATTCACTATTGCTGCATCTTGGGGTCCCGTGTTTTACATGACGAGGTTGCTCGCCTCCTGCACAACGTTACATTAGTCGCCTTGTCCGGCATGCCTGAGAAAGCAATGGTGCTCTCCGGGGACCTCCATGAGGAAACCTGCTTATTATTATTATTATTTAGTTTCAGTATTCTTAATATTCTTGTAGCTGCCCATTTTGGAAGTAAATTTTCTGTATTGATTTTCTTTGTTTATAAGAAATTACTGATGCTATAATTACTATATTATTTTTACTCAGTTGGTTACATCACTTTTGTAACGACTAGTCTATTATCATTCTCTTCGCTTCTTTATATTCGCTACATTTGCTTGTATCCTGTGAGTCATGTAAGAAATATTAACTACGGTTACTAAAAAGCGATTAAATAAATTATCTTGGCGATAGTCTTAATGTTGGTCGTGCATAAACTAAAACCACAGGGAGAGAATATTATTTTCACAAAAATTGTGCACACAACAAGAATACAACTTTCATTTACTTTTTTCGTGCTGCTCCAGCAAAATCCCTTTGTGTGTCCCCACTAAGCTAAACTACAGAAGAGGATTTCTTCAGCCAAAGTCAATAATAATTCAGCAAAGCTGCAGTACTTCACCAGCCCGACTCAAACTTAGTCATGAGAGCTCAATGTATTTAAGGGTAGGAATGCAGATTATTTGCTCGGGCACACACCTGCTGACAGTTTTTCTAGGCGGAGCCTGCGACAGTGAGTATATCTAAATGGTACAATGACGGCGACAGACATTAGCATCTGGATTCATTTTTTTGTTTTTTAATGGATCACACACACAGCTTGTGAGCAGAAATTCTTCGGTGACAGCACACCTGCTGAAGGATTCATTATTACACATTGTTTCATAGTGTTTTGTTTTTTTAAATACAATTTTTACCTCTTTTCAGGTGCTGCGTTCAATCTAGACGCAAGGTCCGTGGGTTATATTAGGGTGAATGTCTAAATTGTCGTAGCAAAGTTTACGTCGAACAGACTTATAAAGGAATAGTGCATAAATAAAGTAGGTTCTCGGTGATGGCTCGTGAAAAAAGAGACATCTACGGAAGGTACAGAGTTGGTACAGAGAAAGTGAATCCTCTCTAAGGTAGTAACCCTGAAGACGAAGAGAAGGAATTCTTAGAACTCTTGCGACAGTATCCTATTCTGTCATCTCAGACAGACAAGTGCTCACTTCCAGAAGAAAGAATTACAATAGGACGCATGATCAGGTGTTCCGCGGCTGAATTATCGATTTGGTATTAAGTGCTTTGACTTTACTCTGATCCTTCCTACGTTTTTAGTGCTAGAAAAACAAAACATAGAAACCGTTTGCAAGTAGAACCAGCTGTGAGACTGTCTTTAACTTCTATGAAGCTTAATATTGAAAATCTGGTGAGCGAAATTCAAGCACAAAGCTCCCATTGAATATTTTGTAATGTTAACCATTGAATTGTATGAATATATAGTATTTAAACAATAAGTATGTGACCAGGATATATGAAACCACTAAATTGTATGTATAACTTATCTCTCATTACTATTACCTTACAAATGTCCTTGTCATCTAGCAAATAATTAACAACTTGTGTTATTGAATATAGGCCTATTCATCTATTGAATAACAACAATTAAGTGTTTAAGGCATTGCGATATTACACATAAGCTGTTGGTCCGCAACTTATATGTATTTGGAAAGTGGTCGTTAGATGTAAAACTGGTGGGAACCATTGCAATACATCGCTTAATTAGCAACGGCCTGCTAACTAACGGTCAGAAGGGGTTTAGATTTTATTTTATTATTTTTTTAAATTATACCACGAAGCTCTACTTAAGATGACAGACAACTGGCACTTAAATATCAATAACGATAACATACGTGGGCTCGTTTTTGTAGACTTTGTAAAAAGCATTGGGTATGAGAGACGAAGCTGTTTTATCTAGAAAATTAGAAATAATGAAAATAATTTTTAAACCAGAGACAATCATTAAATTGTTCCTGTCAATTTAACAAATTAACACCACCTGACAGGAGACGACAAGATGTGTCTTAAATAATTCCTTATCAAACCCAACTGAACTGATACCAGTGTTCCCTAGGATTCTATTCTCGGTCTTTCACTCTGTCCTTCAATATAGGTTAATGATCTTCCAATAAACATCAAGTATTCATTTTGTAACCTGTTGCCGACAAGTGTACAAGCCATACAATTTGCAACACACAGGAACTATAGTTGCAAAAAATGATACAAATAATTTGTTTTAAATATAGCAGCGAGAATCATGTAACAATAAATGTATGTTGATATCAACTTGACAAAAAAACTTACAAAAATCTCAGATAACGACACATTAGCTCTACGTAGGAACTTATCTTATTTAAAACGTAAATGAACATAGAACTCTTGGTTTCAGTATTGACCAGCAAGTAAGTTGCAACTCCCAGGTACATACATCGACCAAGCAAAAAAGGTCTACCAGTTAGCCAATGTTAAACGCATCCTTGTCGAAGAAACAAGGAAGATTTTCTACGTATCTCAAGTAAAATCACACAAAGACGATTTCTCCACAGTCGGGGATGGTCATGTAAAGCACACAGGGTATCCGCTCACTTTAAATGTGTGTAGTTCCTTACAAATACCCAAAACAGTGTGTAGATCTTATCATCAGTTGCCATGTCCACATCAAAGGTCGGCTACAATCGATCTCCAATGGTTTATGTCTCTTGTCTTGATGAAGCACTCTGACTAACACATTTCTGTCCATATCTTGATGTTATCTTCTTACTCATAGCGCTGTCTTCCTCTTGCACGTTTGCCTACAACACTTCCTTCCATCATGGTCTTCAGTGTCAGGTGTCTAATTTTGATCTCTTTTATTAATTCTCTTTTCATTCCTAGGTTTTTTTTAGGACATTTATTTTTATATCTCCGCAACCAGACGATACGTCAAGGCCTAAAGACCCAGCCCCTGCAGACCCAAGTAGAACAGTCCCAACTACGATGGTGTGGCCATGTCTACAGAATGGGAGAACATCGGCTACCAGGACAAGTATGCTAAACTTAGAGCCAGGGATCCATACCTCCAGGTCGACCCAGTATCCACTGGGAGGGCAACATTAGACAATCTCTGAAGGATCGAGGCCTGGAATGGAATCAAGTCACGAGGAAGACAGCTGATAGGATAGTAAAGCGCTCTCTCTTCCAATCCTGTACACTTCACGGTAGAAAAGGAACGACTGAGTAAGTAAGTACAGAATATGAAACAGCTGCCAGATAGACACTGTCTAGATGTTTGATGTAGTGAGATGGATGTTGGACAGAAATAATAGATATAGTTCCCAAGACTGGAGAAGAGAGCTGTGAACAATATGTTGGGATGGCACTGGACAAGTCAAAGAGTTAACTGCACAGTCTAGATGGTAGCTGTAGAAGAGAGCTGTGACCTATCCTATGCTCCAAGGGTGTCTCTATTAATAGTTTATATGAAATGTGCCTCGCATTTTATCCCTACACATTAAAAATATTAATTCATTCTCTTAATCTCCACACAATAACAAAGTTTTGAACAGAAACTGCAAGTTAACAAAATCAAGCAACAGCGATTTATAAAATATATCTGTACATTTATTAATTTAAAATAGAAGGTTGGTAAGAATTGCAGATATGTATTTGTAGCGACACGGACAGACCACTCCTGAAATTACCGGAAAATTCCACGTAAACCAGAAAGGTAAAGGTAAAGGATCCCGTTACACGCCCATTGGGCATATTGGGAATAATGTGTTAGGCACGTATTTTCTTGACCATCGGCACACTAGGGGTGATGTGGTCAGCATCCCGCCGGCCGCCTTAACCTTCCCAGAGTTGTTCTGGTACCCAATTCATGAGGATGGGTCGACCCCGGAGCCGTTTGCGGTCTAAAAAATCCCACCTCAACTGGGGATCGAACCATGGACCACCGAGCTAGGAAGCCAGTGCACTAACCACTGCTCTACCGCGGCTCCTACGTAAACCAGAACCTGTATGATAAACTAGGACTCGCAACCAACTTCGATAGGCGGAATCCTATGTTAATTAGCACACTAGAAAATGTGCGATAATGTTATAATAAAGCCTCGAAAAGATTCATTCTTTTTTGGAATTTGTGCACAAACTAATAATAAATGTGATTATGGCAGTAGGTGAGCATTATCGTTACTAATGTTTGAGAAAATAATGATTTTGCCGACAAACTAACACAGATTAGCAAAAGCGCCCAAATTTCAATAAAAACGTTGACGAATGGAAAGTGAACAAAAGTGCAGAGACCAAGCGAGATTGGTGTATATATAGGAATGCCGTATAAGGCCAGTTCGTTCTCACTTCAGTATCTGCTAGAACTGAGGGCCACCTCTTCTTGATAGAAGTAATCAGCCTCAACACAATACGATACCTAGAGAGAAGTCACATTTAACCGCCATTGGGAGCGCTTGTTAGATCGTAGCTCTAAAATCATCCACAGATTCGTGGTACCACTGTCTGAGGGTAACGTCTATCTATGGGTTTGCCCGGAATACAATGACGTCGATTCTGATTCATTGTGACGTGTAATGGAAAAACAGTCTACAGTAATCTGACAGCCTATTGTAACTTCATAGCTGCTCTGTGATTTGCTAGCTAAAAACATGCATAATACTGTCCGTCTTCACTTACACAGCTACTCTTTCGTCACGCCTCTTTTCTTTTAACACGAACTAACACAGTGTTTACAAACTTCGTGACCTGTCAGTCATAACAGGAAAGCAAATCAGGTTTGTTTACCTCGGCCACTCACACGAGCGTCATCTGTCAATCATAATACCTCTCAGACAGACAGCACGTGAGAGAGTCGAAAAACAGACCCGTTTGAAGTTTTACTCAGGGAAAGTTTATAGTCTCCTGTGCTCTTTGATCTCGAGACACGGGCATTTTAAAGAGTAACCCGTTAGCCGTAAGTAAAGCCTCTGATGTCGGCCAACAGCGCCAGACGAGAGATTCTGGTAGCCGAATCGTAAGCTTTCATCTTGAGCGCTAGTTTCTGAATTCTTCGTTCTCACAGTAGCGTGAAATTAACAACATTAGAGATCAGAGCAATTTAATGATATATATACTGATGTTTTCTTAACCCAACTATCAGAAGTCAGTCAGAATTTTGAATATTCTAGCACGCAGTCCTAGAACCCCATTCTTGTGGATTTGGTGTATTATTGATTCGTGGAGAGTTTCATTCTGAATTTCTGGTAAAAGGATAATAGTGCTAATGATTTTAAAAAGTGATAGCTTTTAACATTTATTCTTCACTAGATTTTTGTCGCTAATAAAACGAGTGAAATAAAGTAACGCGTAGCGATTTCATACCAGATATTCTATTAAAATGTTAAATCACGCCACCCGCTACCCACATACCTTAGACGGTAATTAGCTTAACAGTGTAGGCAGACGCGACACTTAATCTGTACAGGAGAGAGATGAACCCGACGGTTTAGCTGACGGGACTTACAGGCCTTAAAGCGACTGATAGTGGGAGTATAGAAATACACGTTATATTTCATTGTGTATGTTTGTTATTATAGTGTCTATTATTTTAATACCATTCGACAAAACTTACAGACGCCGACAATTTAATATCTATTTAATGACAGGCGATCATTGTTTAGGGAACGCGTATGGAGAAATTAAATAATAATTAACATTGTTCGCAGACCGCCAGCGCGAGCAGGGGCGGGCGAGTTAACATAACTCAGCCCGACCGAACTCATCCGCCAGCGACGTCTGCTAGCGTGTAGGTATAAGGAAACACCGTGTGCCTTTTAAACCTAGTCACGACTGACGGAGTGGAGAAGAGATAGTCTTGTCCCCGTCTGTGCGTATATATAGTAGTAGCATTTTTTCCATAAATGTTTTCTTGTATTCTTCGCAGACCTGATCACGAGGGCGTCCAGCGGTCTTCTTCTGTTTGTTACTTTTCTCCTGTACTTGGCTTGTGCGTTACCAATTTGATTTAGAAACGTTCACTCGCAAAATGGTATTTGAGAACAATAAAATTTAACCACTGTACTGACCAAATCCAGATTTATATTTTTTACCAGCAACAGTGGTGTACATATAACATTATTTTTGTTCCCGATTCCCGACAGTCGTAATTCCAGTGGAGTATCTCCCTAGTTATTTACGCTCTGCAGAATTGGCGCTCTAACACGGAGTTGGCCGATTGAAGAACCATCATCATCACATGTAACAATTTTTTTAGCAACCAGATGTTTCCTAATACTGGAAGTATTTTCCCCGTGAAAGGGTGTACCTCAAGAACTCTCACAGTTTTCACTATTTATAGTAACACTTATATCCAGGAAAAGTACCGTAATTAAGCGTTCACCTCACTAGTTAGTTCTGGGGATGAACTGGGGCCAATTTGGATCTGCGACAACTGGTGTGACAGAATATTAAGTGAAATAGATAATATATTCATGGATTAAATCTATTACCAAGGGATATTATAGACCTAAAATACCAGGCAATTAGGTAAGAGTGTGAGAGTGGCCACTGTTTGAGAGAGTGTGTGAGTATTTTCCATCTTTGTAATATCAAATTGACAAAAAGCCTAGGGCGCTGATTCTACATGAAATTAACTTCTGCTTTATACTTCATTAGACTCTTATGGATAAAATATTTGGAAAAGTGCTTAAGCGCCCCACTCTTTTTGTCAATTTGGTGTTACATTTTTTGACTGCAAACTATAAACTCCGTGAAAAATTATTTGTGGCTTTTAAGTGCATTAAAAGCCTGTGTTTAAAATATTTTTAATATATTTTTTTATTATACCTGGACCCATCACTTCCTGTCGTAGCCAGCGAATATATATCGGCTGCAGACACAGAACTTTGAGTTTCTAAAAACCTCTGGCTCAGCCACACAGGATTTTAATTTTTGAAACATGACCAATCAGTCTATCTAAAAAGTTGTAAGTTGTTTCCAAAAAACATATGCACGAATTCACTGGTTCGTATTTGAAAATTATTTGTTGTAGAACTAACATTTTGTTTAAATCTTGCATACTTAATTATTTTTCCTGACAACTTCGGCAGCAGAGTCTATAAACCAAGTACTGGATGCAGCATTACTTAGACAAGAATCCAAGGCTAAGGACTGTATTCAAATTGTATGTTTGTGAAATACGAATTTTCTCCCATCATCAGCGATGGAAATTATTCTATGTAATACAGGTATACTATATATCCGATTACGTCACGGTCGTTTCACCATTCAAATCCCTTCACACAATTGGGGAAAAAAAAAATATATATATATATATGTAACTGTCTTTTTCTCTTGTTGAGGTGATCACTGGCCCAAGACAGTATACTTGTTGTTAGATGTGTAGTGCGAGCGTATGATGAACTGAGTGTGGGTGCGAATGAAGGCGCGAATGTGTTTAGGCTCGTATATATGAAGACCCTGCAACCCATACTCTCACATGCAGTAGTCAAGGATGCTTGGACACTGCAGGCATGTTTCAAGACATTTATTGACGAGAACACACATAGTATCAACAGGAACAGTCAGTGTAACAAGGTCATGCTGACCGGAAATCGATAGGTATACATTTGGCATTCAAAAAGGTAAACATCGGAATAGACGTGCATGGTCAATAGCAAAGTTCTTCAATAATGACAGTTCGTAGCGTCGCCCTTGGCATCTCTGACTAAACGCGTCAGATGCCTTAGTCACTTTGACACATAGGTGCAACTTGGCATTCCCCGCCAATTGCACATTATCAGGCTGTAGTATAATAGCCGAAAGCACAGGCCTCGTTCTGACGTCGGCTGTGTACTTCTGTTAAATAGGTTATCATCAACCCTGCAGTAATGCTTATTGTAGACATAAATCCCGCCAATCTGCGGTTCCCACAATATATCTTCGTCACTGGATTTCTGGACAATATAAAGACTAACAGTCTTGGATGGCTACCTCGAGCACAAATATATAAGTTCTGAAGTATATAGGATCGGTGAGCTGCAGTTCACACTAAGTAATCCTTTTACATGTTCTGCCACCGAAAAGCGTAATAATGCATAAAGGTCGGTATTACCTGGAAAATGAATCCTCAGAACATAACAAGGAATTCTGTCGTCATCCCGACGCACAGAGATTCACTGGGGAAAACTGCCATAGCAGTTACTTCGAAGATTCTCCCCGAAAAAACAATGGACTCTTGGTCCCTTCAGAAAAACAGGACCTTCTCGGCTTGCCGGAAGTATATCTCTCTCCCGCTTAAAAAACCTTCCCATAGGCCTACGCCCGAACTGTCAACCTTTGACCCTAAAGGTCAAAACACAATGAATGAATAAACAAGGGAAGACAACCCCTAATCAACCTGACATCGCAGGTAAAGACACAATTATACTTATGATAAAACATAGGCAAATAACTTGACAGATGACTCCGTCGAAAATGACAGCAACATTACTACCACCCCCCTGTAAAAAAAAATGAAATTTTTTTTTTTTAATATGTCCATGAGCAAGATAGCACCAGTATCACTTCTGTGCTCATGCAAAAACTGAACCTAATATCAGGTACAATAGACGCATAAATAAGGCGTCTGAAGAGAATACAAATCATCTCTCAACATAGGAGAAAATATTTCCTTTAAGCCAAACAAACTAAGGGATACCATTCAAGAAACCTAAGTTGCTGGCAATACCAATCATATATCAAACATTACTAAATAATATAATCATAGCAATATACAAATGTCAATGCTATTTTAGCAACATATCACTGATGGATGGACAAAATGAAATTTGTTAAATTATCTAAACATCATCCAAATACATTTGTATTACAACATATTATGATATTAAGGACAGACCTAAGTCTGAAAGTATATCAGGAAAAACTAGGACACAAGATTTAACTGGAATCATGTGGGCATCTAGACAATATGTCCGCCATCACATTATCCGAACCACGGATAGCTCGCACCGTGAAATGGAAAGGCTGAAGAGCAATAGCATAACGAGTAGATCTCGAGCTCTTCAAATCCTTACTTTGCATAGCCGTAAGAGCTTTTTGGTCGGTTTCCATAAAGAAATGCGCGCCCAGAAGGAACCTTTGTAGCTTAAGAATGGACCAAACCATAGCCAACAATTCACGGTCCAAAACCGAGTAATTCCTTTCTGCCGCATTCAGCTTCCTAGAAATATACATTACAGGATGCAGAGTTCCTGAATATTCCTGCATTAGTGCCGCTCCAATCCCAGTGGAAGAGGCATCACTACGAAGGACAAAAGTCTTATCAATCGTTGGTAGTCTTAAGATAGGATGAGATGAGAACAAATTCTTAACCTGATCCAATGAAGATTGGCATTCTTGGGACCAACGCACCATATTAGGAGAACCTTTTTTCAATAACGTTGAAAGTGGTGCCATAATGGAGGACAGATTCTCAATGAATCTTCCATAGAATTGTATCAATCCCAAGAGACTACGCACTTGCTTTTTCGTCTTCGGAACCGAGATATTTAATATCTTTGAAATGTTTTGGTCCTCTGTCTTCAACAGACCATGACCAACTCGATGACCTAGGAAGGAAATTTCACTAAACCCAACAAAAGCTTTAGAGGGTTTAGCAGTCAAACTATGCTCACGTAGAGTAGATAGCAATTCCTTTAGACCCAAATAGTGTTCTTCCCAAGTATCGCTGAAAAGACAGATGTCGTCTAAATATGCAATGACATCTGCACGATCTGATAGAATTCGTCGCATCATGCGCACGAAAGTCGCTGGGGCGTTCATAAGCCCGAAAGGCATAAAATTCCATTGAAACAGACCCCTAGGTGTCGAAAAAGCAGTGAGAGGTTTGGCGTGTTCCGTCAGTGGGACTTGCCAATAACCTTTCGACAAGTCTAGTTTAGTAAAGAATTTAGCTTTAGAAAGTCTAATAAGTAGATCATCTAATAACGGCATAGGTTCAGCATCGAACTTCGTAACTTGATTTAATTTGCGATAATCAACGCAAAGACGTATGTTATTGTCTTTCTTTCGAACAATAACTATCGACGAAGAATAAGCTGAAGTGGATGGTTCAATTATTTGTAGTTGAATCATTTCATCCAATTCTTTCTCGACTTGTGCTTGAAAATGAATAGGTATTGGGTATGGTCTTACTCTGATCGGATTACGATCAGTAAGTATGATGTCATGTTCTATGACATCTGTGTGTCCAGGAATGTCGGTAAGGACATCCTGATATGATTGTAACGTAGAGGATACTTGACGCTGTTCCTCAAAAGACAAGTTGGAAGAGACTGTAACGTCTCTCCACGATTCCGTTGAAGTAAGTGGAATCGCAGGAAGAGGTAAGTTCACGTCAGAAAAAATAGTTTCCTCATCCTGTATAACGGACAGGGATGAGATGTGACCATGTTGGACTGGAGAGTCGTCCGTCGCCTGGAAAATAGGCTGCAAATAGTCTGGACGTTCAATAAACTCTGTTAGCATATTTATATGGAAGGTTTTATGCCTTCCATCCACATCGACAATATAGTCGACATCAGAAATTTTTGAGACTATAGTGTATGGACCTTTCCATGAAATGAGAAGTCTATTCTCTCTTGAGGGCAGTAAGACATATGCTTTGTCTCCAGGACAAAGTTGACGTAGGCGTCTTTTCTTATTAGCAAATCGCCTAGCTTTTTCTTTCGCAAATTCGGAAGATGAAGTTGCTAACCTGCACGATTCGATAATCTTTTCTCTAAGAGCTATGACATATTCATATGACGATTGTGTATCATCGTCAATATTATCGGAAGTTATCAAATCGTGTAACAAGGACATCGGCCCGCGCGGTTGCGCGCCAAAGACAAGTTCGAAAGGAGAAAACCCTGTATGCTCGTTGGGAACCTCTCTATAGGCAAAGAGGACTGCAGGTAAAACCCTGTCCCAATCTTCAGGATGATCCTCCGTTATCTTGCCAAGTAAGTTCTTTAGTGTCCTGTTAAGACGTTCTACCAATCCATTGGACATTGGATGATAAATACTACTGAGAGACCTTTTAATGTCTAGCGTAGCCATTACCTGAGACATAACGTCCGAAATTAACTGAGTGCCGTGATCCGACAGTATTTCTCCCGGGAATCCCAGACGAGAAAATACGAGCCAAAGAGCATCAGCGATATCGACAGTTGATATGCTCTTCAGAGGAATAGCCTCTGGCCAACGCGTGCACATGTCCACGCAAGTGAGGATAAATTGGTGTCCTCTGGCTGACTTAATTTTGAACGGACCAATGATGTCTATAGCCATTTTCTGAAACGGCCGAATCGGAATATCTGCAGCCTGAATAGGAGCAGCATGTCTCGGACCCCTAGACTTGACCTCTTGACAAATTTTGCAAGATCGGCAATAAATTCGGATGTCTTTATTCACGAATGGCCAAAAGAAGGACGCAAGGACTCTAGTTTTAGTTCTGGAAAAACCCATGTGTCCAGCACACTGAGAATCGTGTGCATGCCGAAGAATTAAGGCTCTCATACACTTAGGCACAAGAATTTGCGAGTGCATAGACTTGTCCGAGTGTTGTACCATTCGTACCAATATACCATTCTTCATAGTGATATACGATTTGTGATTCGTATTTTGATTGGGATCCCCTTTCTTTGCAAGAAGGAAGAATTTCTTCAAAGAAGGATCCTCTTCTTGACGTTTAACAAACGAGTCATGGGAAATCACCAAGTGCTCGTCTTGGCTATCAACTTCATTACTATTATCAGATGAAGTTGGGGGATTAAGAGCTTGAGCTCTTGTCACCACTGCATTGACCGTTTGAATGTTTTTTTCTTCCCAACTAGAAATTTGTTGCGGGGTGCATTCCTTAACCCCATGAATCCGACCGATTATAAGATCCGCAATAGGATTAGGAAGAAGACATGCATGGACATCTCCTGTGAAGAAAGGAGTGTCAATCCTAATAATAGCAGTAGGATAGCTTTCCATAGTACCACCAAATGTAACACATTTGATTGTTTTTTCCAGTGGCACAGCAAGGATCTATCAGAGACTCCCTAACCCCGACGGTAGTACATCCCGAATCGAAAAGTACTGAGACTAGCCTATCATTTATTAGACCTTTATGTAAGATGAGAGATCCTCTCCCATCATGCGCAACTGTAGCAGGTAGAGCAGGAAGAGGGTGACCACAACTTAGCGTAGATACAGTCGATGAGTCAAACAATGTTAAGCATTGGGGGCATTCAGTTGCTCTCCCAAAATCGAAAGCACAACCAGTGATAGCCCTAGAGTTACCACTATCATTTACTGTATTACAGGCTCCATCAAACTCTTGTTGTGCAGAGTTTGCCTGTTGGAAAGGTCTTTTCTTGTTAAATCTAGGTCTGCCTCGATTATCATTTCCCCTGTAATTATTTCGACTATCATTTCCCCTGTAATTGTTATCATATTGCCTATTGTAATCATCATTCCGGTTTGAATCCCGGTTTCTAAATTCACCATCGTCATAATCTTGACGTCGAGAATGATTACCTCGAAAATTTGAATAGTTATTATTTGGATAGCCTTTGCGAAAGTGTCTCAAATTATTACCACTAAAATTACGAGAACTACCATCTTGTCTCCAATTCATAGACGAAGAACCATCATGTGTTGGATTACTCCGCTTCTGAGTGTAATTTTGATTACTTCCCCTATTCCAATTTTGTTGAGCACCCTGAAATTTTTTTTTGAAATTAGGGCCATATGGTGTTGCCGAAGCAGCTGGCAACCCTTCTTTCACTTTAGAATTGCTAACTGTAGCATGGGGATGCGCTGTGGCATACTGACAACAGTATTCCTCCATATCTTTTAAGTTTTTAGGCTTACGCTCATGAAGGAATGCAAGAAAAGAATCATTAACAGATGACAAAACCTTATCTCGCAATAATAAGTCCATTAGACCTTCATATGTTTTCTCAGTCTGAGACAACTCAACCCATCGTGTAAATGTACGACGTATCTTTGTAACAAAATCAGAGAAATCTACTCCATTTTCTGGCAACATTGTCCTAAAACGAAGACGATAGTCTTCTTTTAGTTGGTATTTTTTTAGCAATGCTGCCCTGACAACATCATAATTAGTCCTCTCATGTTCGTCTATTGTCATAAGAGTAGTCACTGTGTCACCTGTAAAAAATGGCATCAGTTGTTCAACATATTTTTCCTTTTTTATGTTATGCGTATCGCACAAAAATTGGAATCTATCTAGATAATCTGCTACGTCATCCTTTAAAGGATTGAAATGAGGCAATTTAATCCTACTAACAAACTCCTTTGTCGTACTCGAAGTTGTTTGCTGAGCACCCGTACTCGCCAATTTCAATTTCTCTAACTCCAAAATTGCGAGTCTTTCATCAAGTTCCATCTTCTGTTTTCTTTCCTCATGTTCCATTTTTCTAATTTCAGCCTCAGCTTTCCTCTCCTCTGCAGCAGCTTGAGCTTTCCTCTCCTCTGCAGCAGCTTCTTTGTCTAATCTCTTTTGTTCAGCTTCTTTGTCTAATCTCTTTTGTTCAGATTCTTTGTCTAATCTCTTTTGTTCAGATTCTTTGTCTAATCTCTTTTGTTCCGCAGCAGCTTCTTTGTCTAATCTCTTTTGTTCAGCTTCAAATCTCCTTTCCTCCACCTGCATCTGCAATTTCTTTTGTTCAGCAGCAATATCAGCTTCTCTGTCTAGCCTTTTTTGTTCCGCCGCAGCTTTTCTCTCTTCAGCAGCTAATGCTTTGTCATACTGAGCAACAGCCCATTGTTCTAACTGTTGACCAGTTTTATCAAGGGCCTTCCCTTGTGTAATAAAGTACTCTAATGTAGACATCTTGTCTAATGAGATCAGTAACTTGCAGAAGTAAATATATTAAATTATCCCACTTTAATGGGAGACAAGTCTGAAATGATAGACTTGTATACTCACTTCACTTTATTTCACTCTCTTAGTCTTAGACAAAGACCTTGTATGGTCCTCTTGTTTATAATGTAACCAAAAAATCACTTGAGTACCTGTGGAAAAAAAATTCCCTTATATCCCACTCACTATGGGCACAAGTCTTTTTTATAAAGAACTTGAATATGTATTTCACCTTGTCTCAATCTTTGTAGATAACAAGTCTTTTATCAAAGAACTTGTATAAATATTTTATATAAAATATTTTATTAACAAACTCTATATGAAGAGTCTACCTTATCAATAATACCAATACATGACCAAGTATATGTATGTAGACTGTGCATGACAGTAATGTAGTACAAACAAAAAAAAAATACAAAGACAAAGATACAAAACAATACAAATGGCAACACTGTTTTAACCAAAAATGTGTAGAGAAATACACAAAAGAAAGGAGAGACCTACAGAATACAAACAAAACAAATCGAAAATCAAAACTGAAAAACAGACAAAATATTACAAAAACAACGTTAAGTACAGTTACATCACAGCTAACATCAATAGCGACCAATTGTCACTAGCAAATTTTCAAATTAAGAAAATTTGCACCTACAGAACGCTTACAGTAAGCCTCGATTAAGTGGCATATTTACTGTAAGACCCACCAACCGAAAAACCCGCAGAAAAATACACAAAAACAGTAGAAGTAACATAAACATATAGCAATCAATTTCAATGTGTTGCAGAACAAGTTCAGTCACAGCTGAAACTAAAATAAATTTCTTGCTCCTTGCGAACACAGAAACGAAATGTCAAACGCGCACTGAACGTCAAATCCACTGTAACATAAAGTGGTATTCACGAACCAAAGTTACTATGACCTTCTCGAATTAGGACTTGCACATTGAATGTTTACAATTTCCACGTACTGTTTACAAACACTTGACCTCGAACAATGTAGCTTGTATGCTCGGACATAGAAAAGTCTGTTGTTGACAGAAACGTGTAACAACCAGCAGTACTGTTTACAATAGGAACCCGCCTTCTATGCAGTTATGGTCCACGTAGCAAACGCCTAGATGTTAACTTCAGTACTTGTCTTGTTGTGGTTTATGTAGCATTATAATATAAATGCTCGTACTGTTTATCTAGGTCAACCGTTGATGACCTATTTCTGTCCTGTTGTAGCCAAAACTTGCAAGTGTAGAATTAGCGCTGTGTGTTACGGCTGTCCCGTGTGTAGCTTAGACCCACAGATCAGAAATGTAATGTGTACTTGTCCTTCTTGTAAATTTCTGGACAAAACTGGAGACATCATACATGTAACAGCCAACCAGGAATGTAAATTTCTGGATCCATTAATGTCAACAATAATGTCAAATGCTCGCTCTGTTCTTTTTAAACCCACAGATCTGGTCCATCAGAAATGTAAGTTTCTAGGCCACATTGGCGACAACAAATGTATCAGAAGAGCCCACGTAACTGGTCCACCAGAAATGTAACTGTCTTTTTCTCTTGTTGAGGTGATCACTGGCCCAAGACAGTATACTTGTTGTTAGATGTGTAGTGCGAGCGTATGATGAACTGAGTGTGGGTGCGAATGAAGGCGCGAATGTGTTTAGGCTCGTATAGATGTAGATCCTGCAACCCATACTCTCACATGCAGTAGTCAAGGATGCTTGGACACTGCAGGCATGTTTCAAGACATTTATTGACGAGAACACACATAGTATCAACAGGAACAGTCAGTGTAACAAGGTCATGCTGACCCGAAATCGATAGGTATACATTTGGCATTCAAAAAGGTAAACATCAGAATAGACGTGCATGGTCAATAGCAAAGTTCTTCAATAATGACAGTTCGTAGCGTCGCCCTTGGCATCTCTGACTAAACGCGTCAGATGCCTTAGTCACTTTGACACATAGGTGCAACTTGGCATTCCCCGCCAATTGCACATTATCAGGCTGTAGTATAATAGCCGAAAGCACAGGCCTCGTTCTGACGTCGGCTGTGTACTTCTGTTAAATAGGTTATCATCAACCCTGCAGTAATGCTTATTGTAGACATAAATCCCGCCAATCTGCGGTTCCCACAATATATCTTCGTCACTGGATTTCTGGACAATATAAAGACTAACAGTCTTGGATGGCTACCTCGAGCACAAATATATAAGTTCTGAAATAGGATCGGTGAGCTGCAGTTCACACTAAGTAATCCTTTTACATGTTCTGCCACCGAAAAGCGTAATAATGCATAAAGGTCGGTATTACCTGGAAAATGAATCCTCAGAACATAACAAGGAATTCTGTCGTCATCCCGACGCACAGAGATTCACTGGGGAAAACTGCCATAGCAGTTACTTCGAAGATTCTCCCCGAAAAAACAATGGACTCTTGGTCCCTTCAGAAAAACAGGACCTTCCGGCTTGCCGGAAGTATAACTCTCTCCCGCTTAAAAAACCTTCCCATAGGCCTACGCCCGAACTGTCAACCTTTGACCCTAAAGGTCAAAACACAATGAATGAATAAACAAGGGAAGACAACCCCTAATCAACCTGACATCGCAGGTAAAGACACAATTATACTTATGATAAAACATAGGCAAATAACTTGACAGATGACTCCGTCGAAAATGACAGCAACTTATATATAATATATATATATATATATATATATATATATATATATATATATATATATATATATATATATATATATATATATATATATATATATATATATTTGCCGAAATTTCCATGCGTATATATTTATTTCATAACAAATTGAATATTTCTTAAAGTAAAACATAAATGGCAAGCATTTGGAGTTTTAAAATGGACAGTGGCAGAGTGGTTAGAGCGCTGGCCTCTAGCAGCAAAGGTGCCGGGTTCGACACACGGGTGGGTCCCGCTCTAGTCCAGCCAGTTGTAAATGAGTACCGTACATGACTCTGCTCTTGAGTTAGAGAAGGAAAAGGCAGCAAGAAGGTAACTTGTTTCCCCAGCTCTCGATGCTGGACCTAGTATAGTGCAGTCTCTAATACTTCACTGCCCTACGGCTGTATCGACTTTGATCACTAAAACTATTAACTCTTTGCTAACAAAAACATGAATTTGGTTTTACATAATTTTACAAGAATTTAATGATAGTAAAAGAAAGAGAAAACATGTAGATACTCTGTATTCCAACATCCCCGCACCCACCCCCAGATAAATTGACACCCCGACTTTTTTTGGATCTACTCTCTTGAGACTATTTACACCAATATTTCTTATTACCAGAGCATCGCTTCTTTCTTCTTCTTTTGTTTAACCAAGTTTAATTTCTTAAGAAAACACAGTTTTCGCTCAAAAGTTATTCACCAAATATGTCGGTCATGTACCATTCAAACAGGGGTGTTGAGAAGACTCTGGCGCTTAATAAGAACATGCATTTAACAAAACCAGTTCATAGCATTACAAGGAGACCGTCATTCTTGAATTCCCATGATAAGGGGAAAAGAGGGTGACCCCCAAAAACATGAAGAGAAATGATGACAGACCTGGGACGGGTAGCCCAGGCTACAAAGTTTGACCTGTTTTTTGTTGCGGGCTTGTGATTTACCGGGAGCCGGAAGGTGCTGATGATAAAGAAGATTATCATGATGACATTGTTGACAATAATGATGATGATGACGACGATGACGATGATGGTGGTGACGATGTTGATGATAATCATTGATAATGATGATGATGACGCTGATGATGATAATGCAGTAGTATTTCTTTTCTCCGTAGGGAGTAAGAAGTTAAATGATGATGATGATTATTATTATGATGACGATGATGATGGCGACGGCGGCGATAATGTTGTTGATGATGATGGTGATGATGATGATTATTTTGATAATGATGATATCGGCCCTGCGTGACAAAATTATAAAGAATGTTATCATAACCATAGGAATTTATTTTGTCAGGACAAAAGTGTACAGAATGGGATGGTAGCAAACACTAAGAGAAAAGGTGCAAAAATTCTCTTCTTCTTTGATCCTTAGCCGCCGACCGTCAAAGCAGTCAGTGGCCATCACGCCTAGTGGCGTCTTGTAGGGCAACAACAAATTGATTCCACTTTGCTCGGTCGGTGGCCATCCTTCGTAAAGTGCCCCAACTCTGGTTCATTCTTTGCATCTCAGCCTCCACAGTCTTCCGCCAGGTTGATTTTGGTCGGCCTCTCTTTCGTTTTCCTTCAGGGGTCCAAAGCATAGCTGTTCTTGTGATGGCATCGGGGTCTCTTCTGAGGACATGGCCAACCCAGCTCCGGCGTCTGCCAGCTATGATAGTGTGCATGTCCTCTTGCTTGCTCCGAGTAAGCAGATCGTGCAAAAATTACGGTAATTTAATAGAAAAACGTAATGATGGCTTCGGAGGAGATCAGTCTGGATTAAGCTTTCAATAACTTCAGAGAACTGTCAAGAACCAACAATGTGTGTGGTAGAAATTGAGAAAACCACACGTAACACAAAGAAAGGCAAGGCCCCTGGAGACAATATAAAAGTGAAGGACAACGAGTCCATGGGAGAATACGGAATAGAAAAGGTAATTAAACAGCTAAATGACATGTTAAATAATGAATGTATAACTGACGATCTCCTAAAATCTATTCTTGTAGCTAGACCAACGAAACCCCGGGGTTGTCGAACATGATGATCACAGCACCAATACTTTTTAGTAGTGCAATCAAAATAGTATTTTTAATTACCATGATAAAAGTGAGAAGTAGAATACATTAAGAAATTGTTTAAACCCAGTGCCTGTTGAAGGCAAGTGCACTAACAACGCCATTTATAGAATACGAGCATTAATAGACAGAGCCACATTCAAAAATTCTATACTTGTTCTTCAAAGACTACACTAAGAAATTCAACATGGTAGAACCTAAGAAAATTATCAAATGTTATAAACCATACATATTCGATAAAAAAGACCTCAGAATAATTAAACAACATGTTTTAGTAATAAACAGAAGCTATAAGAACTGGCAAGCTAGTAGGACAATTTCAGCTGATTAGGGATGTGTGCTGCCATCTGATCTTGTCTGTCCATACAGTGAAAATATAATGAGCTCCATAGAGGATATACCAGGTGCATCATTTGGTAGACGTAAAATAAACGGTCAGATACGCTGGTGATACTGTTTAACAGCAAAAAGCTATTCTGAGTTGCAAGTAATGACTGATAAGGTTGTGACAGAAAGTAAGACTCAAGGCCTTAGTCAAACAGCAAACACACAGACGAAATGGTCAAATTTGAAGACATTATTTCTCGAGAATGCACAGTAAAGGGTATAGTTTTGAAGGAAAACAGCAATAGACTCAAACATTTGAGCACATCAGTTACACCAGAGAGGTGATGAATAACGGAATAGCCGAGATTATATCAGCATTCGACAACAATATTTTATGCAACATGTATTTGCCAAGGGAAGTTTAAAAAAAAATAAGTTCTTCGGTACTACACAAAACCAATGCAGTTATGTGGAAACGACAACCAATAAACCAGGCAAGAAAATATGGAGGCCACACAGATGTGGTTTCACAGAAAAATGTTAAAAATACCAAGGACAGCACACACGCAAATAATAATAAATAAAATAAAAAAATGGAGTAATTAGGATCTTCTGAAAGAAGCCGGGGTTGCGAAGGAATCTTACTTATCATGTCGATCAACTTTCTTTGGGCATTTTCTGAAAACAGGAAAAAAAAAACTAGAATACATTGTCACAAAGGGAAATGATCGATGGAAACAGATATAGACGCTAACAGATTGAAAAGTTTCAGGACAGTTTAACTTTGTGCCAATCAAAGAAGACAACAGCAAAGCTGATAAGCAGAACCAGGAACATTAATGCCTACGCCATCCGAAATGGAACATGAAGGGAAGAAGAAGATGGATGAATGACATGAGAGCAACTAAATCTTCAAACACATCATCAGAAACTTACTTGTTGCTTAAATCCTATCACAACTGACAACACTGTCAATACTTTTCCAAAACTGTCTTATTCTAGCTTAGCCCTGCGTAGTTCCCACAGATCTCTGAAGAGGCGAAGACAGAACAGGCCTACTGAACCATCAGACATATTGTAAAATGAGATTGTGCGTGGGACTGCCAGCCTCATCATGTAAAACACACTGCCATAGAAATCACTACTGCAGGAGAATGTGAACACTTGTTGCAGGCGTCCTGTAAGGGGCCAGCTACAGTAGTGACTCCTTGCTAAGTAAGGAGTGCAAAGAAAAATAACGAAGAGAGCAGTAACAGATGGAGAGTATTTAACAAATCTAGATCTCTAGAGAGACCTGATGGCCTACTCCTGAATCACAGCACGTGATTTATCCTAGCCAGCCTACCTTATTCCATCAGGTTCCTAGTCATGCTGCATTTCCACCTCCGTGGTAGTTCTCGAAATGTGTCCTAATTCTCCATTTTCCTAGTGTTTACTAACACCAAAAGCCACATGAAACCTGGATGGGATGCAAAAGGCTTGATCTGTCAAGACAGAAAAAAGAATAAATCACGACTGAGTCTGATTTAATTAGATTTAAAATTGCTAGTTACGACGTCCTACACAAGTAGTCACAGATATTCTTGCAGTCCCTATACAAATGTCTACATAAGTCTAATAGATCAGATATCTACCTTTAAAGAAATCCTAAAGAAGTCACTTTAATCATTTCATCGCAGGACAGTACCATGCATTTGTTTGATCGACACATCTTAACTTTCAAATTCAGTACATCTTCATCTGGACCCATTCTCTAATACCACGCTTTTTTACAAACACTGTACATTTTTTAGTTAAATATTAAATTTAATTGATTAAATTTGCATTAATTTTAATAATCATATACCAAATATTGTTAATTGCTAAATCTGATTCCATACATATGTGACCGTGTGTTTACATTAATTATATATGCAATCTTTCAATGATTTAGTAATATTCTTTTTTATTGTCTTTTTTTTCCTCGCTTACATGAAATAAAGAATTGGCAAGTATTTTTTTGAAGACCTATGCTCCTCGGGGAGCTAAAGTGTATTGATTGATTACATGAAATGTTGAATTATTTGTAAAAACTTTGATATTGTAGTTACAGAGAGTTCTTTGCGTAAATTCTTTGTAAAGTGACACGATTTTGTGATAATCAAGCACGTATATACATCTCATTTTCCACTGTCTTTTTTATTTCCGCGTCCTCACTACACCAATGCATATTTATATGTTTCTTAAACAGAATTTACTAGTTGCTTACTGCGCTGGTATTATGATTTTATGGTAAGTAATAGCCGTTATTTCTTACAAGAAAGTGGTGGTTGCGGCATGTTAAGGCTGTAGTTTCTAATATATTAGAATGTCTTTCTTCTTTTATTTTATTTCTCTTTAGGGTGTTTACCTTACTTTGGCGAAGCACATACTTTTCAGTCACAGACAGAAATCCTTCGGTAATATAAAATAAGGAAACCTTGTGCCTAAACTCCGCGGCGACGTTGACAAGGACCATGTTTAGAAAAGGATATATTGGTGCTCATCATCATCATCATCGTCGCCATCATCATCATCATCATAATCATCGTCACCATCATCATCATAATCATCGTCGCCATCATCATCATCATCATCATCATCATAATCATCGTCGCCATCATCATCATATCATCGTCGCCAACATCATCATCATAATCATCGTCGCCATCATCATCATCATCATAATCATCGTCGCCATCATCATCATCATCATAATCATCGTCGCCATCATCATCATCATCATAATCATCGTCGCCATCATCATCATCATCATCGTCGCCATCATCATCATAATCATCGTCGCCATCATCATCATAATCATCGTCGCCATCATCATCATCATCACCCATCAGCTCCTCAAAGAGCATTGGCCTACAAGAAACGTATACCACGTGTTTCTGTCACGTGCCATCAGCTCTAGATCTTTCCATGCTTTCCTCATCCCATTCATGTCTGTCTCCAGTTCTCTTCTCCATGTGTTCTTTGGTCACTCACTACCTTAGATCCTCTTACCCTAGGGAGTGCAGAACAAGAACTACCTTGTAATGCTATCAACAGGTTTTCTGTTCTTTCTCAGCTAACATGATAAAGCCCTGGACTAGTTCTGAGAAGGACTGTTTGTCTGAGTCGGGAACAAGAGACATCTTCGTCTACCGTTTCTCATGTTAAGTAGCAGGAAGTATCTAGTCCATGTCCTACCCAGTGTACAAGGTGAGGCCCCGTCCGTCGTTATGTCATTTTAATGTGTCTGCCACACCTCGATCCATGTTAATTTCTTCTTCTTGTCTACATTTTCACTCATTATGGAGCACGAGGTCACAACTCCAGCCGATCCTCATACAGGATGTCAGTGCCCATGTACATCATGCGCTCTTACAGTGTTTGGTCATGTAGCAGTTTATTTGGCTATTAATAATCGTCTTTGTCTTCTTATGTGTGGAAGGGCGCAGTATTTCTTTTCTTTGCTTCTCTAATAATACTTTCTTCGGCTTACTTTGTTATTGTCTAGCCGCTTCTATTCTGACTTTGTAAACCATACAGAGAGTTTATCATGCCACGTCCTGACAATTCGTCCCGACCATCTCATCCCTTTAACAGCCGGTACATCTTGAACTGGCGATCTTCCAACAGGTTCTATCATCATAATTCTCGCCGTTTGTACATCGGTCACATCTAAGGGATGCAACTGTGGTTGAAAGTTAGACATTAATTGTATTGTTTCCCTTATATGTACTCTCCCGAAAATAGTAACACTAAACGAAGAAAAGTCGGTGAATTGTGCAACACAAAGTGAATGACAGTGATGTATGAATAAAATGTAAGTTTTTGATTGTAGAACCCAGTTTCCTTCCGGAAACGGATTTAAATCATCATTTTGTTGAAAATAACCTTAAAATGTAAGTTTTTGATTGTTTCTTCAAGACAAAATTTAAATTTAAAGTATTGCAGACTTATTGTTGGAGCTACTCGATGGAAATTAAACGGTTTATTGGAGCATAGATACCATGATTTCCGATGATCCCAACGACGCAGTTGATTTCCCAACCGAGTTCCTTAACGAGCAGTACCCATCAGGTATGCCACCGCATTTGTTGAAATTAAAAGTTGCTGCATGTATCATGCTATTGCGTCATCTGAACGCAAAATACGGACTATTGAATGGTACGCGTTTGGTCATAAAAGTCTTGCATCGGAATTCGATTGATGCAGAAATTATCACTGGCAGTAATAAGGAAGAACGAGTCTTAATTCCTCGCATTGACTTATAACAGAGCGAGCGCAGTTTGCCATTTAGGATGCGACGTCGTCAATTCCCAGTGATTTTAGCAATTGCAATGACGATCATTAAGGCGCAAGAACAACCTTTTGATCACGTAGGAGTTTTCCTTCCTGAACCTGTTTTCGGACACGGCCATCTCTATGTCGCCCTCGCCCGAGGAACAAATCATGAAAACTTGAAAGTGTTTGTTAAAAACACTTTTTATCAGGGAACATTCTTTGAAACAAATCCACGCACTTTCACAAAAAATGTTGTCATCAAAGAACTTTTATATTGAATTAAAAATATTTTAAAAATGTATTACAGTTTTTGATTTACTTCCGTCATTATTGACGGGTGTGGTGGGTTTTGATGTTATAAGTATTAGTTATTGTTATTATTTGTCTACAGAGTGAGGTCAAGCTATGTAAGCCCCTGATTCTAATAGTTGATGGTGAGGTATTCTCAGGGCACCTAACTGCTACCACCTGGTGATCTCACTCTGCGATATATTTTGAACCTATTTATTTTATTTGACTAGTGTCTAGGGGAATGAATGTATGATGTGATGTTGATAACATACACACAACTGTAACTCAAGATAAGAAACTCAAGTAAAACAGTGATTAACTTTTGTTGAAATTAAAACTTTTTTTACAATTTTATTCTCCTGAACCTCAAATTCTTTTGGAACAGGAGTAAAATTCAAACAATTAATAAAGGTAGTTTTATCTATCAATATGTATATACAGTTAATTAAATAGGCAGGGCTTCTTGTCCATACTAAGTGTTTAATAAACAAATTCCGATACTGTATCCCTTTCTGACAAATTGGTGTATTATAATATATCACTAGTTGGAGAGACTGATGTCCTCCTCACTTCACTCGAAATGTATTAATAAAATAAGTGTGGAGAATAATTAAATAAAATGTCATAAGCCCAAAACATGAGGGCTTATCTGATGGTCTTGTTGAAAATGGAAGTCTTCCTGATGATACTGCCCACTCTTCTTCACAAGAGGGTCTCCTAGGAACATCTGATATCTGGTTTCTTCACATATACCAGACAGAATGCCTAGTATTCAGCATCTCCAGTTATGTTTGACATGATAATAGACGATTCAACCATGCAACAATGAAATAATTCCTTCCTAAATATACTTTATAAATATATCTCCACATTTAGCAAATATCCTCTTCAAACATTTCTAGTGATCAGCTACCATTGCTAATCCATAGCTTCAGTCTCTAACTTTTTGTGATTTCATCATCCTCAGTGGGTACCTGCTCTTCCCCACATATCTTCAACGCCTCTGTCACTTAATCTTTGTTATCGTTCATCTCTTCAGTTAGGGATACAATCATCTTTTTGTAGCTCTCTGACTATTAATTTATTTTCTTTTTAGAATGACATCATATGTAGTGTCCAAAAGTTTTTTGGAACACTATGATCTGCAAAAGACTGCCAGTAGCTTTCTGGTCTTACAATTTACTTCAATGTTATAGCAATAATCAAATACAATTTTTCTTTTGACTGCTTCCCAAATCTGCCTTAGGCATTCCTTTGCTCCATAGGCTGTCATATGTTTCCAAAATGGCTAAGTCGTACAACCTAAGATTTTTGTTAGGCGCCCTATCTGGGATCGCCTTTTCCTAATATTAATAAATCATTTCTTACCGCAATCAATGAAATATTTCACACACAAGGAATAGATTGACAAGCAATCGTTTGTCTAAATAAAGATCGCCGTCTGGTACAGACTGCAGAAAACTTGCTTTCAATTCTGCACTTCTGTGGTCAAACTTTCACTTGTTGTGAAATTATTCTCAAATGGCGCTCTAGGCTTGTACCCTGTCACTATTATCAATCTAATTGGCCAATGGAAACTGCGCATCCGAAATTAACTCTCTTTTTTGAAAAATCCCACCTTTTGGGTTATCAATACGTTTGCTTGTCTGATCCCTCTATTACTATTTAAAAATACTGTTCGCGTGGCTAACAAATCTGCAGTTTCCACCTCCCCTTTTCTAACTATTTGTGTACCCAATCAAATCGAGTCAATAATATTTGACTGCAGCGGACAATTTTCAAAACTGAACCATTGTGGGTTATCCGTGTGTCTGCCAGTCTGTCTCAATTCTACGATATCTGGGTTACTTATGGGACAATTTTAAATATTAAAACTGATTATTAAACTGCTTGTTGGCATCTATCATTCTAGCTAAGTTTTATTTTCTTCTTTATCATCGTTTTCACTTTTGTACTTTTCCCTTTTTATTATTATGGGCTCTTTTCACTGTGCTAACATATCAGGGAAAGAAAGGTTCTAAATCCCGATAAGTTATTATATGGTATTATATTTAAAAAACAGTACTCTATTGTCAAAATATCTTTTATTTACTCTCTTTCGTTTTTATAAAGAAATAAATATTCTTAGTTTCACCTTTGCCTCTTGCACAATGCAGTTGAGTTCAAATTTCCATGTAGACGCTATTTTTTTCTTTTTACAATTCACCATCGTTTTCCCCTCTCTAAGCACACGATAGTCATTTGTCACGCTTCCGTCAGAAGAAAAAAGTGAGAGGGTGCGGGCGGGTTAAGATTTGTTTCAAATACTCCGTTGCTGGGGACTTAGATACAATACAAGTGGCGTAGTTATTTATAGATTTTGGACAGTAGTTTTTTTCCTTTTACTCTTTCACTCCTATACTCCTTCACTCTTTTGAACTAAACGATGTCTTGGCCGCTTGCCAAGTCATTTTAACGTTACTTTTAAAAATTAGGGCGCAGCTACCAAAAAGGCTTGTACTTTAGGAAAGGGGGGTATCATTAGCAAATCGTCAATACTTTCAAATCCAGCGCGGATCGCTGACAAAAAGTGGTGGCGTTGCCCTATTCAATTATTGTCCAATTTTTAAAAAGACCATAGTAGCATAATCTATAGAATAATATCTTATTCATGATTTGAGGAGGGAGGTTCAAACTGACTTAATCACAACGGGTTATTGCTAGTTTTTTTTTTATAATAAAGCAATAGACCTCTTTAGACAGTAGATCAGATATTTCTATAAGATATCGTATCTCACGTGTACTGGCTTTTCGTTCCACCTCAATAGTTAATATCCAGGCTTGGTATTGTTAACGTAGCATCAATATAAATAAACTGTTTGTTGATTAGTTCTGTCTTCTCATACTCGTTTTAAACAAAATTGTTTTCCTTAAAAAAAGAATAAGCTGATATGAGCTTATTCTTTTTTTAATAGGAGGAGTTACCGTGAAATGCTTTTGTGTGAGTCGCTTGGCGTGTTGAATTTTGACTCCAATCTCTTTATCTCTTCTCATATCTCAAGTCAATTTATTGCTGAAATGTATAATCTCTTTTCTTTCTTTCTTTCTTTCTTTTCTTTTCTTTCTTTCTTTCTTTCAACCACATAGTAGATCTGCATGTTTGTTTTGTCTGGAGGTTTTAATTCTGTGATTCCATAAATATGATTCTACTATTAGTACTCAGTTTTACCACATCCAGAGATATAGAAATATATAATCTCTGACATCTCTTGTTCGTCAGGATTAACTATCTCAACATCCATGTGTGTCGTACGAGGCTGACTATAATTTTTTTTTTAAATACATTTAATGTTTCATTTATTATTCTTTATCTCGCTGTAGAGTTTAGGCCTTCAATAAATTTACGACAAGCCTCTCTATCCTATGCCGTCCTTTTAAGATCTTTCGATGTCATCTTAATCCCTGACATATATGTCGCCAGTTTCCTTCACCATGTGTTTTTCTGTGCCCCTCTGCATCTTGTGTTTTTGGCGTTTCAGAACAAGGATTGCTTTGTAACACTATCAGCTGGTTTTCACAAAGAAAATAATATTCACTATTGGTTTTTGTTTGTTTGTGTGTTCTCTTAGGGAGTCATGACCCAGGTGCCCCCCCCCCCTTAGAGTGCAAAGGAGAATAAAGGGCCGAAACACTTGTTCGACGGGGGACCACTTCTGACGATCAGATTGTCTCCTGTTGTATCGCTCTGTAAAGAGTTTCCTGTTATCTATGGGCCGGTTTGTCACTGTCTTACTTTAAGGTTTTAAAAACTTGTATACATTTCTGACTCGCTCTTATCCACTGACATCTGCATCTTGATTTTCAGTATATTCCTGGACAGGCCAAGAGGGTTGTGGTTCTTGTCACTGTTATGTTTGTACTACCATGTCTTCTTTTAACATCTTACGTACAGAATTTTGAGTTTATACGCACGTTTCAGTTCGAACTTCGGATTTAAAGAAAGCGTATAAAGGTTCCACTATATGATGAACGAAAATCAGAACGATGTCGTCCATTAACGCTCTTCGAGCGAGGTCGGCGATCAAAAAATCTAAGATCATGGTGTGCCACACACACAGGCATATGATATCGTGGAGAGGCCCTATGTGCCTCTGTATTCGGATGAGCTGTCAGGAACTGTCTACCAAGCCGTTCGTATTCATCAATCGACGATGGATGACGCTCCTGAAAAAATGGTTCTAATTCATGGCTGCACGCCAATAACACTTTATCACGTAGTACCAAATCTATCAACCCATCGTACGTTTTTTGGATACGAGCCAGATCAACCCATCTATTCAAGAAATGTTTTATTGATGAGATAAATTCGCCAAAATCAGCGTCCTTGCTAGGTTTAGCCGCGTGAAAACGATCACGAAAACCAGACTCAGTCAACTGGAATTTTCGGAGAAGGGTTTCTTTGACAATGTCAAAGTCGTTTCGGCTTTTCTCATCTAAGCTAATAAAACATTTGAGCGATTCCCCGGTTAGAAAATCAATTAAAAGACTACATCATCTTTCTTTTGGTACATTCACATTCGTGACTTTTAAAATAAATCGAGAAAAAAAAAAAAAACTATCCATTCAATCGCACCCTTGATCGAAATAAGGCATTTTTAACTTTGGATAATACATATGTGTACCTGGAGATGCATTCTTAGAGCTCTCTCCCTGAATCTTTGCTACGTCCACAGATTTGTCTTTCTCTATATTTAATTTCAATGCTTCAAGCTCCAAAGCATTCCTATGAGCTTGATCTGACTGAAGTAGCTCCATTCTTCTTAATTCTATTTCTTTATCTTCTTGCTCCCTGTTTAACCTTTCAATTTCTAAACTATGGGCTAGTCTTTTCTCCTCAAGGTCTTTTGCTTGCTGAAGTTTCGGTTTTTTAAGCTCATCAGCTCTCTTAACAGCCTCATGCTGTTCTATTCTGTCAATGTGAGTTAAATATTTGTCATATTTAGTGTCAGCATATGCTTGTAACTCAGCTCCAGATTTGCCTAAACGCACACCTGCGTTTATAAAATCATTCAATGTTGACATAATTTCAATTACTAATTGTCTTCATACAATATGTATATATATATATATATATATATATATATATATATATATATATATATATATATATATATATATATATATATATATATATATATATATATATATATATATATATATATATATATATATTCACCAAAGTATTGTAAAACCAATGCGTGTCCTCAAATATACCTTGCAACGTGAACCACAGGACGAAAACAGGTGACAGTGAAAGGCACAAGTAAATGAAACACAATAATGTGATACCTTCAATCATTCAACGTTATTCAACGAATAAAAAGAAACTAAAAGTAACATAGACGTTATACTCAGTGAAAAGAAAACATCAAAATAACAATTACGAAAAAAACACGAAACTAGTCGTCGAAAATGACACAGAGACAAGATTGGATAGCACGACTATCGTATAAACGAGGTCTCAATCACAGAAACTAGGCTATCTAAAAATAACCATGACTCCGGACTTAACGTTATCATCATCATCAGTTGCCATCTCCACAACGAAAGTTCGGTGTAATGGATCTCCAACGTCTTCTGTCTCTTGTCTTGGTGGTGCACTCTGATAGACTCTTTCCTGTCCATCTCTTGATGTTATCTTCCCACTTATAGCGCTGTCTTCCCCTTGCATGTTTGCCTTCAGCTCTTCCTTCTGTTATGGTCTTCTGCAAGGTGTTATGCCTTTTTATGTGGCCAAAGTATTTTAGCCGCCGAACTTTGACCTCCCTCATTAGTTCTCTTTTCATACCTAGATTTTCTAGGACCTCCTTATTTGTTTTCATCTCTTTCCATGAGATACGCCCCATTCTTCTATATATCCACATTTCAAGAGCCTCAATTCTTTCTTCCAAATGCTTATTCATCGTCCATGTTTCTGCACCATACAGAAATGCAGAATATATATAACACTTTATGATTCTCAGTTTTAATTTGTGAGATAGCTGTTTGGATGTCAGTATATGTTTCATGTTGTTGAATGTAGCTTTGGCAATTCCTATTCTCTTCTTGATTTCTGTTTCACATCTGTCATCTTCTGTTATTATCTGACCAAGATATACGTAGCTCTTGACTTGTTCCAGGATTTTCCCATTTACGCTTATCTTTAATGTGGGTTTATCGTCTGTTTTGCTAATTATCATAGTTTTTGTTTTCTCAATATTAATGTCGAGTCCATATTCATGACTTATACTGTTCACTTAACGTTATATACCTAAACAAAAATGAATGGTGTTACCTTTGCAAACGGAGACGTATAAATTCGACAGGGGCAAAAAAACTGCTGGTTTTTTTCTCCGTCAGAAAAAGTGATACAGGCCCTAAAAGACGCTGAGATTTTCTAAATCTTTCCGTAGAAAAGTTCAGAAAATTTCAGACCCAACTAACCTTTATCCCGTATAAAGTGACAGAATGAAAATTGCAACTCATAATGATAGAGGCAAGTAGACAGTATGACAACGGTTAGAATTGAAGAGCCAAAGCTAACCCTTTGGAGGGACAGGATTTATGTACTGACACACTGATCAAAACAAACAGGACTTATCTTATGCGAGTCAATCACAGGAGAGTGACCCGAATGTGTGATGCCACACGATGTGACATAGTTCATACATAGTCTTCATTGTTGACCTTGCCTATTGCAGACATCTGACGACCGTTAATCCACAACACAGAGTAGAGGAAGTTTTCTCGTTTCAAACGTCTTCGAGGGAAATCTGCACCCCCTGCCACAAGTGCCAATTCGCCCTAACTTCCGTTCTAGAAATGACTATTGAATTCGTAGACGATTGGTTTCCACCCAAAGCTGGAAAACGGCATCAGTTGACAGATCGTGAGAGCTCATCCGAATACAGAGGTACACAGGGCCTCTCCACGATATCCTATGCCTGTGTGTGTGGCACACCAGGATCTTAGATCTTTTGATCGCCGACCTCGCTCGAAGAGCGTTAATGGACGACATCGTTCTGATGTTCGTTCATCATATAGTGGAACCTATAACTTCCCTCACCAACGTGCTTCAGCACATTCATATCGTCAAGGTCATAGGGTTTTTCGCCTCAAGATCATGGTCACTACAGAGGCAGGGATGATGATGATATACATCATCGAAGTGGTCACAATTATAGATCATCTTGTGATGGACATTTTAAGGACGAATGGTCTCCCGATCGGTTTGGTAAGAAAAAATCTTTTAGGGGAAAATCATATCATTTTCGTTCTCATTCTAAAGATAAAGGTAAACATGGTCATGCCAACGCAGGTATCAAGGAAAATGTGATACAGATAAACCTGATCATGCCCATGCATGCTCCGAGTCTAATGATGATGATAGTGATAGTATTCCTAACCATGCAAACACATGTGTTGCCTATCACGCCACTTATACCAATGATACACATCATGCTAATGTCGCCGTTACTGAGTCTCTAAACAATGACAATTGCCCTGGGTGCAAACCTTTGTTTGAACAAAATGGTTGGGTGATTCTGAGTTGTGGTCATGCGTTACCTGCTCTTCTGTCAGTCTCTACGACTGAAAAACTAAATGTGCAACGTGGGTTTGTTAATAATCAACCCGCCTTCGAGACACTGGTTGCACAACGATAGGTGTTCGTCGCTCCTTCGTTGACAACGAAGCTCTTACTGGGCGCTATGTAAAGTGCACTACCTTTGGGTGTAATATAGAGCTATACCCCACTGCTATAGTATCTATATGTGCTCCCTTCTTATCTGGTCGGGTCCAGGTATGCTGTTTGCCAGACCCTCCAGTGGATTTGGTGATAGGAAATGTTGCTGGTGCCAAGGATTATTCCCAGACAACCTTTAATGAATGGTCACGACAGCATCCATCAGACACTAAAGTTTCTTGTCCAACAATAACTTAACGTGTTAATGGTACAACAACTAGCAATACACCCAGATCACTAAAACACAATCATGTTTTTAATCGGTGGTCACACACTTCGGGTGCTTGCTCTAACATACATACTGTTATGGTTCGCAATGTCCCTTCTGACGCACCATGGTGGTCGCTCTGAAAATATTTTCTTTATGCGGGACAAATTCAGTATGTTCATGTCGAACGTAGTGGTAATTCTTATCACACTACTGCCTTTATTCGTTTCGGGTCGTCATCTGACGCCAGAAGAGCTGTCAATCTCATGCATAGAACTTCCTATGCACGCCATATCTTAGATGTACGATTTTGTCGTCATCCGGGACATGATTCTCGTTCGCCTTTTCGGTTGCTCTTATATTTCATGCTTTTGCACACTATCTTTTAGACGTGCAACTAGTACATAACGCTTTTCATGACAACACATGATATTAAAAAGACCATAGAAGTCAGAGATCGAATTTTTTTCCATAAAGCTCTGTTTTAGGCTGCCCCACTAATTTTGTTCATTCCTAATACCAATATATCATACTGATATCACTGTAAATACCCTTATTCGTATGTTGTATTCAGACTTTTTGTGTCTGTTGATAAAAATGTTGACAGGAAAGCGTTAAATAAGAAATCACATTACATTTAAAATGATCGCTATCAAAACGTTTTTTATTGATAATTTGACAGTAGAGAAAATAAATGAATTTCCGTAACTTACCACGAATAGTTCTTTATTCACACGTCAAATCAAAGTGGTAGGACAACAAAATCTAATACAGTAGCGCAGTAGTTAGTGCACTGGCTTCCTAGCTCGGTGGTCCATGGTTCAATCCCCAGTTGAGGCGGGAATTTTTAGGCGGCAAACGGCTCCGGGGTCGACCCAGCCTCATAAGTTGGGTACCAGAGCAACTCTGGGAAGGTTAATGCAGCCGGTGTGATGCTAACCATATCACCCCTAGTGTGCCGATGGTCAAGAAAATATGGGCCTAACACCATATTCCCAATATGCCTCAATGAGCGTGTGACAGGATCCTTTACCTTTTTTAATTAAGAATTGATTTACTGGCCAAATAAAAGTGGCAAGACAAAAAACCCAAAACATTTACGAGGACAGCCACAACGCTTAAATGTTAAGTACTCTATGTGGAAAATTCCATCAGCTATTGTGAGGAGTCAAAGCAAAGTGATTAGTGTTTATGGATGAGAAAAACAGTTCTGCACTACTAGAATAGACAAGAGATAACTTAAGTAATAAAGGAACATTTAGAGGAACATTTTATGTTATTTTGAAGATTCCAGAAAGGACTTCTAAATTAATTACTCAGTGAATCTCAACTATTAAGTAAATTTGTAATTAAATTTTATTGATTCACTTTTTCATCATTTCATCATTGTCACGGTAAGATAATTTATTTTACCATCTTGTCCATAATGTTATTACTCTTTTAATGTTCTGTTTTCCGAGACATTTTGTATTTTCGTTTCTTTCATATTCTACCTACATTTTTTCACCTTCTCAACCCCACCCGAGGTTGTTTACGCTGGCCAGCTGCGGTCAGCTAACGCTAGACGTAATGTTATCTAAACGCACCTGTTCGACCAGAGAAACATTTCTCGGGTCCGCTTTAAGTGTTAGAACGAGCCAAGACGGTTTCTGTGAAAGAAACGGTTCGTTAGCGGCGGGTACCCTCTGTGGTCCCAACAGGGGAATTTCTCTGGTCGCTTTAAAACGTTTGATGACGAGCGGCTGGTACCCTTTGAGGCCTGGGTAACGAGTGTGATCTGTTTCAGGGGAAGATAACAACCCGCGGTCAGTCTTTGGGTTTTCGCCCCTTAGACAAGATAGAGCATAATGTTATGCATTTCTCTACCTGGGGAACTTTCGCACGATTTCTTTTGTCTTACTCTAGATTACGTCTTTCGCCGAACTTCTGTAGAAATACGCACGCCAGGTGTTCGGGGGGAGCGTCCCTTGTGATCTATAAGAGTAGACTGGTTTTAATAGACAAAGACATTCGTATATTCCTGGCCCGTAGATGACCATCATGAGATAAGGCAAACTTTAACACAATACTAGAATGTGTTTGCCTATGTTCTAGTCATTTTTCGGGGTGAGTTGACATATCTTATAATTATTATATTAGATTCATGTTAGCTTTTATATATATCTGTTAGGGAAGTGAATTTATTTCTGAGGACTTCTCCTAGTAATTTATTCAGTGATAAGGTAGCGCTGTCTACGGCCTATTAAGTGGTGCTTAAACTGTTACGGTTTATCATGGGTTAAATGTTAAACTTACAATAACAGATATTAGGCGTAGACTCAGTCCACGAATGCTTACCATTGGGTTAAGAGTCAGCAAAATTAACTGTCATTTCTGTAAGATAATGTCAGGTGTGGATTGTTCACTTTAAAACTGAATAGTGAGATGCAGGTAATAACTCTGGATTATAGGAGATAGTCACTTATTCCTTTTGATAGATATTTCTAGTGGCAAGGGAGGATCATTTTATGCTTACTTGTGTGGCTAGGCACTAGTCTATAACTTTCACTGAAAGCAGTCACCAGGCATAGATATAATTATATCGTATGATCTAGCCACAACTGTATTATTATAGCAAGAACATTGCATTTTCTTTGTACTCATTTTGTGGAAATGCTAATATATTTCCCAAAAGGGACATACGATTTATTTGTGTAATGTCAAATGCTGTAATCTGTTTATGTAAATTCATTTAATGTTGTAAGATGAATAAGCATATTCATTTAACTGTAACTACAGGTTAGGTTTCCTGTATGTTGAGATTGGGAGAAGAGGAGTAGATTGTTGCTGTCAGAACAGTTACTGACAGGTACCTGGGTGTGCAAAAGATATTAAGCCTATGCGGGCGCGTGTTGATAATTGATATTTTTAAGGAACAGGAGACATGGTTAAAGACAGCCCTAAACTATCATAGCAATAACTACAATAAATCTAATCCCATAGTGGAGCGAAACTTTCTGTATAAAGTTAGTGTGATTTTAGCGTTGCTTGAAGTTAAAAGGTGTCTCTTTTGGGTCTCAGTTTCAGGGAGACCGACTCGCGAGAGCAGATTCCAGTCAGGCGAAGAACGAAATATTCTCTTCGATCTAGAGGGTTCTGAATACCGCTAGCGTCACGAATCGTCACACCCCGTTCCTGAATCAAAACCCCTTTTTGTCAACGCCAAGTTAAGCTCACGCAGTGCAACGGAGCCAACGCTAAATCTGGAATCGCCAAACGCAGTAGTAGTTCTCTACTCGCCTATTGGATTACCAGCCAGAGCATTGCGGCTTCCAGAATATCAAACCCGCTCAGCATGCCTATAGCAGAATTCCATATCACCCGCCTTTTTTGTGCCTAAACGGGGCACTCAGCAAACCACAGCCAAACCAGTTTAAACAGGATTTACAGCCAAGCGGAGCCTTGCGCCGGATAAGCGCGCCTGGGTCTCTTTGTCCTCAAGTGACTTCTTCTGGTGTATTTCCTGGATACTTAAAACCTCGCACGTATGATCAGCCATCTATGGACAGGCTGTCGTTCAGTTTGTTTATTCGATCAGCAGGAGATAAATAGAGTCTTCCAGACCACCTCGCGCAATGAGGGAGGAATCACCAATGATAGTACCAACAAGGACAGTTTTGTAGGCATAGTCCCCCACGAAGGATCTACAAGTAACACACTGTCCGGACTATTTCATCTGGTGACTGACACTCAGTTATTTCATCTCTCTGTGTTCTACAGGTTTTATGAATGGTGGTGTGTGTGTGGTTGTTGGTGTATTTTGCATATTTTGGTTATTGATGATTAATTTTATGTTGTTGTGATGATATGCATTATTTTCATGCTTTTCTTCTTTAATAAATTTTACACATTTATTAATGCGCTGTTCACGACCTTTCCATCCATATTTGTATTTTTAGCTCTTTACTATAATCTCTATGTATGATAAGAGAAAAGAGAGAGAGCAGGAGGTGCTTAGACAGACATAAGTGAGTTGAGGCTTGGAGAGAGAGATCATTTTGGTAAATCTTCTTCCAGGTTGTCTCAAGTCCATCTCCTATTTACACCTTTCTGTGTGTGTAATCTATAACTCTGTCAGTCCACTATCCCTTGTCGATTTCACTACTGTTGTCCAACTCGACAAATACTCTACACTCTAACTCAACCACGACAAATGGGGGCTCGTCCGGGATTCTAGAACCCATCTAGTACGACATTTAATGTGTGCTCGATCCGAGGATGAATCTCTCACAAGATTCTATTCTGATTCTTAGAGTTTAGTGTTCGGCAGATTATAGGAATTTCTTTCCCCTAGACATATCGAACTATTTCTTTTGGGTGGAAGTCGGAACAGCGTTTTTTCTCCACAGCAATCATAAATATTAAGTTACATTTATTGTTCATGCTACACATGAGACAGCTGGTAAAGGTTGATGGTATCACTGCTGAGTTTTTGGTTGACAAATCTGACGACTATTGTTGTAAAAGTCAGAAAAAATTTTTTTAAGGGTTAATATTTTTTCAGGAGTAGCTCTTTAATCTGAGATAAGAAGCTACAGATAGTCAGTTACTAGCTTGCATTTGTACCAAGGGAGGGTGTTCATTCGGACGATAGTAACCAATCCTCTCAATAGCTTAGTACTGACAGAACTGGGGTGAAGTGATAGTAAGTTTTACATCACTTACATTTTTTGGAGTTTTTTGGGGTTTTGCTTGTCGCAATCAGAGTAGCTACAAACTTTCTTGTTTTTTAAAGTTCCCAGGCTAGCCTAGATTTTATTGATTATTAAGTTAATCAGCACCTAGTGGACTAGGTAACTAAGATCTCTAGGTTCTATTCTTCTATAGTGTTTGCTCACCCTGATATAATGGCCGATCTAGATAAAGTGCATAGGATTGCCCTCGAGGTAGCTAAGTACATGGAGTACAAGGATAGCGAAATCCAGCCCTTTCTAGAATTTGCAGTAAGCCTGCAGGATCAATACGAGGTAGACAATTGGTTTGACAGCCGTTTAATCTTGGCATGGTCCTGTAAACAAACTGGGGAGAGTGAAGCATTCACCCGACAGTATGTAGAAGAAGTGATAGAAGATGAGAAGCAAAGGGAAAAGCAAAGACAAGAACGGGACAAGCAATTGGAAATGGAGCAACAAGAACGGGACAAGCAATGGGAAATAGAGCGCCAAGAAAGGGACAGAGAAAGCCAAGAAAGGAGCAGGCTACACCAAATCAGAATGAATGAACTGGATAGCCAAATTCGGAGGGTGGAAACAGATACTAAATGTAGTCACTCTACTTCCCCTTCTACTGTGCCCTTAACGGTCAACGCCCCTGCAAACCTTGCGCCCATGAAAGAAAACTTGCCTGCTAAAACCGAACCCCAACTCCAGAAAATTGACTTTCCTTTGGACTTGGATCCGAAGCCCAAACAAGGAAAGAATTTACGTCGGGATAGCAGACCTAAGGCCACGGGGAAAATTACGCAACGTTCCCAGGCATGGAAACTGCACAAAGGTGAGAGAGGTGCTAACAAGCATTGTAATACGGATTGTTCCCGTCTGGCAAGCGGCGAACCCCGAGCCTCTCACGCTCCAGACCGAGCAGCACCTAACCGACACGTGACGTCGAGAAAAGGGAGCCACACCCTATCACGTTATATTTCGCTAGATTCCCGGCCGGACAGCGAAAAACCATATGCAGAGGCGTATCCCTCCAACTCAACGATCGTAGAATGGAGGCGCCGCTCCTCTTATCACCCTGAGCTTAAAAGGTGCAAGAATAAGTCGCCTGCTAAAAGGGTTAAACTTTCCAAACCGTTCCAAGGAACTTTGGAAAAACACACCGAGAGTTTTTTCTCGGGCACTTCGCGATCTAACGGGATCTCAAACCGTCCAGTCCTTTGCATGCAGTCTGCGGGGCCTGTCAACCAGGAAGTGGATCTCGCATTGCAGGACAAAGTTCAACTGACGCCAGTAACTTCCTCAGGGGAGGGCAAAGTTGACGTTTATGGTGGACACAGGGTTCCAGGCGAAGGGATCCCTGGTATTCCATTTGAGTCTCTCACACTTCTCAGGGCAGAAGACAGTGAGAAAAGCTGCCTTACTACTGTACAAGGAGCCATTGTTGAGAGCCTTGGCTCACGTCATGCTAGTAATGGGAAAGCGACTCAACAAACTCTGCAACTCGCAGATATTACCTATCTGTCTTCACGGATAGAAGCTACGGAGATCTGTTATGATTTAGTAGAACCCCAGAATGCGATCGATTACTCTTTGCTTCAGGCAGCAGAGTTTTCTCATTCAAATCGCATTATTCCAGTGGTCTCAACCCCACTGATGGACAGCAAAGTAGTCGCCTCCGCCAGGCCATTACAGAACAACTTGATCATTTCCGTTGACCAAGCCAGAGTTGTGACTGGCAAGGCAAGGAAAGCTCCAGACCCGCCTTTAGACGGCACAGGTCTGAAGATTGATCAATGCTCCCGCCGAAACAGCGGAGTAGGTGTGGAGAGGCAGAAGAAAAATGCTAGCATTTCTTCGGCCAACGAACGGCTTTATTTACCAACTAGGGTTACACGCGCGCGAAAAGTCCCTATAGACTGCAGCTATACAGGGTTATTCAAGTCCGCGACAGGTAAACCCATAACGGAAATTAAACAGCCCGAGTCCAGCAACGATTACACTGCACATAACAGGCGGATTACCTATGCAGTGGCCAGTGAGTTCAGGCGGGGCCGAAACTCACAACAGGTGCGGATAATTTTCCGGACCATAAACAGGCACAGCGAATTGCGGAAGCAAGGTCAGGTTCACACGGAAACAGAAGGCGTCAGTGCCGACTGGCCTCGCAAAATCCCATTCGCTGAACGTCTATTAGACAGAGGGAAGAAAAGAAATGAACTCGGAGCTAGTCATACAGACAGACAGAAATTGGAAACGTATTTGGTTTTATGAGTATAGGATGTTCCAATGACAGGTAACTAAAGACGATGGAAAAGATAAATTACTGTCATTTTTGTCCGTATTCCTCGAACTTTAAAAGGGGGGGGGGGGCACTTGTCACGTGAAAGATAATTTATTTTACCATCTTGTCCATAATGTTATTACTCTTTTAATGTTCTGTTTTCCGAGACATTTTGTATTTTCGTTTCTTTCATATTCTACCTACATTTTTTCACCTTCTCAACCCCACCCGAGGTTGTTTACGCTGGCCAGCTGCGGTCAGCTAACGCTAGACGTAATGTTATCTAAACGCACCTGTTCGACCAGAGAAACATTTCTCGGGTCCGCTTTAAGTGTTAGAACGAGCCAAGACGGTTTCTGTGAAAGAAACGGTTCGTTAGCGGCGGGTACCCTCTGTGGTCCCAACAGGGGAATTTCTCTGGTCGCTTTAAAACGTTTGATGACGAGCGGCTGGTACCCTTTGAGGCCTGGGTAACGAGTGTGATCTGTTTCAGGGGAAGATAACAACCCGCGGTCAGTCTTTGGGTTTTCGCCCCTTAGACAAGATAGAGCATAATGTTATGCATTTCTCTACCTGGGGAACTTTCGCACGATTTCTTTTGTCTTACTCTAGATTACGTCTTTCGCCGAACTTCTGTAGAAATACGCACGCCAGGTGTTCGGGGGGAGCGTCCCTTGTGATCTATAAGAGTAGACTGGTTTTAATAGACAAAGACATTCGTGACATTTTCCTGGCCCGTAGATGACCATCATGAGATAAGGCAAACTTTAACACAATACTAGAATGTGTTTGCCTATGTTCTAGTCATTTTTCGGGGTGAGTTGACATATCTTATAATTATTATATTAGATTCATGTTAGCTTTTATATATATCTGTTAGGGAAGTGAATTTATTTCTGAGGACTTCTCCTAGTAATTTATTCAGTGATAAGGTAGCGCTGTCTACGGCCTATTAAGTGGTGCTTAAACTGTTACGGTTTATCATGGGTTAAATGTTAAACTTACAATAACAGATATTAGGCGTAGAATCAGTCCACGAATGCTTACCATTGGGTTAAGAGTCAGCAAAATTAACTGTCATTTCTGTAAGATAATGTCAGGTGTGGATTGTTCACTTTAAAACTGAATAGTGAGATGCAGGTAATAACTCTGGATTATAGGAGATAGTCACTTATTCCTTTTGATAGATATTTCTAGTGGCAAGGGAGGATCATTTTATGCTTACTTGTGTGGCTAGGCACTAGTCTATAACTTTCACTGAAAGCAGTCACCAGGCATAGATATAATTATATCGTATGATCTAGCCACAACTGTATTATTATAGCAAGAACATTGCATTTTCTTTGTACTCATTTTGTGGAAATGCTAATATATTTCCCAAAGGGGACATACGATTTATTTGTGTAATGTCAAATGCTGTAATCTGTTTATGTAAATTCATTTAATGTTGTAAGATGAATAAGCATATTCATTTAACTGTAACTACAGGTTAGGTTTCCTGTATGTTGAGATTGGGAGAAGAGGAGTAGATTGTTGCTGTCAGAACAGTTACTGACAGGTACCTGGGTGTGCAAAAGATATTAAGCCTATGCGGGCGCGTGTTGATAATTGATATTTTTAAGGAACAGGAGACATGGTTAAAGACAGCCCTAAACTATCATAGCAATAACTACAATAAATCTAATCCCATAGTGGAGCGAAACTTTCTGTATAAAGTTAGTGTGATTTTAGCGTTGCTTGAAGTTAAAAGGTGTCTCTTTTGGGTCTCAGTTTCAGGGAGACCGACTCGCGAGAGCAGATTCCAGTCAGGCGAAGAACGAAATATTCTCTTCGATCTAGAGGGTTCTGAATACCGCTAGCGTCACGAATCGTCACACCCCGTTCCTGAATCAAAACCCCTTTTTGTCAACGCCAAGTTAAGCTCACGCAGTGCAACGGAGCCAACGCTAAATCTGGAATCGCCAAACGCAGTAGTAGTTCTCTACTCGCCTATTGGATTACCAGCCAGAGCATTGCGGCTTCCAGAATATCAAACCCGCTCAGCATGCCTATAGCAGAATTCCATATCACCCGCCTTTTTTGTGCCTAAACGGGGCACTCAGCAAACCACAGCCAAACCAGTTTAAACAGGATTTACAGCCAAGCGGAGCCTTGCGCCGGATAAGCGCGCCTGGGTCTCTTTGTCCTCAAGTGACTTCTTCTGGTGTATTTCCTGGATACTTAAAACCTCGCACGTATGAGCAGCCATCTATGGACAGGCTGTCGTTCAGTTTGTTTATTCGATCAGCAGGAGATAAATAGAGTCTTCCAGACCACCTCGCGCAATTAGGGAGGAATCACCAATGATAGTACCAACAAGGACAGTTTTGTAGGCATAGTCCCTCACGAAGGATCTACAAGTAACACACTGTCCGGACTATTTCATCTGGTGACTGACACTCAGTTATTTCATCTCTCTGTGTTCTACAGGTTTTATGAATGGTGGTTTGTGTGTGGTTGTTGGTGTATTTTGCATATTTTGGTTATTGATGATTAATTTTATGTTGTTGTGATGATATGCATTATTTTCATGCTTTTCTTCTTTAATAAATTTTACACATTTATTAATGCGCTGTTCACGACCTTTCCATCCATATTTGTATTTTTAGCTCTTTACTATAATCTCTATGTATGATAAGAGAAAAGAGAGAGAGCAGGAGGTGCTTAGACAGACATAAGTGAGTTGAGGCTTGGAGAGAGAGATCATTTTGGTAAATCTTCTTCCAGGTTGTCTCAAGTCCATCTCCTATTTACACCTTTCTGTGTGTGTAAGCTATAACTCTGTCATTCCACTATCCCTTGTCGATTTCACTACTGTTGTCCAACTCGACAAATACTCTACACTCTAACTCAACCACGACAATCATCCATACTTTACACAAGAAGAATACAAAAGATAGATGTAAATAATAAATGATTCATTAATTGTAATCCTCTGGATTGTCACATTTATAATGTTGCAATTTTGAGTTTTAATGAATTGATAATTATTATTGGTTAGTTACATAGTGAAGGTGGCATCTTAGGCTCTGACTTTAACCGGAATACTATCTGAAGCAGAGACCTTCATAGCCGTGACTATCCTGTGATACTAGTGCTCTTCTCTGACACTGGGACTACAGTCTTGTCAGACATAATTCTTCTTCTCTTCTTTAAGTAACTACTACTGACTACTACACTCATAAAAACCTTTCGCTACAGATTCTAATGTCAAATCAAAATAAGACAAGAAATCCCACAAATTTATATAAAAATGCATTAAGAATTTATTCTAATATCAAATCAAAATGATAAGATGTCACGGATTGTCTCCCCTGCTTTGCAGTAGTGGTCCGACAGTGACCAAAACTCAAGAGTATCTAATATTGGCTTCCAAGATTACTCTTGGCAGAGATGTAGATAGAAGATTAATGACACTTCTACCTTAAGGTAGTTTCACAAGATATTTCTGGAAGTCACGAACAATGTTGCATTGGGCTAAACACTTGTTAACGCACTATATCTGGTCCGTCGCCTTTTGTGAAGGATCTAAGCAATGGTTTAGCCCGTTCAAGCTCCCAGTTGTTGTAATCCAACAAAATCCCTCTTATAAGGAATAGCTCTGTTTAGAGGTACATATATGTTTAGGTATATATATATATATATAATATTCTGGCTCATACGTTTGCTTTCATACCTATAAAACTGAAGCAACTATGATTGTTTAGTTTTAAAACAACATGTAACAATTTTAATAACGAATTAGTCTTTAACAGTTAAAATAAATATGGAAAGATTGGTGAAATTTAGATAAAAGTTTTCGTCACGGAGATGTAGGTGAGGATTTATCAAAAGTCCTTTGCTTTCGCCTAATTTTCACGAAACTTAATTCTAGCTGAGTCCTGCAGCTGTGGTTCATCAATTCTGTGATGACGAAAGCCTTCTCCACTCTCTCTTCCACTGTAGGCGGTAAGGGTGGATGCTTTTCTGTCACACTAGCAGCGTTAGTACCACAAATCGTCTGATGGCTTGTAACCACGAACTTTCGAAAAATAGAATAACAAATGCTCTCTGCTAAGTACATTTGTTTGGAGCACTCTAACAGGCTCACGTTCTCGTTGTCCGTCAACCATTGTTAAACTCTCGGAAGAAATTAATTCTCGAGCACGCACAACGTAACTCCGAGAAGATGGTTAAAATTCACCAATATTACTCTGAGGATTAACGGGTAAAATGTGTCTGGACAGTTAGAATATGATTTGTGCCTGAATTAACATTAACAAGTTACATAAATCTCACAAAATGGTATGCTACACTTGAGGCATATATGATGAAGTCATCTCTCATCACTGCTCCAGCCGAAGTCTGGGGTCACTTCTGCTGTCGTGTTTTCCCGCACGACTAGTCAGAAACAATCACCAGCTCTTGCAGTAGTGGTTCATGCATATACTGTTTTCATATGTTGAGGTTGCCAGCCTATATATAACAATTTAGCAAGAAACCTGTACAATTTACATTAGTAAATAAATTGTTTACACTTACCCCAAACTTTTGGGAATACACAATCTCCTTGCACAGATTTAAACAGGACACAGCTCTGAATTAGATGCTTCGAAATCACTTAGGTCTGGAAATTAGAGTTAATTCCTCTGACGGCTGATGTTCTGCGAAATCACTGGCCCGGGAAAACATTTGTTTAATTCCTCTATGACTTGTGATCAAATTCCTAAGTTTCCAGTCTTGTATTAAAAATGCGGTTTACTTGTAAATTCCTAAGTTGCCCAATACTCGATCTGTTACTTATAGTTGTGGAATTTCTAAGTCCAGTGTCTCCTTTTCTTCCTGGCTTTCTGGGAGTTGCTAATCTGACGTTTGCGCTGCCGTGTGGGTACTGACTTTGATTTCACTACATTATATTTCACAATCCTCAGTTCAAATTCCAGCTGTGTTTCCGCCTAATTTTCCAGTGAGATACATTGTATATTCGGCCTCTCAAATCAACCAATCCAATCGAATCTCGTTCCGCACTACGTGGGTAGGGGTGTTTCAAATTCAAAAAATACCCTCCCGTGTTTCAAAATATTAAATTTAATATCCACGCGTGACCTCTTCATGTCGTTGCGTCAGACTTCCGCCGGCATCTTGTGCTATCTTTACAAACAAATGTTGTGCACTGATACTGCCCCGATGCTATCGTCTGCAAATCTTAAGTTTCCTGACAGATTTATCTGTAATCTTGATACAGAACGTACATCGGAAGCAATTACCTCATTATCTCCCGTATTGTGCAAACATAGGGATATTCTCTGGCCATCTGGAGTCAGTGACGGACCGTCACGTTCAAAGGCATCAATATAGATGACCGTCTCTATCAAATGTGGCCAGACGAATGAAGCGAAAACGTATCAGTCTCTGATCGGTCAAATTTCATGGCGTTATTACAGTTCTGTCTGGGATCGGCTCCAAGCAAACATGTGACAATTAAAGATAGTCCCGTGACCGATACTTCCGTTGGGGTGTGGAGTGTTAGAGACTTCACCCTACTAGATCCAACTTAGAGAGCAAAATAATGAATGAAAGGGCAAAAGATATGCCAAATAAAAGCGATGAGTGCGAGGAAGAGAAAAATTAAGAAAAAAATGATACTGCCAGAGTGGACGTGAGATCGCACAACCGTATCGTCACATAAGACAATAAATCCACATATTTATATAAAAATACATTAAGCCTTTATTGTAATGTCAAATCAAAATGATAAGACAAGAAATCCCACATATTTATATAAAAATACATTAAGAATTTAGTCTCATGTCAAATCAAAATGATGGGAGCCGCGCTGATGTAATGGTTACCACACTGCGCTGGCGATTGGATGATTCTGGTTCGAGCCCTGGCGAGAACATTTGAAGACGTGTCGTCGACCGGGACTTGGACTGGAATAATTCGAGCCCTAGTGAAGACATTTGAAGAAGTACCTCCAAAATCGGCGAGTATCTGCCTGAATGGCGAGAGGACACCTGTCATTGTACAGGGAAAAAAAGGATACTCACGTAAAATCAGTCTCAGGTTAGACATATTAACTGGGTAATAGCGGGCGTACGAAAAAAAAAACAAGAAATGATAAAACAAGACATCCCACATATTTATATAAAATACATTAAGAATTTATTCTAATGTCAAATCAAAATAATAAGACAAGAAATCCCACATATTTATATAAAAATACATTAAGAATGTATTATAATGTCAAATCAAAAATATTTAACGCTTCAGTGTTTTTTTAAGAGTTTCCTGCCAAGAGTTTCACAAAAGTTTTCAAGAAAACACTACACGAAAAAATCGAGAGTCCCCTGCATTTCGTAATCTTACTCCAGAAAAATATAAACTCATTCACAGCAAGTAAATAGAAGTAATAAATATTTTAAAAACCCGTCTAGAGAACATAATATACAGTACTAACGATGTTGAACCATTAGAAACAAAAACAAGATATTAAACATTGTAATTACTTTAGGAGTATAGAGAAACGAAGTCGGTATGCTCTTAAAAAAAACAACAACAAAAAACAGAGCATACAGTTAATTTTAATACAGAACACTTACGACCGACTCACATCTACACGATTAGTCGTTGCTGTTTAGTAACACTTTGAAATAACCGGAGCGCATCATTTTCTGAAACGAAAATAGCTGACAGAAAAGCCGTCCGCTAATACAGTATCCAGTTTGATAATAGAACTTACACCAGTCTACCAAGCACCTATGTTTTATCACTTTCAAGAAAAGTAACCATTGAAAACCTTTTCAAGAGCAGAAACCATTAATAAATAAACAAAAACTTTCAGCGCAGCTGGGATAGCCTTTGGCAGCGCGCTTTGCTTACTTTCCCCGCGTTTTAGACAGCTTGAACTTAGATTAGAACCACGAGCGATCTTGCGATTAAAGGCGGCTGATAATCTTACATCGGGTAATCTATGTTAGCATACGTGTGGTGACACAGTATTCCAAATCTATGTTAGTATATGTGTTGTATCACAGTATTCCAATTCTATGCTAGTATACGTTTTGTGTCACAGTCTCCAAAATCTAAGCATGAACATTCGTGGTGTTACGGAATTACAAATCTATGCTAGTATACGTGTGGCTTCAGAGTATTCGCAATCTATACTACGCGTACTATACGTTTTGTGCCACAGTATCTCAAATCTGTGATAGAACAAGTGTGAGGTTAAAGAAGTTACAGCATTCCAAAGCTATGCTATTTTATGTATGGTGTCACAGTAGTCCAAATCTATGCTAGTATATATGTGGTGCAGGGCTGGATTAACCATTAAGCAAAATAAGCACGTGCTTAGGGCACCAAGGGAAGGGGGCACCACAGAATTTTCCCTCTAGCTATCATGCCCTTAACTCTCATCTCTTTCACTGCCACAGTCGTCTTTAGTCGAATTTTTTGTAATTTTCAATATCTGCCGTGTTCGACTTTAATCCGAATTGTTTAAAAAAAAAAAAGTTTTCTTTGGTATGGTGAGTGACTGAAAGTGTCAGACATAGACCTAGAGTTCAGTATGTTTGCCTGTCTTACCAACGTTTCTGCATGAATGTCAGTGGAGTCTGGCCAGGAAGAAAATTGAATTTTCAGTCTCTTCAGCATTTACTGAGTCTTAATGTCTTGTCAGTTAAGCAATGGCAGCGCCGGGTGGGGGGGGGGGGGGGATGGGGGAAGAGTGCTTAGGGCATCAGTTGGCCTTAATCCGGCCCTAATGTGGTGTCAGAGTATTCCAAATCTATGCTAGCACATGTGTGGTGTCAAAGTATTTCAAATCTATGCTAGCACATGCGTAGTGTCACAGTATTCCAAATCTATCCTAGCACTTGTGTGGTGTCACAGTATTCCAAATCTACGCTATTCTAAATGCGATGTCACATTATTCTAAATCTTGCGCTAGTGTCTGTGTGGTGTCACGATATTCCAATTCTATGCTAAAACATGTGTGGAGTATTTCAAATCTGTGCTAGTTCATGTGTGGTGTCACAGCATTCCAATTCTATACTAGAATATGTAGGAGGTTACAAAATTTCATTTCTATGCTAGTGGGGGGGGGGGGGGGGGGGGGGCGGGGGGGTTTTACAAAATTTCATTTCAATGCTAGTATATGTGTGGTGTCATAGTATTCCAAATTTATGCTAGCGCATGTGTAGTGTCTGTGTAATGTACGCGTGAGAGTGTGTTTATGTGCTCTGCAGAACTGTGAGGTTTGTATATGTGCGAATGTGTGATGAATAGTACGTGCTTGTCCCGTATGTTTGCATATTTGTGTGTCTCTGTGCATATGTGATTGTGCAGCGTGTTAGAAAGTATTTATATGTGTTATGTCTGCACGTGTGATGTATGTATTAATAATGTGTATGGGTGTATTGCTTTATATGTGCCTACGTGTAAAGATGTGTATATGTGTGCTGTAATTTTGCTTGTGTTAATATGTCTGCATTTACGTCGTTTGTAAGACAATGTGTCCTTCTGCATTATGTGTGAGCCAGTACGTTTGTATATGTGTATGTATGTTGTATGTGCGTCTGTGTGAAACATGTACACACTGTGTTGTATATGTGTGTTCATTGTGTGTTCTGTTTGTACGTATATGCTTCATCGAGTGTGCTTTATGCGTCAGCGTGTGTATTATGTTTCTTCTTGTGTGCTTTATATATGTAAATGTGTAATCACGTATGCTTGTACATCGTACGCCAGTCCGATTGTATTACATATTCTGAATGCGAATGGTTGTATGTTGTAAGTGATTCTGCATGTGCTTTTTTTTTAACTTACGTGCAATTTCCATTGATATGTATCGCATGTATTCCTGTGTGCTATCTATGTCAGCCCACATGTGCAGCGTAGATAACTGTGTGTCTTATAAGTACGCATGTGTGTATCGTACGTGTTTCTGCACGTATGACCCATCTCCGTAGCAATGACCCCGATTATCATCAATTATTTATGAGCCAGGAGATCTTTGGCTATTGAGGTGGTAGTGTGATGAAATAATGCAATAAAGTCAGAGCACGCAACATCGCCAACATGTTATGTTTCCTGTATTTCTCATTCACTACCAGCTGTAAAATAATGCTCGACAGCTTCTTCTACACACCTACACACACCTTTTCTACAGCAACATCTGCTCTATTACTGTTACTACAACTACTGCAACAAATACTGCTACTACTGCTACTACTATTACTACTACTACTACTACTTTTGATATAAACAATAACTAATAGTACTACTGCTACAACAACTATTCCTACTTTTAAAATACTGACCTTTCTGTAGCAACAATTAGTAGAATACAACAACAACAATAATACTAACTCGTGTTGTTTGGGAATGCAGCACAAAGCGGGTGGTAAACTCCATCTAAGGCTAAATACTGGCACAAGTCCGATAGTGGACAAGTACCGTGACGGAAAGTTGAAAAGAACTTTGAAGAGAGAGTTAAAGAGTACGTGAAACCGCCCACGTGGTGATCCCGGTAACGGGCCCTCCCAGTTCATCGGTTAGCGAGGCAGTGGTTTCGTGCGTGTTTGGCTCCTGTGTCCGTAAATCGCAGCCCCAGTCGTGATGTGAGCAAGCCGTCGCACCTCCGTATCATGGCTCGACAACGGTGCCGAAAGGGGCCCTGCTCTCGTAATGAGTCGTGGGCCGGCAGTCAGTGAGCTGGTGTCGCTTTCGGCCCGTCCTGTCCGACTAGGGGAACGTCGTGTCGGCAGGCGGCCAGTGGTTCTCGCAAGAGTAAAATCGCCGGGGCCGCCGGGATCCGCTCTGCACAGAGCGCTGTCTCCCTCCCCGTGCGAGAAGTCTAAGAGGAGGACGCACGTCTATCCGGACAGTTATCTGGTTGATCCTGCCAGTGGTCAAATGCTTGTCTCAAAGATTAAGCCATGCATGTCTAAGTTCACACTGTCTCACGGTGAAACAGCGAATGGCTCTTGGATAACTGTGGCAATTCTAGAGCTAATACACGCTTACCAAGCTCCGACTCTGCCATCAATGGTACCTATACCTTGTAGCGGTATGGCAGCTTGTGTACCCTGACAATCCCCAGAGCTATGCCAGTGGGAGTTTTACTCCTGGTAGGTTCAACCATGCTGGACTGGTCTGCGTGGGTAGGGGTCAGACAAAAGCTGGTACCCTGGTCCTCCAGGTTGGGGGTTTTAGCACAGGGCCGACACCCCTGTCTGTGTAAAAAATCACACACGTTACGGAAACAGCAATAAATGGAAATACTTTGATGCGGGACGGACATCCGGAGTCTCAGGCTCGTATGACTGACAGTGGTGAAAGCCGAAAGGAAGCCACTGGCATGAAAACGGATGCCCAGACCGCAAAACACGAAACCAGAATTGGTTTTTGGAATGTCAGAACTATGAACGAGGCAGGAAAGCTGAGACAGATTACAGCAGAGATGAGGAACTACAAACTACATATCCTGGGAATAAGCGAGAGCAGATGGACAGGGATGGGGAGAATAAAAACAGCTACAGGGGAAACAGTACTTTATTCTGGTAGAGAGGACGGTCAGCACAACGAAGGTGTAGCCATTATCCTTAAGAAAGGAATGGAAAGGTCTCTACTGGAATGGAAACCCATTAACAACAGACTAATAAGAGCAAGACTGAGAGGGAGATTCACCAACACCACAATTATACAATGTTATGCACCAACAAATGACAGCGACGAAGAGATCAAGGACGAGTTCTATCAACAGGTACAAAAGGAAATGGAAACTGTACCCAGGTACGATCTTATTATAGTAATGGGAGACCTAAATGCGAAAGTTGGAACACACAATAATTATAACGAAAGAGTAATGGGGAAATGCGGCAGTGGAACAGTAAATGAGAATGGGGACAAATTAATAAGCTTCTGCAGTATTAACAACCTGGTCATCGGAGGAACACTTTTTCAACACAAAGAAGTGCACAAGTTAACATGGGAATCACCAAACGGACGAGACAAAAACCAGATAGATCACATAATGATCAATGGCAGATGGAGACATGCACTACAAGACGTGAAAGTAAGAAGAGGCGCAGATGTGGGAAGTGATCATCACCTAGTAGTAGCAAGACTGAAGGTGAAACTCAGAGCTGCTGGACCAGTTGCAGTCAAACAGAAAAGATACAACATCACGAAACTTAAGGACCCCCTCACCAGAAAAGCGTTTGTGGTCGACGTAAAGAGACGATATCTGATTACCAAAAGCCAGGAAAGAACAGAGACCGACGATGTGGACCAGAAATTCAACACCATCTCAACAATATATAAAGAAAGCAGCAAGTCATGCTTGGGATTCCAGGAAAGAAAGAGCCAAGACTGGATAACACCAGAAACGCTAAACACCATAGCGAAGAGAAAGGAAATGAAAAGGAAGAAAACAGAAGCTAAGTCTCCCAGGTTAAAGGCAATATATAGTGAACAGTACAGTCAGCTGGACAAGGAAGTAAAACGTCAAACCCGTGCTAACAAAAGGACATTTCTGGATGACCTTGCAAGACAGGCAGAAGAGGCAGCACTGAGAAATGAACAAAGCACAGTTTATAAAATAACTAAAGCTATCAGTGGAAAACGAGGTGCAAACAACATAACGTTAGTAAGAGACAAGCAAGGAAATCTCATCACCACAGCACAGGGGCAGGAAACAAGGTGGGCAGAGCACTTCAGAGAAACACTGAATAAGGAACCACCAGAGACTCAGCTGAATGTTCCTGAGGCTGAAAGTGACTTAGACGTAAATACAGACATTCCACGAAAAGAAGAAATTATCACAGCTATCAAAGGGCTAAAAAATGGAAAAGCGCCTGGTCACGACAATCTGAATGCTGAGCTATTCAAGACAGACCCTGAACTAGCAGCAGAACTATTAGAACCACTATTTGCACAAGTCTGGGAAACTGAGACAACACCAACAGAGTGGAGTAAAGGAACAATTGTCAAATTGCCCAAGAAGGGCGACCTTGCAGACTGCAACAACTGGAGAGGAATTACCCTCCTCTCAGTTCCCAGCAAAATACTAGGCAGGATAATCATCCAGAGAATTTCAAAAGCAGTTGACCATAAACTGAGGAAAGAACAAGCGGGCTTCAGAAAGAACAGAAGATGTGCAGATCATATATTTGCCCTCAGGAACATTATAGAGCAGTGCTCAGAATGGCAGAGACAGCTGTACATTAACTTTGTTGATTTTGAAAAGGCTTTCGACAGCATACACAGGGACAGCCTATGGAAAATTCTGAGGGCTTATGGAATTCCCAGCCGCATTGTTTCCATTATAAAAAGCCTCTATTCTAACTTTACGTGCAGTGTTGGATCGAGTAATGTAACTTTCGAAGTGAAAACAGGAGTACGACAGGGATGCCCCTTATCAACAACATTATTTTTGACAGTCATAGATTGGGTGATGCGCCAGACAACAGAGGGCAGTCCAAGAGGAATTAGATGGACAACGTTTTCTACACTGGAAGATTTGGAATATGCAGATGACATTGCACTGCTCGCGCATTCACACCAACACATTCAAGACAAAACTGATAGACTGAATAAGTATGGCCAGCAGGTTGGCCTGAACATCAATCTGAAGAAGACAGAGGTCATGACACTAAATGTGGGCAATCCTGAGCCAATAACAGTAAGGAACCAGAAGTTAGAACAGACAGACACATTTACTTACCTAGGAAGCATAGTAACACCTGACGGCGGAACAAGCAAGGACATTAACAACAGAATGAATAAAGCGAGAACAGCCTTTGCTATTCTCAACAACATTTGGAAGTCTTCCCAGTACAGCACAAACACCAAATTAAGACTGTATGAGAGCTGCGTACTTTCTGTGCTTCTCTATGGTGCGGAATGTTGGAGAGTAACAGAGAAGGAAATGTCGAAACTGTCCTCCTTCCACACAATCTGCCTAAGGAAAATTCTCCGAATCTTTTGGCCAAACACCATCAGCAACCAAGAACTACTTATTCGGAGTAACCAGGAGGACATGCACACCATCATAGCTGGCAGACGCTGGAGTTGGGTTGGCCATGTCCTCAGAAGGGACCCTGATACCATCGCAAGAACAGCTATGCTATGGACCCCCGAGGGAAAGCGAAAGAGAGGCCGACCAAAAACAACTTGGCGGAGAACTGTGGAAGCTGAGATGCAAAGAATGAACCACAGTTGGGGCACTGTACGAAGGATGGCCGCCGACCGAGCAAAGTGGAATCAATTTGTTGCTGCCCTACAAGACGCCACCAGGCGTGATGGCCGCTGACTGCTTTGACGGTTGGCGGTTATGGATCAAAGAAGAAGAAGAAGCTCCGACTCTCGCGGAAAGAGCGATTTTATTAGCTCAAAAGGGACATGAGGTATAGCAAACTTAAAAACTCTGGTTTCAGGCTGTAACGGCCGCGCCGTTCCTCTGATCGCACCAGCAGAGGCATTTATTCAAGTGCCCAACCTTGTACCACCGAGACTATGTTTCGGGGGTATGCTCCTATAGTCAGAAGTGAGTGAAAAGGAAGATAGATAGATAGAACCTCTTCAACAACAACAACAAGGGCAGCAACTATAACAACAACCACTACTGCTACTAATTTCCATGCAGACACCAATTCTACAGTAACAACTACTAGCACTACTACAAAAACTACTACGTTCCACAGAGAAAAATAATTACTACTAGTACTACTACTGTAACTGCTAGTACTTCTACTAGAACAACTACTACTTTCTATACAACCAATAACACAACAACAACTACTATTTTCTTACAGACGCCAATATTACAGCAACGATAACAACTACTTCTACTACTTCTACTAATAGCCCCTTCAGTCATAAATGACTATGGGAATGCGCCTCTGAGGTGACAGTCCTCGGCTGCTTATTTTCCTGGTGTTCCTTTCAACGTTTTCTCCTCACTTCTGCTTGTTGTGTGAGCTTCTTTTTGCCCAATCTGAGGTGGCGCCATAGATAGCACCGCCACTTGGTGCGATCGGCAGCTTCGTCCTCCTAGGTTGCTGGACAACTACTAGTACACGTAAAAACCACAACTATCACTCTCTGCTGACATCAACACTAAAGCAACAACAACAACTGCTACTATAACTACTACTTTCCATACAGACACCAGTACTACACCAACAATTACTAGTAATACTTCAACAACAACTATTACTCTCCATGCAGGCACCAATTCAAAAGCACCTACTCCTAGTACTACTAATAATACCATTACGTCACTACTACTACTTCTATTTCTACTGTTACTACTACTACTACTACTACTACTACTGCAACCACTACTAATTACTACTACTACTACTACTGCAACTACTACTAATTATTACTACTACGAATACTACTACTTCTACTACTACAACTACTATTACTACTACTATTATTATCATTTTTAAAAATTATTCGAGTTAAAAAGACTCCTCTTTCACCAAATACGTGGCAGGTAATGTATTACTATAGAAACCTCCTCAACGCTAGGCATCACAACAAGCATATCCAGCACAAATTGTCCATTGTTTTTACAGTTCCAGTCGTTCGAAAATCTCTCAGTTAAAAGTTATGATTAATAAGTCATCCTCATAGACTTTATGAATAATTAAGCATACAGTAAATCTTCACAAAAATGCATTTCAGTGAGTAATATTACATTATTATATTGATGGAGTTTGCCATGTGTTATGAAGACGGTCCTTATATAACTAAACCTAATCTTATCAGAAGCATACAAACTTCCCGTTTGAAGTTCTACCACTCAAAATTACCTGCATATATGCTGAAATTAAAATTCTATATCTTCGATACTATTGCTAGTAAAATCTTATAATGAAAACCATAAACAAAAGAATATAATCAAGATAGTCATAAAATAAAATATATGTACGATTAATGTAATTTATCAGAAGATCAAGGTGCAAGAGTTTTTAGAGCAAAGATAATTTAACACTATTGTTCACTCCCTCCGTCGTTTAAGACGAGAGTGTCGTATTTGTGGAACTATTACATAATTTCGGATCGATCTCTTCTTCACTATGGCAGTAATCAGTTACATTTGTTGTACGTACTGATTACCTGGAATTTCCGGAGGATCGACACATTTAATTATCTCTTATCAAACAGATATTTGGTATTTACAACCATTTGACACCCCTTTTGGTGATGATTCATCACACTTGATTGGCGCTTCACAACTTTGCGGAGATTAACGCACGTAAAACCCATATGGGCCTGGTCAGTTTTGCATAGTTTTGTTTGCTCAAGCCGTGTCAGGCGATAAAATTACTCGCCCACATGCACTCGGCGGAATCGAATGACATAATCGTTTCCTGTCCACCTGTTTCAGAGACGTTGCTTTAGAGGAAAGTAAGATGTTACATATAAAACACATTGTCGAAAGAGTGTATGGACGTGTCACTTCCCTGCCACGCTTTGGCATCACGCACAGAATAATTTTGAATTACCCCACCTAAATATTCAGTTTTGAAACGATTGGCGGGGGTTCGAAATAGAGGAACCACCAAATCCATGATTGGACCCTGCACAAATCGTAACAAACAACTGCGGAGGAGGAAAAGGGCCATATAATCTGACACTTAAGCCAGATTAGAACACTGTGAGAATCGTTTGCCAAGACGACAACCAGACTGCCAGAGTTAAGACTAGAATCAGATTCATAAATTGGACCGGACGATAGTTTGAGAAATATCTGAAGACTTATAAAAAATCTACAATTTTAACGAGGAAAACCGGAATCTGTGGAACCTGGAACACGGAGTCAAAGTGGGAATTTATTGTTAAAGCAACGACCCCGAAGAACACGTGTAAAAGGCATCTGCAACTGCATTAACCTACGTCTCTGAGCAAACAGTTTGTGAGCCAACATTGGCGTAAGTTGTACATTTTACATTCTATATTTTTCATTACTAACATGTGAACTAATATGTATATATTGCCATGTGAATATTAATATGTGAAAATTGCTAGTGGATGTCCAAGTCATTTGAGGCTGGCAACCTCAGCATATAGAATGATGATTTCATGAACCACCACTGCAAGGGCTGGTGACTGCTTTATTGCGAGTTCCTTACAAAGAACTAAAAGCATTGTAATCCCAAGTTCCAAATGGAGCAGGGAGGGAATGATGAAAGAAATGATGTACATTCTAATTATAATATTTACAGTTTCAAACCCGTGTAAATGTCTATGTAAACATATTCACTTTAAAATTAATGAAAGTTTCAAGCTTTTCAACCAGTGTAGATGTAAATGAAAACATATTCAATCTATATTGTGAACATGTTTCAACTAGTGTAGGTGTAAATGTAAACATATTCTATCTATACTAATAACCTTTTCATTTGAATGTAAAGTAAATATAAAGCTATACAATTTAAATGTAAAGAAAGTTTTCTCTCGAGGGATTAAGCTTAATTCGCATCGAGGGTAAAGTCTGAGGTAGATGGGATGGTGGAATACGAAGAAGGGGGACACATAACTATGTGTCTGGAAACTCAATACTCATAGGGTATTTGTTTCTATTCTAAAACCATACTAATTGGTGGTACCAACTGAGGGTACTATCTCTGGAACAAGAAAGATACAAGTGGCCTGAAGTCGAAGCTAGACACCATCATCAGACGGGGCTTAAAGACTAGGGACCAACTTCGTAGAGACTCCCTGACACTTCTGGGAACGTGCTGCGCCCTACAACATTGACCAGTGACGATCGGGATCAGCGATCCAGTCTACCAAGAACCAAAATATCAGAAGGAGCAGAACCGTCACTGACAGCTAAGTAACACATAAAAGCTGCCACGTGACCTCCTTTACAAACTACCATTACATCACACCGTGATGATAATCTTCTGATAAATAATTATTCATTTTTTAAACACCTGTTAAAACCTAAGTGATTATTAAATTTGTTATATATAAATATACAAATTTAACGTCGATTTAATTATTTTGAATGTACTGCATGTTTATCTCAGTCAGTTTACTAAATACACTCCAAACAGAGCTGTACTAATAAGAGGAATCTCGTTGGATTTACACCAGCTGGGTGCTTGAACGACCTGAAATTAAAATACTGCATAAATTCTTCCCAAAAGGCGACGGACAGATATAAGTTAAAAAATGCTCTGCCCAATGCAGCATTGTTCTTGACTTCTAAATTGTCTTGTGAACACTACCTTGAGTTAGAAGCATCATTATCCTTCTATCTACAACTCTGCCAAGAGTAATCTTGTGCTAAGGTAGACACCTTTGAAGACAAATATTAGATACTCTTGAGTTTTGGCCACTGGTGGAACACTACTACAGGGCTAAGGGGAGGAAATTCCGTGACAATTGGTGTCCCGTCCCGGATGATAGAACCTGTCTAGTTATTCCCCCCGACTTGACTGGCATAAATTTCAGATTTACTGAAAGAATATTACTTACTTACTTACTTAGTCGTTCCAATTCTACCGTGAGGTGTAGAGGTTTGGAAAAGAGAGCGCCAGACCATTCCATCAGCTGTCTTCTTCCTGGCCTGGTTCCATTCTAGTCCTCGGTCCTTCAAAGATTGTCTAATGTTGTCCTCCCAGCGGACTCTGGGTCGTCCTGGAGGTCTGGATCCCTGGCTCTTTGTTTCCCATGCTTGTCGTGGCAGCCGATCCTCTCCCATTCTGCAGACATGGCCAAACCATCTTAGTTGGGACTGTTCTATTTGGGTCTGCAGCGGATGGGATTTTAGGCCCTGACGGATCGCCTGGCCGCGGACCATGTCTCCCCTTGCTACCCCAACCACTCCCCTCAGATACCTCATTTCTGAGGTTTGGATCTGGCTTTTGTGGGTTGTAGTCATTGCCCACGACTCGCATCCATATGTCAAGACTGGGACATAGGTGGAGCGGTATACAGCCATCTTCGTTTTCTTACCAACCTCTTTCTTGCTGAGGAATCCACGATTTATGGCCTGAAAAAGTCTCCCAGCCGCTGCTTTTCGAGTGGCCAACTCTTCTTTGATGCCTCCCTCTCGGTCTATAATAGCTCCGAGATATTTAAAGTGGTCGACCTGCTCCAGGACCTGTTCTCCCAACTTAATCTGATGTTTTCTTTCTTCTCGTGATATCACCATGGATTTTGTTTTAGAGCTGCTTATGACCATCCCTCTCTTCTCCAGCTCTTCCTTCCGGACCTGCAGGTTGGATTGGAGATGTGCCTCTGATTTAGCAATCAGGAAGAATATTATCAGAGTGTATTTGTAGTAAGACTGAGCATAAGGTGCATTCATAAATAACAGTAAAAATACGTTTTATAAAGAATCATTTAAAAATCAGAAAGAAACAAAAATTTTTGAAACAAAAGTTAAAGTTAAATAAGAAGTTCACTTGGTGTGGCTAGCTCAGTGTTGTAATTTTGAGTTTACTAGTGAAGTAGCAATTGTAATTTTGTGTAGCTGTGTAAACAGACTTTTTGCTCAGAGTGGCAGAGTCCCAAAATCTCCACACTTGTTATCCGAATGCCGCGAAGAAACTGGACATGACCGGTCAAACGCTGACAGATTTTGTGATTAGTTCTGTTAAAGCCGAACAAGACAAAGCAGAGAAAGCGGCTGAAAGTGAAGAGAGAAGGATTGCCAGAGAGCACGAAAAGGCCCAAGCTGAAGAGAAGGAAAAGCAAAGGGAACATGAAGCCGAAGAAAGAGAAAAAGAGAGAGCATTCGCTAAGGAAAAGGAATAGGCTGAAAGAGCCGAAAATGAGGCCGACAGAGCCCACGCAGAAAAGGAGGCCGACAGAGCCCACACAGAAAAGGAGGCCGACAGAGCCCATGAGATCCGACTGAAGGAATTATAAACTGAAGGAAGAAGAACCGAATCTAATTCTAGTGCTGGCGGGTATGGGAGTTCTCAAAGTAGCGATGGGGAAAACATTTCTCATGCGGTGGCGCCTAGTGCAGCCTCCTTCCAATTAGATGTCTATTCTGAGGCTTCAGAGGAAATCGCCATCTATCTCTCTAGGTTTGAATCCTTCATCATCATGTGACGTATTCTTTCCAGAACGTTGTCTCCATTACAGCTGCTCTGAACGCATCACGAATCTGGGCAAGTCGACCTGCATCAGCCAAAGATAAGTTCAGACTCTCTGTGATGTCTTGGGTCCACCGTCGTCTAGGTCGACCCCTTCCCCTTTTTCCAGGGACCATGCCTTCCATCACTGTTTTTTCCAGACTATTATGTCTTTATATATGACCGAAAAATTTCAGCTTCCTTATTGCGATGGTATTTAGGAGCCAATGTTCCTGTACGTTTAGTGAGTGCAGTACTTCTCTGTTGGTCTTTTTTTCTGTCCAGGGTATTCTCAACATCCTTCTGTAGCATTTAATTTCGAATGATGTAATCTTTTTTGCAACTGTTTTATTGAGTGTCCAAGTCTCGCAGCCGTATGTTGCTACTGAGAATATACATGCTCTGATCAGTTGTAACTTTGTTTCTTTGCTTGTGCCTTGCCATAGGTTTTTCATCTGTATTAGTTTATGTGAAGCAATTGCAAGTCTTCTTTCAATTTCTACTGCACAGTCGCCAGAGCTGTTGATGATTGATCCTAAGTATTCGAATTCATTGACACTTTCCAGTTCTTCGTTATCAATTTCAATTTCTGGTTTGGTCTTTACTTTGTCTGTTGTCAATACTTTGGTCTTCTTGGTGTTTAGGTATAGATTCTGGGCCTCGCTGTGTTTTTTGGAGGACAGAAGTAATTGTTCAAGTCCTTCTGGGTTGGTCGATAGGAGGACTGTGTCGTCAGCATATCTGATTTCCGGGATCTGGTACCCGCCGATGTTAAATGAGTCAAACTCTGTGTGTTCTTGGTCATCTCTTACGTTTCTCATGATATTCTCGGCATAAATGTTAAACAGGTAAGGGGAAAGGGTACAGCCTTGTCTTACTCCTTTCTGTACTTCAAACCATTCTGATGTTTCCCCCTCTATTCTTACGGCTGCCTGTTGTTCTTGGTACAGCAGTGCGATGAGTTGTATAAGGTGGTTTGGAAATCCCATATTTTTCATAATAGCCCATAACTGCTGATGTTGTACACAATCGAAAGCTTTGGTGTAATCAATGAAACGGTTTGAATCCTTAGCAGCTGCATATGGCTTGGAGAGGGAGAGATGCAATATGGAGCTATCCCAGAGTCTGAGGGGATCTGCTTATGATGTGTTTCTCAAAATGCCCAAAGAAAAACAGAACAACTACGACATGTTGAAGAAGGCTCTGCTTCAGCGTTTTCAGCTTAACGTCAATGTATATTCACAATCACAAACATAGCAATAATATTGACATATAACCACAGATACATATACAAAAATGACAACAAAAACAACTTACGTACCTAGAGGCATACAGTGAATTATTAGACACTACCTTTTTTTTCTTTTACGGTTTAGTAGGTCCAGTTTTATGATGTAAGGTGACCAGTTCCCTTCCTCGCTACCTTTGCCTTCCCTAGCTTAGAGCAGAGTCAAGTACCTATTTACAGGTGGGTAAAATGGAGCGTGACACTAACAGGTTTCGAATCATGATCTTGTAACGTGCCGTGAGAGGCAAATGCTCTAACCATATTGCCAATCGGGTGGTTTAAGCACACCATGTATAGCTGTTGTAATGAAGTCTGAATCCTATCTTGGCATCATTCAAAATTTATCACCGCGCAAAGTCCGTGGATATAACTGACCAATGAAACGCCAGCTTGGTACAAGTAGTGTCGGAAGATAAGCTAGACATGGAGGAAACAAAAGTGTAGATGTTGATGATATTTTGGAAGGCAGTGTGCAAATAATCACGGTGTAACTAGTTAAAGAAGGACCCAATTCGATGATAGGGATCATTAGCTTTAGGCAGATAGCAATAGATTCACTGGATGTGTTGTAGAGCCGAAGTTATTATGAATAGAAGACAGTGGAGCATGAACCATGTTGTGTTTTTCCCTCTTTCGGCTGCTCCAGTGAATAGTCTATAGTGGATATCTACAGTGATAGAGCTCATTCATATGAGTAAAAAATGCCTAAGATGGAGGAAATCGGTGCAGAAATAAGGTTTCCAGAATTATTTTAGATTTGTTATCTAAGCAAACCTTGCCCTGCCTACCCGATTTTGGATGCATGCAAACGTACTTTGGGCTAGTTGTCATCTCGTACATCCGCAAGTCCATTATATAAAGGGAGAGAACGAATGACACAGACACACTCGCCACCTAATTCAAACTACAGACACAGCGCAGCATTTATATCACCTCCGTTGCCATCTGCAGACGTGTGAGCAGACTGTGTAACCATTGAAAGCCTGCCTGTGATTGAGGGTTATATCCTGCCCTTAGTGTCATTCACAATCTCTAGTGACCAAGTCAGCATCTAGATTTTCAAGTTTGTCAGAGATTTTGCCAGTATTAACTGTGTCATCTTGACGAGTGGAGGACCCGCAGTGGTGGGGTTCTATTCAATCATACTGCTGTACGAGGCCTAGGAAGGACTTTGTTTCAGATAAGTAGCTCAGTTTATGCTACTTCAACTTTCAAATACCATATATATAAACGTAAACCCACCTACGAACAAACTATGTGATGATGAAAACACTGTGGTGTATATAGAAGACATTTGACAGTCATATGAGTCATAAAGTAACATTTATAGTTATCTATACAAGATAGCACAAAAATAGAGACAGATTCCAACAGGAAGCAAGAAAACAGTGAATAGGAACTATATTAGTATAAGACATTAACTGTAAATGTGTTATGTATATATGAAAGTTAGTTGCTTATCCTTTACAGGACGTGGCAATCAACCCCAGCTTTTATTGGCTGTTTGTGATTTTTCTAGGCAATTTTTACGTTCAGTAGTTTGCCATTGCTTTCTGAACGGTACGGCGCTTATACCATTGTTAAAAATCCACACAAAGCGATCTGCTACCAAATCGCCTGCAGCAGGTTTCGAACCTGGTATATCTGGATTATGAAACCGCGTTCATATCCATTAGGCCACAGACGCCGACATATATGAAAGTGACCCATAATTTATTTTGCAATCAATTGAATTTTATTTGACAATTAACAAAGAACAAAGAAGAAAAGATCTTGTATATAAATAAATTATAAACTGTCCTCAGAGTCTTCAGTGAATTATTTAAATTTGGTTTAAAGTTCTTGTTGTGTAGTTAATTACCCCTAGCAGAGTCATTGTCTAAGGTTAGTCTGGAGAGGAGCCCATAGGAATCTAGATAGTACATTACCATCTCATCTAGGAACCTAGACAGCTTGACTATACCTTTGATGTCGATACACCATTACTCTTTTCAGAGAATGGGGTATTTTTTGTAAGACCGGGTTCTTTTTCTGGCACTATCCTGGTATCATCTGATACATCTATTTGTCCAGGATAATCTCACTATCATTATATCTTTCCTCTCGCTACAGCTGTGTCGTTACTGCAGAAATGATAAATTTAACTTTGATGTCGCTAATGCTATCATTTTTAATTCATGTCACAGATTCAAACAAATCTGCTGCTTTCTCCTTTAAGATATAAGAAACCTTCTTTTTTTCTTATATCTCAAACGTGTTCTTATATCTCAAAGGTTTACTTAAATCCTAAAAGTGTTTCTACATCTAAAAGGTTTACTTATATCTCAAACGTGTTCTTATATCTCAAAGGTTTACTTATATCTCAAACGTGTTTGAGATATAAGTAAACCTTTGAGATGTAGAAAAACGTTTAGGATTTAAGTAAACCTTTGAGATTTAAATAAACCTTTAGGATGTAAGAAACCGTTGGGATATAAGAAAATGTTTGTTATAAAAGAAAAATTTGGAGGTATAAGAAAACTTTGGAGGTATACGAAAACCTTGGAGATATAAGAAAACTTTGGAGGTATAAGAAAACTTTGGAGGTATAAGAAAACTTTGGAGGTATAGGAAAACTTTGGAGGTATAAGAAAACTTTGGAGGTATAGGAAAATTTTGGAGGTATAAGAAAACTTTGGAGGTATAAGAAAACTTTGGAGGTATAGGAAAACTTTGGGGGTATAAGAAAACTTTGGAGGTATAAGAAAACTTTGGAGATAAATAACCCTTTGGAGGTATAGGAAAACTTTTGAGGTATAAGAATACTTTGGAGATAAGAAAACTTTGGAGGTATAGGAAAACTTTTGAGGTATAAGAAAACTTTGGATGTATAAGAAAATCTTGGAGGTATAAGAAATCGTTTGTGGTATAAGAAAACCTTTGCGATTTAAGAAAATCTTGGATGTATAAGAAAACCTTGAAGGTATAAGAAAACTTTGGAGATATAAGAAAACTTTGGAGGTATAAGAAAACTTTGGAGATATAAGAAAACTTTGAAGTTATAAGAAAAATGTTTGAGCTGTAAAAACGTTCGAGATATTATAACAATGTCATATGCTATATGGAATGACAACACTATAAACCTTAATTATAACCCAGATGAGGTTGAACCAGGTATCCCGTGCACATCACAAACACCAGTTTTCATGTGCATAGTCCAAAAACCAAACATAACTTGGAGATATACGTAAACCTTTGAGGTATAGGCAAATGTTTGAGACATAAAACAACCTTAAGATATAATAATCTAATATATATAATGGGACATGGGTGTACGGTAAAGAATACAGTAACATGAAATATTGTAGAGTACATTTAAATAATGAAGGAAACTTGAGCCCTGTGAGTAATAAATAAATAAATAAAAGTAATTAACAGGCCCTCGTTGGACATAAAAGAGGACACCAAACAACAGTAAAGAAATATAAGTGATAGGCTTACTGGAAATAGAACCTAGTACCAGAAGTTGCTATTATAAGCACTTTAAACATCGTGAGACAGTTTAGGTACAAAAAGATAGTCTCTGCAAAAATGTACAGTTCTTACTATTCTAAGCACATTTTAAATTCTATATAACATATCACATATACACAAGACAGTATGTGCAAACTTTCAATTCTTGTTATTTGAAACACACTTTGAATGCTGTATGATAGTTCGTGTACTGTGCGAAGATTTAATAACTCTTCCTTTTCTAAACACACTTTAAATGATGTAGATTACAGACGAAGAAGACAATCTGTGCAGACATTTAAGATTCTTGCTTTTCTAAACACAATTCAAATGCCCAATAACAGATCACATACAAACATTCACTAATTGTTATTTTAAACACACTTTGAATGCTGTATCATACGTACGAACAAGATCGTATGTACAAACAAACAATTCTTACTATTCTAAACAGTACCGGTATTCTAAAAACCACTATGATAAATACCTTAAAATTAAGACAGTCTGCTAACATTTACCATTCTAGCTAGTCTAAATATTACTTTAGATATCGTATGACAGGTCAGGTTTCCAAAAAAATATATGCAAACATTTACAATTCATTTAATTATAAACACAGTTTCAATGCTGCATGGTCGACCACACACGAACAACATAATTTGTGCAAACATTAACGGTTCTTGCTTTTCTAAACTCATAATAAGTGTCACGGAATTGCCTACCCTGCTTTGCAGTACTTGGCCAACAGTGGCCAAAACTAAGGTGTCTACCTTCGCACACGATTACTTTTGGCAGAGTTATATATATAAGGGTAATGAAGCTTCTATCTCACGGGAGATTTCATAAGATATTTCAGAAGTCAAGAACAATGCTGCGTTGTGCAGAGCAATTGTTAACTTATATCTGATCCGCCGCCTTTTATGAAGAATTAAGCAATTATTAATTTCAGCTCGTTCAAGCCCCCACCCTGATTTACTCAGTGAAGTTCTTATTATACTGGTATTGCTCTGCTTAGAGTGTATTTAGTAAATTGACTGAAACAAACATGCAGTACATCCAAAATGATTAAATCAACGTTAAATTTGTATATTTACAAATAACAAAATTTAATAATCACTTAAGTTTTAACAGCTTAAAAAAATTGGATAATCTTTAACAGAAAGTTATCATCACTGTTGTGATGTACTGGAGGTTTTATGTAAGAAGTCACTTGGCAGCTTTTAAGTTTGACTTAGCTGCAAATTGTAGTTTCTGCTCCCGCTGGGGTTTTTTGGTTCTGTGCAGATAGGTCACTGGAGTTCTCGCGTCTCTGGTCAAGATTAAAGACGCAGCACGTTCCAAGTAAGATCAGGGAGTAAATGCAAAGCTGGTCCCGCGTCTCTAAAACCCTCTGATGATGGTGTTTAGTTCGTCGTCAGGCCACTTCTTCCCTCACTTTATTCCAGAGACTAGTACCCGCACTGGTACCACCAACTAGTTTGGTAAAAGAATAGAAACAAAACGCTCTCCTGAGTATTGCGTTTCCCGAAATATACTTATGTGTTCCCATCGTCCTATTCCACCAATCCATCTACCTCAGAATTTACCCTCGATGAGAATTAAGCTTAATCCCTCGAGAGAAATCTTTCTTTACATTTAAATTGAATAGCTTTATATTTACTTTACATTCCAATGAAAAGCTTAATATTATAGACAGAATATATTTACATTTACATTAGTTGAAAATGTTTACAATATAGATAGACTATATTTTCATTTATATCTACACTGGTTAAAAAGCATGAAAACTTTCATTATTTCAAAGTGAATAGGTTTACATAGACATTTACACTGGTTTGTACTTGTAAATATTATAATTAGAATGTACATCATTCCTTTCATCTTTTTCTCCCTGCTCCATATGGAACTTGGGACTACCTATGCTTTTAGTTCTCTGTAGGAAACTAGCAATAAACCAGTCACCAGCCCTTGCAGTTGTGGTTCATGAAATCATCATTCTATATGCTGAGGTTGCCAGCCTAAAATGACTTGGACATCCACTAGCAATTTTCACATATTTATATTCACGTGGCAATATATACATATTAGTTCACATGTTAGTAACGAAAAACATAGAATGTAAAATGCACAACTTACGCCAATCTTGGCTCACAGACTGTTTGCTCAGAGGAATAAAGGCACTGGAATAGGTCTCTTACACGTGTTCTTAGGGGTCGTTATTTTAACAATGAATTCCCACTTTTACTCTGTGCTTTAGATTCCTCAGATTCCCGGTGTCCTTGTTAAATGGTAGAGTTTATTCTGGCTCTGAAGTCCTCAAAATTGCTCAAACAATGGTCCGGTTCCGATATAAGAATCTTGATTCTAGGCTCTGGCAAGGTCTGGTTGTCGTCTTGGCAAGCGATTCTCACAGTGAACTAGACTTGAAAAAAATACAGGTTTTATTCACTGTCTTCCCCCGCAATTGCTTGTTACGATGCTAAGCAAGGCTCCAATCGTTTCAAACATGCGTGTTTTGTGGAGTAATTACAAATATTTCCTCATATGAAAAATTCTGTGCGTAATGCAGAGGTCACCTCTCCCATATATGGTAATAAAACATCCGATTGCATTCTCTGCAATGAGAGTAAGATGTAACATCTTACTTTCCTCTGAAACAGGTGGACAGGAAATGATTAGGTAATTCTTGTCTGTCCAAAAAGGTGTCGCACAGACAAGTAATCTCTATATCCCTCGCTTGTGCAAACAAAACTAAATGCGAAACTGACCAGGCCCGTATGGGTTTTACCAGCGCTAATCTCAGCAAAGCTGTGCAGAGCCCACGCAAAAAAAGGAGTGTCAAAGGATTTGACAAAATCAAATATTTGCTGGATACGAGCAGAAAGAAGTGTGTCGACCCGGAAATTCCTGGTAATCAGTACGTACAACAATTGAAAATGAGTACTGCCGTACTGGACAAGAGATCGAGAAGAGGTCGCCCCATTCCATCATGTGACAATATGTGTTGTACAGACAACGGACGAACAAGACAGTCACAAAACATTAACATTTTGTTTTGGCTATTATTTCTCGCGTATTTTCCTTTTCTCAGTCTTCTATTGTAGGTACTTTCTTTACCAACCAATCTGCCGTGCTTACTTATATTTTCCTCCATTTAATTTCAAGCCTTTCTCCTCAAAGCCGTTTATTTTTTGACATAATATTCTTCTTTCTTCGGGTATTTTATTGCTATCGCGGACGAAGACTTTGGTATAGAACTTAGATTGTATCGTTACTTAATAACAATTAGCCACTGTTAATTTATTTTACAGCCCTTATAAAGTATAACCAGGCCCCTTTTTTTCTTTGACAGTTTCTGCTCTGGGACTATTTTTGTACTTGTGGATTGAATATAAGATTAAAGATTAACTCTCATTTACTTCCAGTCACTGAGTCATTATACACAAAACCTCCTACAGATCGGCGATGCGCATTTGTCATACCGATGAGATCTTGTGGCCTGTTTGTTCACTTACAAAGTAGGTAACTTAACAGCCCTCCATATTTGTATCACAAACTTTAATTATTCTGAGAGATCGGGGACGGTTGTGCCATGTACTAGATCTTACACGTATAAACCAAGTCTTTGTTTGGTTTAATTTTATTTTTTTGTTTTTATGTCTTACGGGTAACGTAATTACATTCCATAATGCAATATTATAAAATGAAAATCATATAAAGATATTTATGGCAATCTTGAAGTGAAAACGATCTACAGTTTCCATTAGGCAAATATTTTCAGAGTTTAAGATAACACTGACAAACAACATTTTTCTTTCTTATATAAGAATAAGTGTTCTTAGGTCAGTTTCTTGCGCTGATTTCAAATCTGAAATCCGTTTATCTCTATCACGTCGGGTTCTTAAGATATTTGTGAATAAATATATTTTTGGGAAACCGTTATTTGCTCCGTTTCATTTTTACTATATAACTTATTAAAAATTAATAAAAAGCAACATAATTCTACTTTTTATACTGCTAAAAGATGCATGACATATGTTACGCGATTTTTCAAATAGTTACTGTATTTTGAAATAATTCTGAGCAAAATATGGCTTCTAGAAATTGTAGAAATTCGGCTGATCTGTTCTGTTACGTGTGCAGATATTTTACCGATCGTGTTGACCAGAAAAACTTTACACCATTACTAAAGAAAGCATATGAACTTTATTTCGATTCGAAAGTTGATGATGCAAATAAATCTTGGTAGCCAAATGCAGTTTGTTCGATACATTGGCAGGTTGGTTACGAAAATCGCCGAAGCATAAGTCGATGCCTTTTGGAGTGCCAGTAAAATGGCGTGAACATACAAATCACACTACTGATTGTACTTCTGCTTGACAAATATCCATGGTTTCACTTTTAAAACTAGAAAGTCTGTGGTTTATTCAAATATTGAATTGGTTTCGAAACCAGTGCCTCATGATCCAATCACGTGTGCGATCCAAGTACCACCAGAACATAATCCGTTGGACGTGAATGAACCATCAGAAAGTGATAGTTTACGTGCATTAGAAACTAATTCTGACTCAGATTACATACCGGTGAATGATAGTGTTTACTTAATTAACCATTCAGGACTTTCAGATCTAATACGTGATCTCGCTCTTACCAAAGGACAAGCGGAATTACTCGGTTCGCGACTCAAAGAATGGAATCTTTTAGCGCCCAATACTCCGATATCTAAATTTCGTCATAGACACAGAGAACTTGTTCAATACTTTGAGATGGATGATGACATTTGCTATTGCAAAGATGTAAACGGTCTAATGGTGCACCTCGGTCATAAGCACATAGTCAACGAATGGCGACTTTTCATCGATTCTTCCAAGACTAGTCTAAAAGCTGTGTTATTGCATAACAGAAACTTATTTTCATCAATTCCAGTCACCTACTCTGTTCATATGAAAGAAACTTATGACAATATGGCTATACGTTTGGAAAAAATAAAGTACAATGACTACCAATGGCGGATTTGTGGAGACCTAAGGTCATTGCATTCTCACGGGCATGCAGACTGGGTATACTAAATTTTGTTGCTTCCGATGTGAATGGGACAGCCGCAACAGACAGGAACATTATGCAAGAAAGGTGTGGCCTATCCGGGATCGTATGCAGCTCGGGCATAAAAATGTAACACACGAGCCATTAGTTAACAAAGACAGCTTCATTTTACCACTGTTACATATAAAGTTGGGGCTCATGAAGAATTTTGTAAAAGCGTTAGATAAAACGAGCAAAGCTTTCACTTATCTTCGAGAAAAGTTTCCGCAATTTAGCGATGCAAAGATAAAGGAAGGTATCTTTGTAGGACCTCAGATTAGGAAAGTTATTGCAGACATACAATTCGAGAACTTGTTACATGGTAGTGAACGTCGCGCATGGATGGCATTCAAATCGATCGTCGATAACTTTCTGGGAAATCACAAATCTGTTGACTATGTTGCATATTGTTAAGCAGTGCATAGATGCATACAGAATTATGGGCTGTAACATGTCCCTCAAAATCCATTTGCTCGATTCACATCTTGACTTTTTCCCTGACAACCTTGGCGAAGTCAGCGATGAACATGGAGAACGATTCCATCAAGATATCGCCGTAATGGAGTCACGTTATCAAGGACGGTGGAGTGTGACCATGCTTGCCGATTGTAGTGAAATTGACAGAGATACAACGGTAAAATACCTCCAAAGATAACATGTAAGGATAAAAACATAATGCGTAGGCTGCTGATAGTACATGATCGCCCAGACCGCGGGTCATCACCCTCCATAAAAATTGACTTGCTAGACAGGAGGGGAACGGCGGATAAAAAGGAAAAAATATGACTGGAAAGATTGCGTGAGACTAGAAAGGCTAAGGAGACGCAATTGGGGGGGAAACGGAGAAAAGTCACGTTTCCCAAGTTGACATAAAGTAAGGAACTCGACAGAAGGGACCTTGGATATGTTACGCCACAGTCATTTATTGGTCGCTTTTGCGATACCAAGCCTTTGATTTGAATTCAGCGGCAGAACGCAGATGTTTGGAATATTACAAAAATTAAAAAGTAACTTTTTCGTAATATTAATGTTAGGAATATAAAAATTAGCTGGCCGGATGGCCCATTCTGAGCAGTGAACTAATATGTTCTTAATTTTACAGACGGATAGATAATATTGAAGATAATGACAAAAGACAGTGTTGTTCACATCAGCGACAGACTGTATGGAATAAAAAGTGTCGCTATTTGCACAAAAAAACACGACCTTGAGACGCAGGTGTTCAAATCTACTTAGTAGGGAAGCGAAGGGACATTGGTGGGAGCTGTGTCTAAATATAACTTTTAACGACAAAATTTTGGAGGGGAGAGAAAGGTTGGTTCAAAAATCAAGTACGTTTTTGAAAAAAAACAAGTAGAGACGGACAGACTAACAGATAAACATCCATACTTGACTGAAGCATGACTGAAATGACTTTAGGGTAGGAAATTTGAATTTGAAATAAACCTAGGCAGTGATTGGCCACAGACAATCATTTTATCGGCGCTCAGACGCGCAAGTGGGGCCATTCCTCAATAGTTGTTCGATGATAGACACAGTATTTTAAAGTGTGGTGATTTCCAAATGAAAGAAAGTGAAATAAGTTCAGGGACGCCATACTATAGCCAGCAGCTCAGCTGAGTTTTGCTAGCATTTCTGTGTTCTTTATTCATAATCTGGTAAGATTGAAATTATTTCTTTGTATATTTTGAATATTGTTTAATGTTCGAGTGATTTGATACTGCCATATCATAATCTAGCCTTACAAACAAGTAGGGATTTGCTCTAGACCCCCCGCCCAAGTCAGGGTCTAGGGACCAACAATATACATAAACTCCAGCAAGGGTTAGGAAAGACAGATCAAGTGTTGAGAATAATGAAACATATTACCTATCCACTTTTAGGGAAGGAAACTAATAAATATTTTTCAGAATCTATAGTCTGGGAGGACCTATCTGATGTAAAACCACCATGGTAAATGTGCTGTTTGGTCAGAGAGATCTGACCTGTCTGTATGATGTGGTTGTTGTGTCCGTGTTGTGTCCAGACGTGGGTAGAGAATAGAATTTTGACACATAGCCAATACTTTGATTGCAGAGCTGTGAGTTTCAGTTGTCAACAAGGCGGTGTCCATTCAGTTGGTGATTTTACTCGAGTGTATCTGTGCAGTACGTTGTGACAGAGACCACTATTATTGCCCGCCAGCACGGAGAGGTGGGACCACCAGATTTCAGCACCAGAGCTACATATGCAAGATGAGTGAGCCTCTGGTCTGCTGGAAGTTCACCAACGCCTTTTAGTTACTAATACCCCATAAAATTCCTGCAATTTACTGGACACTGTGTAGTCAATATAGACAGGTGTGATGAGGCCACCCCAACAGCACAAGCATTAACTATCCTCCCAAGTAGATGACTACTAGAACATTTTAATAAAACTAACTAGTCTAGTACTTATATATGTACACTCTTGCATTTATTATGTAACATTCCATGCATTTCTTTCATAATTTTTAAATCCTTTTTTTTTAAAAAAGTTCTGGTCAACATAAAACTTGATCCAGAACAAATAAATGTAATATAATTCTATCAAAAATTTTACACTCTTGAGTTAGTTCAGTGTATTATAATATTTGTTAAATATTATTAGTCTGCTTAAATATCTGTGGGTGTATCTATAACTATCACACCACATTACATATCATTACCCTAGACATTTTACATAGCTACATTCATTAAAAAAAAAAATTGAGTGTGAGGTCGTAGTGGTAGCAAGAAAGGCCTTCTGACAATTCACAACTACATTTTATCTCAGGAGCCTTCACAGCTGGCCTCATACATTACATTTAGTAATATCACCATCATACAATACCATCAAACCCACTACATACATTGGGGTCTTGTCCAGGGATAATTAGCCCAACAGTAATATTAGGATCTCCTGGTTGGAGAAATAAAATTAGGGAAAAAAATTGTGAAATTCCCTTTAAAATTAAAAGTGTCCCTGCAGATAAAAGTTGGTGAATCTTCACAGCCAGTGATAATTAATTAGTTAACTGGTTAGTTAGAATTAGTTAGACTATAGTCATAAGAAGTACTTAGTGTATTTACTGGTTAGAGATTTAGCTTGTATATTATTATATTGTCTAAAAAGTATGGCGGAGCTAGCAAAATTCCGATCAGCTGCTGTGCTGACCGCAAAGGAGATGGGAATGGATGGTCAAATTTTAATTCAATATGTAACGGCTGAATGTGATAAATATATTGAAAGGGAAGATAGAAAGGTAGCTGAAGAGAAGAGGTTACAAATTGAGGCTGATAGAGAAATTAAGAGGCTGCAGATTGAGGCAGAAGAAAAACGACAGCAAAGGGAGGCAGAAGAAAAACGACAGCAAAGGGAGGCAGAAGAAAAAAAGGTGACAGCCGAAAGGGAGGCAGAAGAAAAAAGGTTGACTGCCGAAAGGGAGGCAGAAGATAGAAGGTTGCAAAGGGAGCACGAATTACGACTAAGGGAGCTGGAATTACAAGGCCCGGCTCCTGAAAATGGTGCCAGCCCTTTTGCCTCAGATGCTACGCCCAGTCTGGGAGCCTCAAACTCAGCTATGGGGTTTCATTTAGACCATTTTGTTGAAAAAGACGATGACATAGAGGGGTACCTAGGACGTTTTGAGTTATTAGCTACTACATATGGGTTAGAGAGAGAGAGGTGGAGTTTAAAGCTATCACAGGGATTGAGAGGTACTTCTTATGAAGTATTTGCCAAAATGAACAGGGAAGACCAAGACAATTATGACATGTTAAAGCAGGCTTTGTTATTAAGGTACGAGAAGAATGGTGAATTTTATCGTAAGAAATTTAGAAATGCCAAACTGTTGTCTGGGGAGACATACCACCAATTCTCTGCTAGACTAGAAACCTATTTGGAGAAATGGACGGCTCTGGGGAAGACCCAAGATCTTAAAGAAATGATCATGATTGAGCAATTGAGAGAGTCCATGGCTCCAGACATGAGAAAATTTCTCATGGAACAAGGTGCAGAGAAGTTGGGGGAAATTTTAAATGTTGCTGAGAGGTATCAGGCAGCTCAGGCAGAGGTAAGTGGTGCTAAAAAGAAGCACATAGACAATTTTAAAGCTCCACAGCAATTTAATAAATTTGATAATAGAGAGCAGGGAAATAAAGGTAGGACAAACTTTGAGCGGCCAAGAAATGACTATCGCGACAGAAACTCACAGTTCAATGACCAAAAGTTCAATGAAAGAAAACCGTTGAACCAAGGAAAAAGATGGTGTAAATGGTGCAAGAAGGATAACCATAACACCGAATTTTGTAGAAGGAAACCTTCAAACATTGCTGCAATGAAGTCGGGGACGCGAAGATTAAAGGTTAATCCTAATGGACAACAGGAACCTTATCACCCCCCAGTTTGTGAGGATGTTATTTGTAATGGGGTCACCATAAGGTGCCTTTATGATACAGGTTTGGATTATGATTCAGTTGTGAAGTCTAGCCTAGTGGACCCAAGTCAGTATACCACAGAAACAGTGGAAATACAAGGGGCGACTAAGGACATACCACTCATGACACTTCCCATCGCAAGGATAACGGTGAAAACTCGCTATGTGGAAGGAGAAATCAGAGCAGCAGTGATAGATGAACCAATCTACCCTCTGATATTGGGGTGTAGATACGTCTTCTTGGGGAATCCCGAGAAACCTGTGATCATGGCGACAGTGCAGACCAGGTCACAGAAGAAGGAGGAAGAAGGTGAACCTATAAATGCTCATCCAGAGGAGATGAGGAAGGCGCAGGCTGAGGATAGGACACTCAAGCCCTGTTTTAAAAAATTGCCCAAATGCCACACACCTCCGAGCAAGGGGGAATATTTCATGAAGAACAAACTCTTATACAGGAAGGCCGGAACTGGAACAAATGGTCACAACCAGCTGGTTCTTCCCACTTCATATAGAGATAAAGTGATGGAACTCGGGCATGCGATTCCCTTCAGTGGTCACATGGGGATCAGCGCCACAGGACAGCGTATAGCTTGTCATTACTTCTGGCCAGGGATAACGGAGGATATAAAAAGATATGTCAAATCCTGCCCAGAATGTCAAAGGGTAGCTCCAAAGCACTGGACTGCTCCTGCAACTCTAGGGGAAATGCCCATAGTGGGAACACCTTTTGAGAGGGTTGCAGTGGATATTGTAGGACCTCTCACTCGGACCAAGAGGAGGAACAGTTACATCCTTACTCTGGTGGACACTTGTTCTATGTGGGGAGAGGCGGTAGCCCTGCCATCAATTGATTCAAAACATGTAGCAGAGGCACTACTTACAATATTTACCCGATTAGGATTCCCGCATCAAATCTTGACGGATAATGGTTCTCAGTTCAAGGGGAAACTAACGGAAGAAGTTTTTAAGCTATTTCAAGCCAGACACTTTCATTGTAGTCCGTACCATCCACAAGGGAACGGCCAGGTAGAGAGGTTCAACGGGACTCTCATTTCTATCCTGAGAAAGCTGGCACACGAAAAACCGGATCTGTGGGATCAATTCCTGCCCGCCGCATTGTTTGCGTACCGGGAGGTACCACATAGTTCAACCGGGATGGCTCCCGCAACTCTGCTATTTGGGAGGCCAATAAAAGGGCCATTAGAAGCTCTATTAAGGACCTGGACAGATGAGAAGGCGGAAGAGACTGTTACCTCATCGTATCAATACGTGAACGAACTGACCACTCGTTTGAAAGCTGGATGGAAACTGGCAAATGATAATTTGAAGCAAGCCAGGAAGAAACATGCAGCATATTTTAATAGGAAGGCAAAGGACAGGGAACTGGCAGTCGGAGAGAAGGTGCTGCTTCTACTACCCGGAAGCCAGAATAAATTACAAATTGGTTGGCAAGGTCCATATACGGTTCTAGAGAAGGTGTCTAGAACAAACTATAAAATTGACAAAAAGGGGAAGGAGAAAGTTTATCATGTAAACCTGTTAAAGAAGTATCTGGACAGACCACTCCAGGAAAGCACCCCCTTATTGACCTTGGCTATTGCAACCCAGATGCAAAAAGAACCACTCACCTCACATGAATACCCATTACATCCTTGTGAAACCGCAGCACAGGTAAAAGTCAGTAAGCACCTGACTAAAAACCAGAGGGAGAGAGTTCAACAGGTTCTGGAGGAACATACAGATGTATTAACAGATAAACCAGGCCATACAAATTTGCTACAGTATGACATGAAACTGGTAGACTCAAACCCAATCTGTATGAGAGCCTATTCTATTCCGTTCGCGAAGGAGAAGGCATTGAAGGAAGAAATAGAGTATTTGTTGAAGGAGGGGATTATTTCGCACAGTGAATCATCTTTTAGTTCTAGTGTCGTTTTGTTGAGAAAACCGTCTGGGGAACACAGACTGTGCATAGATTACAGGAAACTGAATGCTGTCACAGAAGGACAAGTGGATCCATTACCAGACACAAAACAGTTATTTGCCAGACTGAACAAGGCAAAATACTTTTCAAAGGTGGATCTTAGTAAAGGCTATTACCAGATCCCAGTGAAGCCTGAAGTGAGACCTTATTTGGCTTTTAGCACTTCGGATGGACATTATGAATTCAATATGCTACCATTCGGACTGAAAAATGCTCCGAGTGTGTTTTCAAGGATGATGCGCAAATTGTTGGATCCCCTGAATAACCCATGTATCACGAATTTCATGGATGATATTCTCGTCGCCACAGAGACATTTGAAGAACACATTGAAGCTCTGGAGATGTTGTTTGATAGACTTCGGGAGGCGAACTTAACTGCTAGGCCAACAAAATGTTGTATTGGATGCAAAGAGTTGGAATTCTTGGGACACACTGTATATCAGGGTAATATGACCCCTGATCCTAAGAACTTGGAAAAACTGCAGAGAGCACCTAGGCCGCAAACAAAAAAGGACGTGCGATCATTTGTGTCGTTATGCGGATTTTATCAGAAATACATCAAGAATTTTAACGCTATTTGTGCTCCTCTGACTGATCTGACTCGCAAGGGACTTCCAGATAAAATTATTTGGACTGCACAATGTGAACTAGCGTTCCAAGAGTTAAAGGAAAAACTCACTAGCAAGCCTATTCTCAAACTGCCTGATTTGACACAGGACTTTGTCTTAAGAACCGATGCAAGTAATGTAGGACTAGGAGGGGCTTTGTTGCAAAGATCATCTTCACCTGATGGGGAACTGAAACCAGTCGCTTATGCAAGCCGTAAATTGAATAAGGCGGAACAAGGATACTCCACAAGCGAAAAAGAATGTTTAGCGTTAATCTGGGCAATAAAGAAGTTTCAAATCTATCTGTATGGTAGGACTTTTGTGGTGGAGACGGACCATCAGCCTCTCGTATTCTTATCTCAGGCTAAGCATGAAAACGCAAGATTGCTGAGGTGGTCTTTATTGCTTCAACCTTATCAGTTCAGTATCCAATATATCCCAGGCAAATTGAATGTCGGTGCAGATTTCCTCAGTCGGCACCCCTGTGATCAAAATTAGAGTAGTGGCAGACGTGAGGAGTAATTTTACCTATGTGTATCGCTGGTTTTGGAACTTGCCATAGGCATGTTTTCAAGTGGGGAGATGTGTAGTGAAATTGACAGAGATACAACGGTAAAATACCTCCAAAGATAACATGTAAGGATAAAAACATAATGCGTAGGCTGCTGATAGTACATGATCGCCCAGACCGCGGGTCATCACCCTCCATAAAAATTGACTTGCTAGACAGGAGGGGAACGGCGGATAAAAAGGAAAAAATATGACTGGAAAGATTGCGTGAGACTAGAAAGGCTAAGGAGACGCAATTGGGGGGGAAACGGAGAAAAGTCACGTTTCCCAAGTTGACATAAAGTAAGGAACTCGACAGAAGGGACCTTGGATATGTTACGCCACAGTCATTTATTGGTCGCTTTTGCGATACCAAGCCTTTGATTTGAATTCAGCGGCAGAACGCAGATGTTTGGAATATTACAAAAATTAAAAAGTAACTTTTTCGTAATATTAATGTTAGGAATATAAAAATTAGCTGGCCGGATGGCCCATTCTGAGCAGTGAACTAATATGTTCTTAATTTTACAGACGGATAGATAATATTGAAGATAATGACAAAAGACAGTGTTGTTCACATCAGCGACAGACTGTATGGAATAAAAAGTGTCGCTATTTGCACAAAAAAACACGACCTTGAGACGCAGGTGTTCAAATCTACTTAGTAGGGAAGCGAAGGGACATTGGTGGGAGCTGTGTCTAAATATAACTTTTAACGACAAAATTTTGGAGGGGAGAGAAAGGTTGGTTCAAAAATCAAGTACGTTTTTGAAAAAAACAAGTAGAGACGGACAGACTAACAGATAAACATCCATACTTGACTGAAGCATGACTGAAATGACTTTAGGGTAGGAAATTTGAATTTGAAATAAACCTAGGCAGTGATTGGCCACAGACAATCATTTTATCGGCGCTCAGACGCGCAAGTGGGGCCATTCCTCAATAGTTGTTCGATGATAGACACAGTATTTTAAAGTGTGGTGATTTCCAAATGAAAGAAAGTGAAATAAGTTCAGGGACGCCATACTATAGCCAGCAGCTCAGCTGAGTTTTGCTAGCATTTCTGTGTTCTTTATTCATAATCTGGTAAGATTGAAATTATTTCTTTATATATTTTGAATATTGTTTAATGTTCGAGTGATTTGATACTGCCATATCATAATCTAGCCTTACAAACAAGTAGGGATTTGCTCTAGACCCCCCGCCCAAGTCAGGGTCTAGGGACCAACAATATACATAAACTCCAGCAAGGGTTAGGAAAGACAGATCAAGTGTTGAGAATAATGAAACATATTACCTATCCACTTTTAGGGAAGGAAACTAATAAATATTTTTCAGAATCTATAGTCTGGGAGGACCTATCTGATGTAAAACCACCATGGTAAATGTGCTGTTTGGTCAGAGAGATCTGACCTGTCTGTATGATGTGGTTGTTGTGTCCGTGTTGTGTCCAGACGTGGGTAGAGAATAGAATTTTGACACATAGCCAATACTTTGATTGCAGAGCTGTGAGTTTCAGTTGTCAACAAGGCGGTGTCCATTCAGTTGGTGATTTTACTCGAGTGTATCTGTGCAGTACGTTGTGACAGAGACCACTATTATTGCCCGCCAGCACGGAGAGGTGGGACCACCAGATTTCAGCACCAGAGCTACATATGCAAGTTGAGTGAGCCTCTGGTCTGCTGGAAGTTCACCAACGCCTTTTAGTTACTAATACCCCATAAAATTCCTGTAATTTACTGGACACTGTGTAGTCAATATAGACAGGTGTGATGAGGCCACCCCAACAGCACAAGCATTAACTATCCTCCCAAGTAGATGACTACTAGAACATTTTAATAAAACTAACTAGTCTAGTACTTATATATGTACACTCTTGCATTTATTATGTAACATTCCATGCATTTCTTTCATAATTTTTAAATCCTTTTTTTAAAAAAAAAGTTCTGGTCAACATAAAACTTGATCCAGAACAAATAAATGTAATATAATTCTATCAAAAATTTTACACTCTTGAGTTAGTTCAGTGTATTATAATATTTGTTAAATATTATTAGTCTGCTTAAATATCTGTGGGTGTATCTATAACTATCACACCACATTACATATCATTACCCTAGACATTTTACATAGCTACATTCATTACAAAAAAAAAATTGAGTGTGAGGTCGTAGTGGTAGCAAGAAAGGCCTTCTGACAATTCACAACTACATTTTATCTCAGGAGCCTTCACAGCTGGCCTCATACATTACATTTAGTAATATCACCATCATACAATACCATCAAACCCACTACACCGATTATTGTTGGATGCTTCATCGCGATGTACGCCATGCCATTCCCCGACGAAAGTCGACTGCAAAGAAATTCAAGCCTACATAACTGTTATACTTCTTGTACGAATGATGTTGTAATACTGTATGCGTTGTTAAAAAACTTCAATTGCGTATTTCTAGAGATCCCGACCTGATAGAGAAAAACGGTTTGCAGATTTAAAAACAGCGCATTAAAATTGACCAGAAAAACATAGAAATGTTAGAGAAAGAAAAACAAGTTTTTTTTTGTTAGTCAGTGTAATCAACACCGTTATGACATAAAGCATTAATAATCAATTTCTATGCGACATTCTCAAAATAGTGAAATATTTGGATTCCGAAAGATTGGTGCATTAATACATCACACATCTAAATCTACGCAGACGGGCTGTAATTCTCGATATATGTGAGTGATATTTAATGTGTTTTCGCATCATTGTTGTGTTTATTTTCTGTCAAGCGTGCTATAAATGTGTTAAATATGACACTTATCAGTGTTACCAGATTAGAACTAGTATAAGTTGTCATAATTTGTTGTATCATGAAATCTTGTATGTTTTTGCTTTCGTGTCATTCTGTAGCTCTCAAGTCTCAACGTGTCTGCTTTCTTCTCCTAATTTGTAATTTCCATTCTTCTTCTTCTCCTTCTTCTCCTTCTTCCTCTTCTTTGGCATCATTATATATTTTTAATACTTTGCATTTAAGCGTGGTAAATAGGTCAACAGCTGTACCCCATTTTATTTACAAGCACAAACAGTGCTGTTCCGTGCCATCATCTTAAGATGTTTACATGTCTTCATCTCTTTCGTTTCTGTCTTCAGTTCTTCTCCACCTGCTTTTTCAGTTTCCCTGTACCTTTCCCACCCAGGGAATTTCAAATGAAGGACAGTCTTGTAATGCTATCAACAACAAGCCTCCTAATTGTGTGTCATTTTGATCGCCGGTGTCTTTTTCTCACTTCCTGTCCCACTGTTACTTGTCTGATTCTTGTCATTAGTGGGGCATTTGTGTCATACCACTCTAATCCTTGTGTTTTACGCATACACCGATTTATAAAAGACTATTGCTGATACTGTTACTACAATGAACACTACTGTTACTACAATGAACCACTACTGTTGCTACAATGAACCACTACTGTTACTACAATGAACCACTACTGTTACTACAATGAACCACTATTGTTACTACAATAAACCACTACTGTTACTACAATGAACCACTACTGTTGCTACAATGAACCACTACTGTTACTACAATGAACCACTACTGTTACTACAATGAACCACTACTGTTACTACCATATGTGCATCTACACTTCAACCTAATCTTCATGCGCTTCTTCGTCACTCCTCTTCTTTACTTCTTGCCCTGGTCGGTCAAAAATATTCATCAGTCTAACCTCAGTCAAGCCAACACCAAATACAGCAACAAAATAATAAATTTTAGTGATTAGATAGGTCAAAAATAACCGGAACGGTGAAAAAAGGCGGAGGGTGGGGTGGGATAAGTTCAAGAGTGTGTAACACTTCTTTTAAATAGAAGAAGTGAGGGAGTAAAAATCACAGTGTGTGGACGAGATATTGTGAAAGTCAAGTGATAAATATAAGAAGAGAGAGAGAGAGAGAGAGAGAGAGAGAGAGAGAGTAAAGATCACAATGTGTGAAAAGATTGTGAAAGTCAAGTGATAATTATAAGAAGTCAGAGAGTAATGATCACAGTGTGTGAAAGAAAGATTATGAAAGTCAAGTGATAATTATAAGAAGTGAGGGAGTAAAGATCACAGTGTGTGATTGAAAGATTATGAAAGTCAAGTGATAATTATAAGAAGTGAGGGGGTAAAGATCACAGTGTGATTGAAAGATTATGAAAGTCAAGTGATAATTATAAGAAGTGAGGGGGTAAAGATTACAGTGTGATTGAAAGATTATGAAAGTCAAAAGATAATTATAAGAAGTGAGGGGGTAAAGATCACAGTGTGTGATTGAAAGATTATGAAAGTCAAATGATAATTATAAGAAGTGAGGGGGTAAAGATCACAGTGTGTGGACGAGAGATTGTGAAAGTCAAATGATGATTGCAACAAGACATTTAAAATACTGAATCCACAACAAGTTTTTTTCTATCATTTCCTTCGAAATGTTTTTAATAATTCAAGTGATTATGTGTTGACAGGAAGATAGGCAATTAGACAGACGGGCGGGTAGGCAGACAGTCAGACAGACACACACACAGATAGATAGACAGATAAAAATGATGAGAGACAGGCAGATAAATAGATAGATAAATAGACAGACAGACAGACAGACAGACAGACAGACAGACAGACAGACAGACAGACAGACAGACAGACAGACAGACAGACAGACAGATAGATAGATAGATAGATAGATAGATAGATAGATAGATAGATAGATAGATAGATAGATAGATAGATAGATAGATAGATAGATAGATAGATAGTAGAAATTCCTAACTAAAAATCAAGGAGACACTCCACATATACAACAAAGTGTGACTAATGCACATATTCGTCATCATGGCACAAAACTACAAGTGACTGGTTAAGAGAGGCGCGGAGGAATTTGAAAACAATGACAACGTTGAGAATAGAGAGAAGGCAAGCTTGTAAAAGTGTAATATAAAAACAGAACTGCGTGGGATAACGAGCAAAACATTGAAGAAAGAACTGCAGAGCGTTTGAAAGACCCCTGAGGCTCATAGACAGGCGCGGGCACGTCTCGATTGTTCTGTAGCGGTTGTTTTATTAAATATACCACTCTAACCGGACAGTTGGTTCTGGAACCACAAGCAGCTTAACGCACTTTTCTTTTTTTTTTTTTTTTTGGATTAAACCGGAGGGTAAGTGGCATGATTAAAAGTTAGTTTTTCTTAGAGTTTGAGTTGCTGTTATTAGTGAAATATTTGATTTGTCCTCGACTAGATCTCCTTTACAGACTTTGTCCCGTGTATCTGCGGTTCTTTGTCTGGGTGTTGTATATTAGTTGACAGACAAGAACAGAACAAGTGCAGCAACTGATGAACAATACTAAAAGCTTAAAGACAGAAAGAGGAAAACAACATTGAAGAAAAAACTGCAGAGCGTCACAATGTGGCTTTGGTTAAATAAGTATCTTTCTAAACAGTTCTGAGAAAATATTAACGGTTATTGCAGAAAGGGTTAACAGCAACAAACCCTCGCTTGCTATTCGATGATCAATGAACAAACACGAAGGAGTGGTCTAACATACATGCTGTCATCAGATTTATAAGTAGATGTGATTCCTCATTAACTCTTCTGGTTCCGTTGTCAAAATAATTGCTCGGGACCTTATGGCTGCGGGAGAACCTATAATCTCCCTGAAAGTGTTAGAACTCAGAAAGACAACGTAACTTCTCGTTTCAGACGATAACTCCATCTATTGGTGGCATTGCGAGAGGTTCATGCTCATGTGTTTAGCAATCCTTTCAGAGCGAGCTAGACTGTGAGCATAGGAAGTTTTAAGTGGAGTCTTCAGAATTGTCTGTCTAAGCTAAAAGATATCAGATTTTGTATCATATCAAAAGGATTGAAGTGGTATGACAAGATCATTAATGCGACACTGATGACAAGAACCAGACAAGTGCCAGTGGAACAAAAGATGACAAGAACCAGACAAGTGCCAGTGGAACAAAAGATGACAAGAACCAGACAAGTGCCAGTGGAACAAAAGATGACAAGAACCAGACAAGTGCCACTGGAACAAAAGATGACAAGAACCAGACAAGTGCCAGTGGAACAAAAGATGACAAGAACCAGACAAGTGCCAGTGGAACAAAAGATGACAAGAACCAGACAAGTGCCAGTGGAACAAAAGATGACAAGAACCAGACAAGTGCCACTGGAACAAAAGATGACAAGAACCAGACACTTGTCAGTGGAACAAAAGATGACAAGAACCAGACAAGTGCCAGTGGAACAAAAGATGACAAGAACCAGACACTTGCCAGTGGAACAAAAGATGACAAGAACCAGACACTTGCCAGTGGAACAAAAGATGACAAGAACCAGACAAGTGCCAGTGGAACAAAAGATGACAAGAACCAGACAAGTGCCAGTGGAACAAAAGATGACAAGAACCAGACAAGTGTCAGTGGAACAAAAGATGAGAAGATGACGCTGACGATGGAGAAGAAAGCTGGAGACAAACATGAAGGGCATGAAGAAAAATGAAAGCATTATAGGATTACTGGGCAGTCCTTGTTCTGGAACCCCCAGGGTAAGAGAAATAGGGAGACCAAAGAACGCATGGATAAGAGGGCTGGAGAAGTGGATGAAGAAAACATGAAAAGACCTTGAGCTGCTGGCACGTGAAAGGAAGACTTAGCATACGTTTGTTGAAGGCCTATGCTCCTTGGGGAGCTGAAGGGTGATGAAGGTCAGAGTGCGGAAATGAGGAAATCTGGCTACATCCAAACGGGTTTCAAAGCGGTACGGAGGCTGATATGTACGATATCGTGGTATACGATACTTCTGGTGCGCTATAAAAAATTGAAATATATGTAGCAAATATTGAACAACTACTGACATAGTAAGTGCGGTTTAGACGTAAAGAAGAATGGTTAACATCAGAACAATGAAAACGTTAAGTGAAGACAAGGAGAAAGTGCTCACAAGTCTGACGTAATGGGTTGACATCAGCATAAATTACATGTCATTAACACTACAATCGATGGTAATGGTTCGAGTGTAGTCTCGACAATACAGAATTATTAATTACATATAGTCAACGAAAATCTTTTTGTATGTCTCTGAAATATGGAAAACAATAACAGTGACAACCAAGAAGTTATAAATGGGTACTTACGCAGACCAGAATAATTAAAATAGTTAAACGAAATAACCAATGTGGAACTAAAGTGGGTGAAAACTAGATAAACACCAGAGAAACAAGCGATAATGACAAGACGCTGAAGCTAGATAAGACACACATAGAGAGCACCAGTTGATAGCATATCAAGGTATGTTTTGGTCACGAATACCCAGGGTAAAAGAAGTTTAAAAAGATTGTAAAACACACGGAGAATGGAATTAGGGACAGACATGGACGGGATAAATAAGACGCAGAAAGACATTGGCGTAAATTTGTTCAAGGTCTATACTCCATGGGGACTTACAGGTAAGGGTAAAGGTAAAGGAACCCGTTACACGCCCATTGAGGCATATTGGGAATATGGTGTTAGGCCCATATTATCTTGACCGTCGGCACACTAGGGGTGATGTGGTCGGCATCACGCCGGATGGGGACTTACAGAGTAATGAATAAATGCATGAAATAGCCATGTTGAGGCTGATGGTTAGTTTTTTTTTTTTTTTTTTTCTTATTCAGTTCTGAGCATAATAGAGGGAATCGTTCGTTTTCTCCCATAAACTCGGGTGAGCATGCCGTCTGAATATAGGCTGAAGTACAACTCGCATTTCAAAAACCAGCATATGTATTTATTGTTTCTGCCATGTGGCACGGAGAAAATGTCTAGTTGAACTCAACAAATCTAAAGGAAGTTTTGTGATAAGTGTCAGAGTGAAAAGTAAACATTTATTTGAAAACTAATTGACGTAGGTTGTAGAAATAAATACTTCTCATCAATCTTTGTGTCTATTGTGACAATGATGGGCTATTCAGTCAAAAACAAAGACACGTTCCACGAATCTTCTATACGGAAGTGCAAGAATATACCCAGACGGTTTGATTGATAAGTCAGTTAGGGGAAAGTACCAGAACAATGGCCCAATCTGGTTTCTTGGAGCCTCTGTGTTCAGAATGTCAGACAATCTTAAAGAAGCGTTCTCCCACTCTTTTATATGGAAGTGCAAGAATATACCCACTTTATTCGTCGTTAAGGAGAAGGTATCAAACCAATGACCCCACCTGATTCCTGGAAGCCTCTATGAGCAAGAAAGAAAGGTCCACTGTTGTCACCAGGCATGTTGTAGAGATTACTAAGGTGATATTGTATATGCCCATGGCAGCCTAATCTTACAAAACAAATTGTTCCAGAGACCATCACAACAAAATTTACTGGCTTGCATAGCTTAATCTATATTCATCCCTCAGTTGTACTGGCTTGCAGAGCTTGCTTAATCTATGGTGATCCATCGCCTACTTCTGTTGGCTTGCAGAGCTTAATCTATGGTCATTTCCTGATGTATTGGCTTGCAGAACTTAATCTATTGCCATCTCCCAGCTGTATTGACGTACAGACCTTAACCTACGATAATCTCCCAGTTTCACTGGCTTACAGATATTAATCTATAGTCATATCCAATTTGTTTTGGCTTCCATAGTTTTGTCCATGATCATCTCCAAATTATATTGGCTTGTAAAGCTTAATTTATTATATTTTCCCAGTTGTATTGGCAGTAAGAGCTTAATCAATGGTCATCTTTATTTTGTATTGGCTTCAAAGGCTGTGTTCATGATCATCTCCAAGTTGTATTGGTTTGCAGAGCTTAATTTATGATCATCTCTCAGTTGTACTGGCTTCCAGAGTTTAATACATGGTCATCTCCCAGTTGCACTGTGTAGGCTCGCAGGGTGTAATCTATGATCGTCTTCCAGTTGTCCTGACTCTCAAGCCTGCTAATTACTGTTTTGATTATACTGTATCGACATTAAAATCAAAACTTGTAATGGTCCATTTACTAAAGGCTTTCGAAGAACCTGAATTTTGTTCTATCCCTGCATCTGCTCGCGACATTTTCTAAATGTTTCCTATCCTGTTGGCGATGTACAAAATGTGTTGTTCCCCTTGTTACCAAGCTGTACATGACTATGTGACCGCTTGACATACACTACCATTAATACGTGTTAAAAACCACATACAATGAGAATAACAACGTTAAAAGCAGTTAAGACATTTTTGCACAAAACACAGTATCATGAAAAGTTCACGGCTTTGAGAGCAGCTGTCCCAGAACAACAAAATAGTAAATGCATGTTTTTGAATGGAAAGTTTTGTGAGAAGTTGATAATCTGGGTTTTTTCCGTTGTTAGAGTGAGAGACGTGTGGAAAAAGTCGAAAAGCTGAGGAAACGTGTGCAAATGTAGATGTTTTGTACCGTGTGAAAAATAAAGCATCGTGTGAAAATTGGCGGGGAAAAAGAGTGGGCTGTATAAATAGGAGAGAAATGCGAGAAAGGGCATGATTCCAGGATTTATAATTCCAATGATTCCTTGATATTAGACTAGAGGATTTTACAGATAGTGATAGGAGAACTGCGTCTTCGAGATTATCAAGACCAGTTTATATTTTCTTCTGTTGGATACATTTTCATGTTGGATATATCTTTTTCATTTTTTCGGATACTCACTACTTTGTGTAAGCAAGAAATAAGTACTTCACCATTGTGCCAATAACATTACTGTTCCAATGACGTTAATAAACTATATTTTATTTTTCTACATTGCTGAGTTTTCTTTGGAATATTACAGTGGATTACTTTGACAAACCCATTATACGAGGTTGCTTTTCACTAAACATAAAAAGGGTACGAACGAATACTGGGAAGAAGAATAAACTAAGGTCAAGAATTTCCACCTCAGGCGAAAGGCCTGTAACGACTTGAACCAGAACGTACAAGAGTTAGCTCACGTCAAAAATATTTACCTGCGCTCAACACCATTAACAACTATAATACCTACTGACATTATTAAAATGTAACATAATCAGGATATGGGCGGGGAAAAAAATCACTTAATTAAATAACAAGATACGGTGTCAAACAACCATAGTTAGTTGATTACGTGGTCAGAGAAGAAATTTTTTTACATCTGGAAAACACCTGGTAAATTCAACTCAAAAGGAAGAACAGACAAAAGTTCAGAAGAGGTGTCGGAGTTGGCAGAATGGTTAGAACGCATGCTTGTCGATACAAAGGGACCTGATTAGAAACCATGTTGCGTAAAGTTTCGGTCTGCTCAGCTGTATAAATGGGTATCTGTTAGTTAGGCAAGGCAAAAACAGCGAGGAAAGAAATTGTTGACCCCACTTCAAAAAGCCGAGACCTGGTATAATGAAGCCTCTAGTTCCTCACTCCCCTATGGTAGTATCTGGTATGGGACGACCTATATCTTGTTGCGGCAAAGAATGAAATTAAAAATACATCTGATTTTTTAATGTGTTTATTAATATTCTTCAACTCAAATGTTAAATCAGTCCTATTGTATGGCTCTGAGACGTGGAAAGCAGCAAAAACAACAACCAAAAAGCTACAGACTTCTATAAAATGGTGCTTGCGTAGAATAAAAGGACTGAAATGGTATGACAAAGTCACAAATGTGGAATTGATGACAAGAACCAGACAAGTGCCAGTGGAACAAGAGTTGAGAAGAAGACGCTGTCGATGGATAGGACACACATTGAGGAGACCTGTTGATAGCATTACAAGGCAGTCCTTGTTCTGGAATCAACAGGGAAAGAGAGGCAGAAGTAGACCAAACAACACATGTAGAAGAGAGCTGGATACAGAGGTGAAAATGATGAGGAAAACATGGAAAAAACTTGAGCGGATGGCACAGGACAGGAAGACTTGGCATGTGTTTGTTGAAGGCCTATGCTCCTCGGAGAGCTAAAGGGTATTGCCTGATTGATTGATTGAATATTCTGACGGAAAATAGAATGAGATGGTATGATGTATTTCAATGATGATAATAATAGTGACTCAAACAAATTACGGGGCATAATTAGGGAATCAATTGATAATGACTTAAATAAAATACGGGACTTAAGGAGGGAATAAAATGATAATGACTTAAATAAAATACGGAATGGGAATCAGATTATGACTCAATTTAAATATAGGACATACAGAAAGCATCAAATGATAGTGATTCAGATAAAATACGGGACAAATAGAGGGCATCATATGATAATGGCTCTGATGAAATACAGGACTAATAGAAGACATTATATCATGGGCGGAACACAAGAATGGCGGGCGGAAAGCAGAAGACTATAAAAATAAGTATGGACAGAGAGAACTGGGGAAAGAAGATGAATATATAATGAATAACAGAAGAAAAAAACTGCCACTCGCTCCCGAATATAACCGAAGAATTTATATATATGCTTAAAATGCGCGTGTCTAGCAACAAGAGGTAAACATCTCAAGAATTAAAAAAAAAGTAATATTTTACCTATCGAAATTGATGCCACAGTCGGACATACGCACTACGTAATTGTGTTTATGAATGAAGCAGTTATTACTGTAATAACTCAAATGTCAAGGCTGTCATATTTTACGGCTCTGAAATATGAAGAACAACAAAAATGACAACCAGAAAGACACATATTTTCATAAATAGGGGCTTGCGGAAAATGGAAAGAATGAAATTGTACGACAAGATCACCAGTGTGGATCTGATGATAAGATCACCAATGTGAAACTGATGACAAGATCATCAATGTGGAACTGATGATAAGATCACCAATGTGGAACTGATGACAAGATCACCAATGTGGAACTGATGATAAGATCACCAATGTGGAACTGATGACAAGATCACCAATGTGGAACTTATGACAAGATCACCAATGTGGAACTGATGATAAGATCACCAATGTGAAACTGATGACAAGATCACCAATGTAGAACTTAAGTAGTATACAATGTTGGAAACAGGTCGCATTGTGGAGGCGCTTTGTGGAGGCGCGTGACTTTTTATATAAGGAAAATGTGGAGGCGCGCATGGAGGCGCTTTGTGGAGGTGCGTGACTTTTATATAAGGAAAATGTGGAGGCGCAAGATGGCGGACTTGAGATAACAAGAAGACGTTATATTTAGATGATATATTTAGATAACAGTTAGACGATGTTTATTGAGACAATAGGAAGACGATAATAGGGAGACTTTTAGACAATAGGAAGATATATATTTAGACATATATTTAGATAACAAGAAGACGATAATTATAGACTTGAGATAACAGGAAGACTTGAGACAGCAGGAAGACGATATATATTTAGACATATATTTAGATAACAAGAAGACGATAATAGTTAGAGGTATATTTAGAGATAACAAGAAGACTTGAGACAGCAGGAAGACGATATATTTAGACAATAGGAAGCCGATAACAAGAAGACGATATATTTATAGATAACAAGAAGCCAATATATTTAGATAACAAGAAGACGATATATTTATAGATAACAAGAAGCCGATAATAGGAAGACTTTGAGACTGTAGGAAGACGATATATTTAGATAACAAGAAGACGATATTTAGACATACAATAAGTAGACATACGAACAATTATACGATATATTTAGACAACAGACGATATAGGTAACAAAAGAAGAATTTTAGTTAATATAGTTGTTATTTTATATTCAATAGTGTTTTTGTAGTATCAAAACATATATATATATATATATATATATATATATATATATATATATATATATATATATATATATATATATATATAGGGGCTAATAGCAGTATCAAACAGGAGCATATATGTACAGTATTGTTTAACATTATACGAGTATACATTGTGCAGTAATTTTTTAACAAATCACATATGAATGTACAATTGAAAAATAATTATATTTTATATAGGAAGACGTATGTTCAAAATATACATTATCACAGTTTTTTATACAATAGTTACAATAAAAATATCACAGCTGCAGGCCAGACCTTGAGGGGAGTTGTCGCGTCGTAAGAAATAGAGAGATGTTGTGTGTGTGATATGGTGTTTGGGGTGGTAGAGAGATAGTATTTGGGTAGGGAGATGTATTGTGTGTTGGAGTGGAAGACAGTTTAGATGTTGAGGGGTGATGTGGTGACGTTGTCGGGATGTACCTGTCGTTTGATGTAGAAGTAAGATAGAGCGTTGCGGTGTTGTTCGTAGGTGTAGATGGAGGATTAGTGTGCACGGAACCCGATATTTTTCCCACCCTGTGCTTGTTGTGTATTGAGAACTTCTAAGAATGTGTGTTTGTCTACTTTGTTGTGGTGTTTGTTGAGTCCTTTGGTGGTTGTTTTGTCATATTCCCCAAAACAGTGATACGTCTTGCTGCACAGCGAAATCATCCCGCTGCCTTCGTACTCTAATTTAAAAAGGCCCGGTGTCCGTTTGTCGAATAATTTTTGAGCGCGGCATTTTTGACAAAGGGCGCGCGTTTTACCCTCGCTAGCTACAAAGTCGGGTCTATGGTCGGGGCATACCTCGGCGGGGAACCATTGGTGGTAGGAGCTATAAAATTCGCGTCGCATAGCGGGTTTAACAACGTCCGCTAAGTTATTCGCGCTAAGGGCCAAGTAAAGACTGTCGGTGTCTGTCTCGCACAACTGAAAGTCTGACCTATCTACAAATTTATCTAAGCAGTCATAGTAAAATTCTAACATTCTCAAATGTGAGAACGATTCTTACGATGAAAAGGGGTTCTCACATTGTTTTGCACCAAAGGTTATCACATTGTTTTACACCAAAGGTTCCCACATTGTAGAACAGTGATTCTCACATTGTTAGTACGATTCTTACGTTGGGAACAGGGGTTCTTGTTTTAGATATAAAATAACTGGTTGTAAGTGTGATCTATCATTATTAACTATGGATCCGCGTTGGGTTCATCCGTTCATGTGTTTGGTTTCAGGCCCTACTTCTAGTGGAAAGACTGTTTTTGTCCAGCGTTTTTTGACACATATTCGAGATATGGTGACAGCCGTACCCGATGAAATTATATGGTGTTATGGTGAATATCAACCCCTATACAATTCCATGACTGGAGTTCAGTTTATTGAAGGACTGCCCGATATTGAGCAGTGGACAGGTGATAAGAAACGTTTGGTAATTATCGATGACCTCATGAACGAAACAGATGATCGAGTAACTAAATTATTCACAAAATCATCTCATCACCGCAATTTAAGCGTATTTTATCTTGTGCAAAATTTATTTGGCAAGAACAAAGAACACAGAACCATTAGTTTGAATTCTCATTATATAGTGCTTTTCAAAAATCCACGCGATGGGTCGCAAATTGTTAATCTAGCCAAACAGATGTACCCAGGTCAAACTGCCTATGTCCAAGAGAGTTTTAAAGACGCGACGTCGACCCCACATGGCTATTTGGTAATCGACCTTCGCCAAGACACAGCAGACAATTTGAGACTTCGAACCCACATATTCCCACTAGAACAACAAATTGTTTACGTACCCAAGTAACGAGATGGGAGAAAAAGTAAAAAGACATGCTGACAGTTAAAATTTCTAGGTACGACCAAACCACCAGTCATCAAGGCTGTTATGAAAACAGCGTCACCCGATCTGGTAGGAACACTCTGTGAATGTTGTCACAACGTTTTAACAGGTAACGTTACACTGACACCCCCTCAGAAGAGACGTATGCGTCGTTACAAAAACACCCTGCGAGCGCTTACCAAGAAGAAATTGTCGCTCAAAAGACGAAAACAATTTTTACAAACTGGAGGATTCTTGGGTGCGTTGTTAACTCCAATACTAACTGTACTAAGAGGGCTCTTTTAGATGGCTAAGAAAATGATTTTGATGGATCCTCGTTTGTGGATACAACCAGTCTTGGATCGACAAGATATGTCAGTGGCTGACAAGGCTAGAGTTTATCAACAAACACTACAGCGTTATTTGAATCGACTAGAATAGTACAGTCACGTACCTCTGGGGCTCGTGGATATTAAACAACCACCACCATTAAAAACCAGCGAACAACCCACTGTACTTAAAGATGAGGTCGTCGACAAAACTCCTCAGTCCCCACCCGTCACACCCACTAGTCGAAAAAAGGTGGTTGCCAGTAAATTGCGAGAATCATTGTCGTATTCGCTCAGAAGAAGGAAAAAGACACCAAAGTGGGAAGCATGGCCAAAGAAGTGAATAAGATTTTAAAACAACATTACTACGATGCAAAACGCCCTGGATCTTATGGGGGAATCACCGCCTTACAACGTGCAACCAAATTTAGTCGTAACAAAATTGAAGAGTGGTTAGGTCATCAGGACACCTACACCTTACACAAACCGGTGCGCAGAAAATTTAAACGACGTACGGCCATTGCGGGTGGTATCGACCAACAGTTCCGGGCTGATTTAATTGACTTGCGAGGTTTAAAGAAATTCAACGATGGGTATTCCTATATAGTAACGTGTATCGACGTGTTTAGTAAATTCGCTTGGGCTGTTCCGTTGAAAAACAAGACTGGGACAGCGTTAGTAGCAGCGGTAAAGACAATTTTTAACAGTCGCAAACCGATAAATTTTCCAACAGACAAAGGCAGTGAGTTCGTCAACAAAACATTCTTAAAGTTTCTTAAAGATGAGGGGGTCCATTTCTTCACTACGGAGAATGAGGATACCAAAGCAGCTATTGTCGAGAGGTTTAATAGAACCCTCAAAGAAAAAACATGGCGTTACTTTACCAAAACCAACACTCTTCGCTACGTCGACGTGATAGAACAACTGGTCCACAACTACAATTATTCGTATCATCGGAGTATTAAGATGGCGCCGGCTGAAGTTACCCCGAGCAATCAAGAAGAGGTGTGGTATACGTTGTATTCGACCCCTGACGTCGTCGGTAGAAAAGTCTATTTTAAAGCTGGTGATCGCGTGCGGATCGCCCAAGCCAGACAAACTTTTAAAAAGGGTTATACGCCGGCGTGGACAGAAGAGTTGTTTACGATCAGTCGACTAAACCAAACAAGACCGGTCACGTACGTACTTAAAGATGATTCGGGTGAGGAACTGAAAGGTTCTTTTTACCAAGAAGAGCTGCAGCGAGTCGGCGACAAGATAGTTTATCGAATCGAGTCCATTTTACAAGAACGCCGAGGTGTCAGGGGTGTAAAAGAATATTTAGTCAAATGGTTCGGTTATAACTCCTCATTCAACAGCTGGATTTTCGCCAAACAACTAGCGAGATATCGAGACTGATGGATATTGAAGAAGAAGTGAGCACCCCAGTTTTACGGCCACCCCCTCCCAAGACCGCGAGAACCTCGTTCTGGCCTTTTTTTGGGAAACTAGTCCCGCGACTAGAGATCGTTTTCATCTGTCAGATGATCGTTATATATGTCGTCATCGGTGTCTCGTTATTCAATCTGAGTCGGAGCAACGCAGAAGGACCAGACGGCAAGTTTTGGATCGCTTTAATGAGCAGTTGTCTGGGTTACATGTTACCTAACCCTAAGATAGGATGAGTTTTTACGTGACTTTACCCAGCAATGCCTCGATAAAAATATACCCAAACAATAACGCCGGTCACTTTTTCGTCAAATTGCCACAGACTATAGACTTGACTTCGCGTTACGAGGTTGGTTTGGTTGAGATTCAATTTCCCAAAAGTTATTTTAACGTGCTAGAGGATGATGTATGGATACATTACTTTCCCAACAAAGAAGATGAATCTATACTACTCACGTTACCCGCTGGTCTATACACGTCACCCGACACGCTGATCGACGAGTTGAATCGTTTGCTTTTAGCCACAGATGTGGATGAAAAAGCCCGAGTTAGATTCCATTTTAACAATAATAAGGCCACCTTGAATCTGTATGATCCGGAGGTTGAAGTTAGAATTAGCGAGACGTTGAAACACATGTTAGGTTTTCCTGCCTCGCTCGCCACAGACATCGACCCAATACTACGAGGCGAGACTGGAGTACAAATGGATAGCGACATGAAAAATGTATACGTGTACTGCGATCTCGTAGCGTCGAGACCGGTTGGAGATGCCTCTGTCCCTTTGTTACGGAATGTTCCTATTTTGGATAGGACTACTGCTTCTGTTTTCAGGATTTACGACAAACCACACTACGTACCCCTGAGCCGTTTTTCGTTTGACGCGGTGGAAATCCTTTTAACTAACGATCAGGGTAAGACTGTCCGATTCACTAGCGGAGCTTCGGTGTTGACACTACACTACCGAACTCACAGATGTTTTGATTTTGACTAGAAAAATGGTGAGACACGTACCCATCCGACGAAACCCCAAGATGTATGAGGAGTTTTACTGCAACCAAGCTGGCCACGGGATACCAGTATTTATCGGAGGCAGAAGTCAAAGAGGACATGGTTTGGGTAGTTTTTTCGGCGGGCTCGGTCGCATGGTTCTCCCGTGGTTAAAAACTGGAGACAAAGCTTTACTCAGAGAAGGACTTGGCACCGGTCTACAGGTCGCGAGCGATGCGTTAGCCGGCAGAAATGTTGGTGAGGCATTTCGTGAACGAGCCAAGGAGTCGGGTCAACGTTTATTACAGGGAGCGGTTGAACACCTCACCACTAACCAATCGGGTAGCGGGCTTAGAAGAAAAAGAAAAACGAGAGCTGCCCCACCTGGCGAGCCGAAACGAATAAAACGCAGTAACCGAGCTCGGCCTTCTCATTCTCACCAGAAGAAGCGAAGGTACTCTGATATATTTGAATGATGGCGCTTATTCACCCCAACTCGTGCGAGTGTCTTCACAGTGGTCTAGATTTGTTTAGCGTACCACCAACGCAGACAGCCGTAGAAGAGGGACAATTTGTGGAGATACATCCATTGGCCGCCTTAGCCCCCGGAGCCCCGGTGGAATTTGTAATATCGGGAAACGGTGAAGAATATCTAGATTTGTTCAATACTTTTCTGCACGTGCGCGCCAAAATTACGTTAGCTAATGGCGGCGTATTACCCGCTGACGCAGAGGTGGCCCCGATCAACTATTACCTGCACAGTTTATTTTCACAAGTCGACGTTTCACTGAACGACACGCTGATTACACCCAGCTAGAACACCTACCCTTATAGAGCTTACCTGGAAGCCACGTTGAATTACGGGGAGGAACCCAAACGAGCGCATCTGACATCGGCTCTGTTTTACAAAGACACGCCAAATTTTATTACGGACACAATTGGTGATAATAACAACGGGTTAAGACTGCGTCGACATATAGCGGCTGGTTCTCAGGACATTGATATGATGGGTCGTTTACATTCAGATATCTTCGCTCAAGATCGTTACCTGTTAAATGGTGTGACCGTTAAAGTAAAACTCACCCCGTCTAAAGACGCCTTCAACGTGCTGGGACACGACCCCACCGCTGGTTATAAATCTATTATAACTTATGCGGTCTTGGTTGTCCGGAAAGCCAAATTAAACCCCACCGTCTCTCTAGCCCACGAGAAAGCCTTGGTGCGAGGTAATGCCAAGTACCTCTTGAAACGAGTTGTGCTAAAAACTTTCTCTGTCCCTAGAGGTATGCTATCGCACATGCAGGATAATCTATTTCTCAGTCAAACACCCACACGGATCGTAATTGGACTAGTCACTTCGACCGCTTTTAACGGTTCGTACACGTCTAATCCGTTCAATTTCGCTACCTTTGGTCTGATATATTTGAATGTCAGCGCGGACGGCAGAACAGTCAGTGGCAAGCCTTTGTCCATGGATTATGAACACAACCAGTACGTGAGAGCCTTCTTCGGGACGACTCTAGCTATGGGACTGGTTGGAAAAGACGCCGGCAACGATCTCGAGTATAGACATTTTAAGCATGGGTACGCCTTATACGCCTTTGACCTCACCCCCAGTCTACTAGACGGTGACCAGTTTGAGATGGCCAAGTCGGGCCCAGTCTCAGTAGAACTTAAATTCGCCGAGGTCACACCCGAACCATTACAGGTCCTCGTCTACGCCGAGCAAGACTCGATCTTGGAGATCTCGAAATCGCGCCAAGTTTTGACAGACTACACCACGTAGACGATGAACACAGACGAGATACGCACCATCCTCCTGTCAGATATATTTGTTAAACGAACTGGGCTCGTTAAAGTTTTAGCTCGTGACCAATTACCTCTACGTATCGATCCGACCAAGACGGCTGCTTTTGTCATCAACACTGATCCTAGCTATCGCCCCGGTGACCACTGGGTCGCTCTATATTATAACGGACTTGGCACTTTTGAATATTTTGATTCTTTCGGCCTACCACCTGTCATAAAATTAACCATGATACAACGTTAAAATATCTCCAATGATACAACGTAGGGATAAAAACTAATGCGTAAGCTACTAGAATACATGATCGCCCACGCCGCGGGTCATCACCCGCCATGGAAATTAAATTGTTAGACGTGAAGGCAAAACGTTACCCTTGGAACGGGATGAGAACGGAGATCAAAAGGGAAAAAATATGACTGAACGCGTGCTTGAAACTAGCAAGGCTAAAAGACGCAATTGGTGGGGAAAGGAGGAAAAGTCACGTCCCCAAGTTGACACAAGGTAAAGAAATCGACAAAAGGGACCTTAGCTATTATACGCAATAGTCATTTCTTGGACGTTTTTGCGATAACTTAGTCCGTTTATTTGAATTCAGCGGCAAACGCAATATAGAAGATGCTAGAAATATTTCGAAAAACCAACTAACCTTGAAAAGTAACTTTTTCTTAATAATAATGTTAGGAATATAAAACCTAGCTGGCCGGATGGCCCATCTTGAGCAGTGAAATAATATGCTTTCATTTATACAGACGGATAGATAATAAGAAAGATATTGACAAAAGACTGTGTTGTTCATATCAGCGAGCGTCTGCATTGAAACAAAAAAATGTCCCTAATTTTCAAAAACTGTAGCCTTGAGACTCAAGTGCTAAAATCTAGTTGGAATGAAAGAGAGGGGATGGGATGGTGAATTGTGGCTAAAAATAACTTTAAAGGCAAAATTGTGTAGGGGAAGGCGGAGTTGGTTCAAAAAACAAGTGTTTTTTTTTTTTGTGAAACGCAAGTAGAGACAGACGGACCAACAGACAATAATGCATACTTGACTGAGGTATGACTGAAATGACTTTTTGGTAGGAGGTTTGAATTTGAAAAGGAAAAAAGGCGGTGATTGGCCATAGATGAATATATTATCGGCGCTCAGACGCGCATTTTTGCCATTCGTTATAAGTTGTCCTAGTAGACACAGTGAATTATTTAGTGGTGTAATTCCCAGAAGCTAATTGAAATTATTTAGAGGGACGCCATACTAAAGGCAGCAGCTCAGCTGAGTTTTGCTAGCAATTAACTGTGTTCTATATTCATAATTCTGGTAAGACTGAAAGTATTTCTTTGTATATTTTAATATTTGTTTAATGTTTCGAGTGATTTGATACTGCCATATCAAAATCTATCCCTTACAACAAGTAAGGATTCGCTCTAGACCCCCCGCCCCAGTTCAGGGTCTAGAGGCAAATAAAATACATAAACTCCAGCAAGGATTATGAAAGACAGATCAAGTGTTGAGATCAGTGGAACATATCACCTATCCTATTCTATGGCAGGAAGCTAATGAACATATTTCAGAATATGTAGTCTGGGAGAACTTATCCTATGTGAAACCAACTTGGTAAGATGTGTTGTTTGGTCAAAGAGATCTGACCCGTCTATGTGGTGTTGTTGTTGTGTGTAGTGTTGTGTCCAGAAATGGTTTAGAGGATGGAATTCTGACACATGACCAATACTTTATTGCAGAACTGTGAGTTTTTATTTGGCACCAATGTGGTGTCAAATGAGGTGTTGAATATTACAAGAGTGGACCCGTGCAGTTTATATTTTGGCAGAGCAGCCTGATATTGCCCCCAAGCACGGAGAGGTGGGGACACCTGATTCCAGCACCAGATTACTCATTCAAGATACGTGAGCGTCTGGACTGCTGAATACTCACCAACTTAATTTCTAACACACCAATTATAATATCATCAATAAATGGACAATGTGTAGTCGCCATAGACAGGGAGTGATGAGGTCACCCCAACAGCACATCCATTAAACATTCTCCCAGAAAAATTACAACCATAAACAGTAGTAATATTAACTAGTCTTGTAAAATACATATGTACACTCCTTTCATTTATTATGCCATATATTCATGCATTTCATTAATAATTGCAAAACCTTTCATATGTTCTGACCAAAATAAAACCTTGGTTCAGAACAAATAAACTTAAAGAAAATTTGTTATCAAAAATTTTACACAGCTTGAGTTAGTTCAGTGTGTCATAACATTTTATTAATATTATTAGACTTATTAAATATCTGTGTGTGTGTATGTAAACTACCACAACACATTACATATCATACCCTAGAATTTTAACGTAGCCACATTCATTAGAAAAAAAAAGATAGGTGTGAGGTCGTAGTGGTAGCAAAAAGGGCCTTCTGACAATTCACAGCTACATTTATCTCAGGAGCCTTCACAGCTGACCTCATGCATCACATTAAGTAATATCACAATCATACAATACCATCAATACCACTACATATATTGGGGTCTCTTGTCCCGGGATAATTAGCCTATCAATAATATTAGGATCTCCTGGGGGGGGGGAGAAATAAATTAGGGGAACACATTTTAAAAATTAAAAGTGTCCCTGAAAATAAAAGTTGGTGAATCTTCACAGCCAGTGCTAGTTAATTGATTAATTAATTAATTAGAATTATTTTAGACTATAGTAATTAGAATTACTTTAGTGGTTGGAAATTTTATTTTGCTCATTGCTAAATTGTTTAAAAAGTATGGCGGAGCTAGCCAAATTCAGATCAGCTGCTGTGCTAACGGCAAAGGATATGGGAATGGATGGTCAGGTTTTAATTCAATATGTAACGGCTGAATGTGATAAGTATATTGAACGGGAAGAAAGAAGATTAGAAAAAGAGGCTGAAAGAAAATTAGAGTCGGAAAGGTTGGCTGAAGAGAAGAGGTTAGAGGCTGAGACTAAGAGGCTGCAAATTGAGGCAGAAGAAAAACGACAGCAAAGGGAGGCAGAAGATAAAAGATTGACTGCCGAAAGGGAGGCAGAAGATAAAAAGGCCGAAAGGGAGGCAGAAGATAGAAGGTTGCAGAGGGAGCACGAATTACGACTAAGGGAGCTGGAGCTACAAGGCCAGGCTCCTGAAAATGGTGCCAGCCCTTTTGCCTCAGATGCTACGCCCAGTCTGGGAGCCTCAACATCAGCTATGGGGTTTCATTTAGACCATTTTGTTGAAAAAGACGATGACATAGAGGGGTACCTAGGACGTTTTGAGTTATTAGCTACTACATATGTGTAGCCGGGGCAGGTGTTCCTTAGGACTGGAACGGCACCATATTACCTTCATGTGGCAGTGCCGGTATAAGCAGTATTTTCAGTTTACTTTACAGAGAGCAGATGTTTAACTGGCCTAATCACCAGAGATTTAGATTTCTCTCTTAAATTTGTGTTACCAGGTTCGATTTTCTTCTCTTAGGTGTTGATGTAGCGAATTTAATTGAAATGGATAGACTTCTTATCTAGATCTCAAAACTGTAGTAATTCACCTTTTCAACAGCGTTCGATTTCATGCAAAACTTTTAATATCTTTCAGCATGAAACTTAAAATTTCAACAAAGTCTGGAATTCAGAACATTTTTTACAATAATAAGTATAATAAAATTCTATCATCTCATCAGATGCTTTCATCGATGCAAAAATCCCTTTTTGCATCCTTGTCTCGTAGGCCTACTCAATTGTCAAATATGGCGAACCTTCTCATTCCACCGTGTTCCTTCTTTTAAGTTACAGTCTTATTTTAGGTTCGACGACATTTACCCATCTCCTCAGATTTGTCCTTGATTTCTTTATAATCATAAGCATTCCTTGAGTTAAATGCTTTCCAACACAAGAATATTTTCTACTCTACATGGTTTGAGGTGTAAGACTATTTTTTGCAAATTGACTCAAATCCTCGAACCTAGTTCTGCTGCGACTAGGGTTGGGAGCTCTATTCAAAATACATATTTAACGATTGTCACTACTTACGCCAGTAAGAAATATATATATATAACCACTCAATGTCCTGAAATACACATTTTATAAGAAATGTTGAAGTTTGATTTTCTCAAACTAAGAAATATGTAGAGCTGGACCAGATACGACCTCTTGAGTTGCGCTCTTTCATTCTACTGCCAAATGGCGTCGTTGTTCCACTTTCCCCGGGGTAAATCTGAGCTATCCGATTGGTCAGGGGAAATCACCCAATTATTAGAAATGGCGTGTAGAAGCGACTCTACCCTAAATATGTGACACTATTTATTATTTTCTGTTTCTCATAAAATATAAAATTATGGGGTGGTCTGTGCTTCCTCTGTCTTGTAAGAATATAGTCTGTTTCCAAAGGAACAACTATGTACACGGCCACATATAGATCCCGGGGCTCCGCAAATGTATCCCGTAGGGAGACATTTGAGTACTATCAATAACAAAAATCCATCCCCAAATATTTCTAAGTTCAAAAAAAAATTTTCAGAAAAATTTAAAGTTCAAAAATTTTTCTAAGTCCAAAAATATTTCCAAAAAATTTAATCTAATTCCTATACTGGGGTCCTATGTCTATATGAGGTCGTCTGCTATGTAAAAAAAAACTAGTAGTGGACATCAACTTCAAAAAGTGTAACTTATTCATCACATCATAATATTTTTCACCAAATTTACAAATTGGCAACACTGCCCAACAAAATCTGCAAAACACTCATAAGGTCATCACTAAAAAATGTGACGAGTGGCAACACTGGGGAATGAACAATAAACTATCTTATTTGCAGAACTTGGCTGGATTATCATAATCTATTACATTTCATTCAAAAATATAGTTGATTACATTCTCTTGGATATGGTGGGGGGTGTTATCTCTTTTCTGTACTGTTATTTGCTCCATATTAAAAGCCTGCAAGTACTAAAAAAAATCTTTTTTTTTTTCTGGCGTACTTATTTATTCTATTTCCCAAGTACTCTGCAATATTCCAAGAAATGTCCAAAATCTCTAATTCCTATGGTAATGGCAATCCACTTTCATAAAATAGCCAATGTTCTCATGGGTACTCATCATGTTCTTTTTTTTTTCAGTGAATGAGCCACTTGCTCATTATTACATGTAGAAAACATCTCTAGACATAATATGCATATTTATCAGACGATAATACGACCAGCATCATTTTTATAAGTAATCATTTTTCACAATAAAAGCATTAAAACCTCATGGCTTATCCTTATTTATCTATCTGAATGTTTCCTTGTTATAGACATTTTCTAAATGGTAAGTGTATAAATTCGTTCTAAGTCCGTCACTGTAGAAAATGTTCTATATTACATTTTTTTTTTTTTTTTTTTTTTTCAAAATATGTGATGTTTGTCTCCAATATCCGTACGTCTGGTGGTGATCCTGTCCATTAGTCAGTTATTTCTAATCATTCCTTCTTTTCTGTCAATACAGTATTTTTTTTTTTGTGAACTCTTCCCTAGAAATATTATTTTATATATATATTTATTCTTCAAAGATCTTCTTTGACTTCCCATACATCAATTTTCAAACATCACATTATTCAGCAACCAACAGACGAATGTGTTACTATCATATTATGAAATATAAGGGAAAAGAAAAATATAGTTTCCAAATCATCATGAATTTTCTACATTGGGTTCCGTATTACTTTATTTTCTCTTTTAAGACAACTGCTTATACTCTTGACAATATGTATCCATGTTGTCACTCTCGAGGCATCCTTGTATACAATTTATATTTGTCTCCTTTTTTTTTTTCATAACACCAATGTATCATTTATGGTGTTCCAATATCATTGTATCTATTCTAGTCCTCCTGTTATCTTGAGAATTCATCCTTAGTAACTCCCTATGTACCTTATCTAGCAATACCTTTATGCAAAACACATCAAACAATTATTTATGGAACTATCAACTGAGATGTAAGAACTTTTGACAATATGAGATGAAAAAAAAATTTTGGGGTCATCACTCAAAAAAAATGTGACATAGAAAGGAAGAAAATAATCAATTGATCGTGAGGAATCTACAATATTCTCGTAAGACAAAGTTCCTGGCACTCTGACTACTATTTATCCATATTATTTCTGGTTATCCTTGCATACAGTGTACCATTTCCATTTTCTTTATAAGTCCAATTCCTCGCTCATGGTGCTCCAATATTTAAAATGTGGATCCTTCCTATTCCTCTTATTCTGTACTGGAAATATATCCTTATTAATTGTCCATGTACTATATTTGCGAATATTTATCATCAATATATCAACTAATCATTTATAGAACTATTAACATAAATGTCTAGACTTTACTAAAACATGAACAAAAACATGTCTTTTTACATATGTGCAAAATTTCGACACCAACTCTGCCTTCGCTGGTCGAGGGTTAGTCAGAGTTATGTGGTGCCTGTAACATCCGCTGACTACAGCCAGATGGGTGACTTATGGTACTTATAATTCAAAAATCTCATCCGTCAGTTATCTTAAGTGTGGGGCGGGGGTCTATTTCATGGTGTCCTTGACCAAGTTTGCTGCATTTCTAATCTAGATATTCTTTTTTTTTTTTTTTCATAGTATCTCCATGATATATCTGTGACATGTCTGTCCTTGGGATAACATTTTTTTTTTTTTCCCAATATCCTCGGGGTGAGCAAATCTCAGTGTGTCCACTTTCATCAATCATTTATTTATTTTCTCTCCTGTAATTCTGGGTATGTTATGAGTATTTTAAATTGTCAATTTATTCCAACTATCTTACAACATTCTGTAATTCGTGATAAGGAATAGTCATTTGTTATACAACAATGTTCATATTACAAAGGCAATAAGCAAAAATCAAAGAGATATCTTCTCCAAAATGCGGATGCATCTCTATTTCCTTTACCTCTGGGCGTAGCAATTATTCAGTCATTATTTTTTTTCTCCATTATTTAATCTCCATTTTGTGTCCTTAGTACCTGTGGTTCCATGGGATTATCATAATTCATTTGTGTCTCTTGTCTACTGATAATCCTTCAATAATGACTTCAAATATGGTCCTCATATGTGCAACAATCATCTGCTCTGATTTGTTCCATGGTATTCATCAAATATTCTATTATATCCTTGTCTTATCTCGTAACCACGAAAGACTAAGATTATTCCTCCTCCAATGTTAATGTGGGGGATTTTGTGCATAAACATTACAACAAAATCTCAGCTGTGACAACATAAAGTTTCACCTTAATATAAAATGTCATCTTCATCATACATAACCTGTTGCTTCTTCATCTCATGTGTCATTAGTGGTTATCATGCGGTAATGGGGTATTTCATTTGCTAGGTCAGCATGTGCAAATGCTATTTCTTTAACATGGGCAAAGGCATCATCAACAAATAGGTGCAATTTGTTCAATCTGGGGTTAGCATATACTAATGCTCTCAAGGGATTGTTCATTTGCAGAAAATCAGCATGCACAAATGTCATTGGGGTACTTGTGATATCAACAAAATATTGTTGGAATATCAGGGATCAAGCTGATGGGGGTATGAGTGGCATAGGGTGATTTATTTATTTTCTTCTTCATCTGCTACCCTCAGGGCAGTCAATGTTTTACAATATTGTCTTATCATCATCAAAATGTGTGTGGGTGGCATATAAACATATAGCATCTTATATAAAAAACATTCTAATTGTTTTTTTCTTTTATGTCTTTTCTGTTTGTATCACAAGTACTAAAGAATGATAAAAATCAATTCACTAAACACTAGATATTCTAATAGTAAATCCTAACCAATAGGGTTGCAAGTAATAGTTTAGGTTAGAATAGAAGGAATGTTTAGCAGTGTCTGTTGTCAATAAGTGGCGAGGAAAGGGTACATCAAGGATCTCCTGATTACAACATGATTGTAATTCCAAGGAATGAATATGATTGGGATTTTAAAAAATCACAAGTCTAGAATGTCGTCTCAATATAGTGGAAAGGAAAAATAGTAAGTTAAAGATGTTGTAACAGTGGAGTGAAGAAAATCTTACTATAGAGAGTCAAGGTTGGGATATGGAATCTCTTTAGGAGAATGTTTAAAATTCTTGACAGTACTAATATACATCTGGGTCTAAAATAATAATGTACATTTGAAAATAAATAATCCTGTGGAGAAAAATAGCATAACCTACAATACTAGTTTTGGGTATGAATTATGTGCTGTTAAGAGATGTCATAGTAGGAACAGTATGATTGATCAAGGTGGCAGATATCAAGGAGTTTAGCATAATATAGATCAAAGAAATATTAGTATGAGGTAAGAAAAAAAAACTACTGGTGTAAAGTGTCTGCATGAAAATGCTGGTGAATGGAGCGTGGAATATGATCAGTTACAAAAGTGGAGATGAATGTTACAACAGAATAGTGTGACACATGTGTTATAGGTAAAGTTGTGTAGCATTCTAAATATTAAGAAAATGTATGTAACTAAATAAGGGTGTCTGTAAACTCGTAACACCGTGTGTTATCAATTGTTTTAACATTTTTATTTCACAATTATGCTATCTAAAGAAAATCCTCCGTGTGCTGGTCTTGATTTCTTTCTGGGCATCAGTATTCTAAGGCTGGAAAAAATAACTTTCTCAGTGAGGCTTTGACATCTTAGTCTGTAAGCAAGTCATTTGAACTGTCAAAAACTGAAAATAGAGTACATGGGGAGAGTTAGTACATTGTTAAAAAGGTTTGTTCACATATGCGTTGACCGTGTTCGGATTTGCGAACATATAAAACACCTGGGCGTGTTTTTCAGAACAGCTTCGCTAGTTCCTTCACCATCTCTAACCTTGCAATGTCCCGACTGCTTAGGCGAGCATCATACTGAGTAGCAGTGGTGACGGGTGTGATAGGCGACGACACTGCATTTGCTGATTGTTGGGACACTGAGGACATTGACGAATGCGGTGATGGCTTAACATCATTTGATTGCGGTGATGGTTTTACTGTGGTTAGGGTTTGTATGGCTGGAACATCTGTTGGTTTTGAGGCAGGTATATGTTTCGCCTTGATTTTTCTTCTGACCTGGTTGTGCTGAACGTTAGCACTGGTTACAATGGGCACAGTAATTTGCACACTGTTGTTTTTGACTAGTTGAGATGAGGCTAACACTTCTCGGCTTGGTTTTGGAACATGATTGCGTTTCTTCAGAATCTTTCGTCTGATATAGTTGTGCTGTATACGCGGAATTTTGTTGCTAGGGATTGAGTCATCAGATTCTGTTTTATAGGCGCGTTTGACGCTGGAGCTGACTGGTACAAATAATGTACTATCCGCATCACTGGTTTCAATGGAACTAGCTGTATCAATGTCTGTTTCTTGTTGGTATAATTCTACCATTTTTCTGTCATTATGTTCGTTGGGGTCTGACAAAGCTGTGCTGGGGTTGACACTGTCTTCTTTCATGTCTTGTTCTGTTTCGTCTCCATAAAGATCGCTGGTATATGGTTCAACAATCTGCTTGGGTATAGTTTCTTCAGGATCTGATTGTTTTGAACGAGCAATCTTGTTCTTGTGGTATAGCAGTGTTTGGTTTTCACTAGTGTTAAAACTAGAACTGCCTGAACTGGGGGTGTGATAGGTATCAGCTGACGATTTATCACTGCGGGAGTAAGTTTGAGTGTGGATATAAGGTGTTTTCGTGTTGTCATCGTGTGACGTCTGTGGCATGATTTCTTCATTTCTAATGCGCAGGTCTCTGTCTTGTAGTCTATTACGTAATTCAAGTGGTGGGATATCTTCTTCGCTTTCGGACGAGTCTCGTTGTTGTCTTGCTCGATGTATTTCATCTGTGGGTGGTCTGGGTATGTGGTCGTCTTGGTAAAATTCAGAGTCTGTCGTCTCTGACTCTGATATGTCAGACGAATCTGTGCTGGATGGATTATAATTTAGGGTGGCTTTTCTGACTGGTCTTGTATTTGTCGTCAGAGGCGGAATGGGCCGGTGATTATCAATTTTTATTTGTTTTACGTGAGCTTTTGTTTGGTGTTGTTTCTCTTCATTCCAAATAATGAAGTTTACAGGCGTAGTTTGTTTCATGATTTTGTAGCCATCTAACCATCGGTCATCGAATTTTGAACTGCGTACATGTTTCTTGTAGTATACTCTGTCTCCTATTTTGTACGTTGGTAGCTTGGCTGATTTATCATGTTGTTTCTGTTTCTTGTGAAATGCCTTCTGCGTATTTCGTTGTGCAATCTGGTGAGCTTTATACTTTTCTTGAAGGATTATTTCGATGGGGTCTTCTCCCATGTATTTTCTTTGTGGGCGAAGTAGGTTGTCTAACGGAAAGTTTGGTTCTCTTCCGTATAGCATGAGAAAGGGTGACATTCCTGTGGTATCGTTCACGTTTACTCGGATGGCTTCAAGAGCTTGGTTAATGTATAGGTCCCAGTATTGGTGGTTCCCCTTGATATATTTGCTAATAATATCATGTAGGGTGGCGTGCATGCGTTCATTTCTGCCATTTGCATTTGGGCAATAATAAGTGGTTGTAGTATGCTCAATATTCAGCTGGTGTAAGGTGGCTTTAAATGGGTTACCTATAAACTGTTTACCGTTGTCTGAAATGATTCGTTTTGGACAGCCATGCCTGGGAATGAATTCTTGTAAAAAAATTTGCGTGATGGACTGCGATGTGGCATCACTGAGTGGGTAACTTTCTGGCCAAACAGAGTATTGGTCAACTATGTGCAGGAGGTATTTGTTGCCTGATTGGGTGAGTGGGTAAGGACCTGATAAGTCAATGCTCACTGTTTGCATGGGGTAATGGGAAGGTTGCATTTCTTGAAGGGGAATTAAATGTGGCTTCATGTTTCTCAATTTACATGTTCTACAGGTGGCTACATATTCTGTAATGTCCTTGTAGAAAGTTTGCCAATAATACCTTTTCTTTATGACATCAATTGTTTTGTCTCTTCCCATGTGCCCGTTGTTATCATGAAACTGTAGCAATACTTCTGGGACTAGATGTGCTGGAATGACTTTTCTTAGTGTCCCTTCTTGTTTCTGATCAATATAGTATAGAATTCCATCCGTTGGGTGTACTGTAAAATCTTTACTTTTTGTTGGGTTTTCTTTCACGTATGTGAGCAGCTTGACAATTTCTGCATCTTTCGCTTGTTCTACTCTCATGTCAAACATCTCTTGGCTTTCTTCTTCTACTTGAGTGGCGGAATCTGAGGTACTTCTTCGACTTGATGAAGTAATTTCATTAATTTCTTTAGCATTATCGTCAATCTCTGAGGATGTGCCATCATTTTTGACTCTATTTGTTTTCACTTCAGTTTCATCATCATATTTAATCCTGGATAAGAGGTCTGCACAGGTGTTCATTTCGCCTGGGATATGTTCGATAGTGGTGTCGTAGGACTGTAAATTCATTGCCCATGTCTGTAACTTCTTTGGCTGTTCTTGTGTTTTGGTGAGCCAGTTAACCAAAGGTTGATGATCAGTTCTTATAATGAGTTTAGTTCCTCTGACGTAAAAGTCAAACTTTTGTACTGCATAGTGAATAGCATATGCTTCTTTCTCAGTGGTGGTCCACCGTTTTTGTGACTTTGACAATGCGTGGGATAGGAATGCAATGGGTTTCTCATTTGGAATGTTTGGTAGGATGGGTGTTTCATCTTCTAGTACAGGTTGGACCAAACAAGCACCAATTGCGTTATCTGAGGCATCGGCGTATAGTATCATGGGCTGAGAAATATCTGGATGTCCAAGCAGTGGGATGGTGGTTAGGGCATTTTTTAGATACTCAAAGGATCTCTGGCAGTCTTCTGTCCATTTGAAGCGTGCATACTTGCGGGTAAGGGCTATCAAAGGCTCTGCTGCTCTGGAGAAATTGATGATGTGGCGCCTATAGTACCCTATTGTACCAATAAATGAGCGTGTTTGTCTCACCGTCTTGGGGCTAGGCATTTCTCTTATGGCTTTGACTTTATCTTCATCAGGTCTGACGCCATGTCTATTGATGACAAAGCCTAAATATTTTGTTTCTGTCTTTAGAAACTCACACTTCGACAGTTTTAACTTTATTTGGTGATGCCTGAGTCTATCAAACACTGTTTCAACCTTGCGGAGGTGGTCTTCCATCGTGCCTGCGGTATGTATCAGGATATCGTCTATGTATGCCAGGGCAAATGGATGTAGACCCTTTAACACTTCATCCATGAGTGACATATATGTTGCTGGAGATCCTTTTAGACCAAATGGCATAACATTCCAAAAAAAGCTTCCCATATGTGAACAGAATGTGGATTTCTGTTTTGCCTCAGGTGTCATGGGGATGCACCAAAAGCCTGACCTTGCATCAAGTGTGGTAAAGTATGTAGACTTTCCTAACGTCGCAAGTAGATCGTCTATCCTGGGGAGGGGGTAGGAAATGACTTTTGTGATTTTGTTAAGGGCACGGTAGTCGCAGCAAAAGCGACTGGAGCCGTCTTTCTTTGTTACGATCACTATGGGTGAGGACCATTGGGAACGGGATCTTTCGATGATTCCTGCCTGTAGCATTTCATTTATAGACCTTTCCACGAGTTCTCTGTTTTTCAAGGGCGTATGATAGGGTTTCATATGTATTGGCTCCTCTGTGGTTGTTTGAATGTCCATTTTGACAGTGTTAGTTCTGCCTAATTCCATGTCATTGAGTGCGAATACATCCTGGTGCTTTTCTACAAACGTTTTCAAACGTTGCTTATTATCTTCTGTGGCATTCAGGGTTGCAAGTAACTGAGCTATTCTCTCTCTGTATTTATGATCTGCTATGATATCTCTGGTCTGTCTTGATGCCTCCGTTTCATTCCCATAATTTTGGGACATTTTTCTTGCATCTTGTGAAAATCTCTGCTCCTGGTATGTGGCTTTCTTTTGCGTAGTTCTTTGCCGTTCATTGGGCTGTGCTTGGTACTGTCTCCTCTGCCATGTACTGTGTGCATTTCCATTTGTCACTGCATTTACTGTATATTCATTTCTTATTATATTTCTGGGGTAGTCGTTGTTGTGCCATTTTTTCTGATTATTTCTGCCGTAACTGCGCTTATCCGCGTACGTTACTGTATTTCTTCTGTTTGTGCTATAGGGCTGTCTTCTTTCCCTGGGCGAAAATTTTTCATTCTTTCTGTTTCCAACTTTGCTGCTATAGTATCCTCCTGTGGTATAGTCATATAAGAATTCTTCCTTTTCTTCGGAAATTTCAATTGGTTTTGGGACTTTATCATATCCACCTGTTTTTGAGTTATATTGATACTCCATGGGGCATGTATCACTGTCTTGTCGCTTTGGATATCCTCCTGGCAAGACAATTTCTGTTTCTCTGTTACTCTGTGATATACAGCACTTCATCTTTTCTCTTGGTGTGCTGGGGCGCAAGAATGAGTAATTATAGTCATTTTCATACTGTGGCCTTTCTCTTCTTATGTATGGACTGGTTCGTTTCTGCCATCTGGGTAGGGTATGCTGTGGTGTAACATAACTGTGACTGATGTTACTGCCTTTTTCTGCATAAGCCTTATAACTGTTTACTTTCCGTGTACTATGGTTATTTGTACTGCGATTTCGTGCATTATGTCCAGTGGGAGTGGTTGAGACAATTTGTGGATGGTCTCTATTGGTTTTGGTTTGTCTTATTGTTGACGTATCCACTTGCGCTACAACTGTGCCTCTTTTTATAGTGGTAGTTTTTCCTGACATATTCAATATCATGATGGGGAAATCTCTGGACTTCGAGACTTCAGCGATTCCCTCTGTAATTTGCAACAATGGGTCATCAATAATGCTTTCTTCTGCTAGGGGCTGTACTTGAATTGATTGCCCTGGTGTTATGTACTCAGAATTTTTTACTCTGCCTTTTGCTATGACCAGGGAGTTTGGAGCCACCGTTATGGGAGCTGTAATCCTTACTAAAGACGCTATGTGGATATCGTCCTGGAGATCTATGTACGTATTGTTGACTTTGATTTTGTGGAGGTCATAGTATATTCGAACTTTGTGTTTGTTAAAAAAATCTCTCCCTAGGATAAGATTTCTAGACATTCCTTTAGTAATGACAAATGGGTGTTCAAAATTTGTTTCGCCTAAGGAAAATTTTAGCCATGCTGTCCCAACTGAATTTAGTCTTTGTCCCGTGACTGAAGCTAGGTGTGTTTTGGACGGTTGAAATCGTACTAAGTGTTGGATCCTCTTGAACAGCTGGAACCTAATAAGGCTGATGGATGCTCCTGTATCTACCAGTGCCCTATATTGTTGGCCCTGTATAGACATGATGCAGGAACTGGGGTCCGGATGTATTTTAGTTCCATCATGCAACATTTCTTCATATTGTATTTTACTGGATGGGCCCACTTGACAATTTCTGTTCTGTGTTGTTTCTTTTGTTTTGGACCAGTTTCTGTGATTGTTGCCCTCACTAACGGTCCTGTTTAGTGAGTGGCGCGGCCGTTTCCCTGACGCATGAGGGGTTGAGGTGCGCCTCTGGTATACTGATTTCTGGTGTAATCACGTGGGGGTGGTGCGGGTTGTTGTGGTTGGTAACCTCCTCTTCTGAATGGTGCATGATTGTAATTTGCTCTACAGGACTTGTAACCATGTCCGAGCCTACCGCATGTAAAGCATCCGTTTGTATTGACATTATTGACGTCGTTTTGCCTCTGTGTGGGGGGTCTATAATTGCGGGGCCTATCATCTCGTTGTCGTGGGCGAGTCCATTGCCTCCTGGTATGGTCAACTTCCATAGGCTCATGCTCATCATAGTCCCTATATTCTGGTCGGGGTTCCCTACCTGCTCTTTGTTGGAACCTTCGGTGAAGATTTTCCTCCTGTATTGCTGCTTGGATTGTTTCAGCAATAGTCTTGGTGTCTTTTCTAATAAGATGCCTTCTGATATTTTCCGCTCTAAGGCCATCGGCAAATATCCCCACTAACTGTATTTCTACATCAGGTGTGGTAGGGATTTCTCCGCAAAATGCCTCTTCTGCCATATTGAGGAATCGATCTCCAAAAAGTTGTACCGATTCATCTCTTTCCTGTTTCATGCTTCTAAGGACTGACCAAGCATGCATTTTGTCTATGATTTCCCCATATCTCTGGGTGAGCTCTTTTTTTAGGGACTCGTAGGTTTCTGTGGGGTACTGCTGGGACCTCCTTCTTAAAAAATCAGTCACGTACGAATCAGAACCTAACAGAGCGATTTTCTTTTTCTCTTCATCCGTTGTTGCCTCTGCTAGTGCCGCAAATTTTTCCATGTCGGACAACCATCTTCTGAATTTTTTCTTGTTTCCATCGAACGGCTGAACAATGGATCTAACCTGTGTGAATTTCGCGTAGTTGTCATTTTTCTGTAGGGTTTCAGTAATTTGCCGTAGCGCTATTATTGTTGGTCCTTCCATATTTTGTCTGTCCTGGGGCTGCAGTGGTTGTGTATTTACGGGTTGGTTCTGTGGTTGTTGTTGTTGTTGTTCCACACCCAGCTGTTGAAAATTTTGTAGTAAATCGTCCATGGTCTATGATCGCTAGTTATTCGCTTTATCAAAGAGAAGTGGTCACGGGCACCATATTACCTTATGTAGCCGGGGCAGGTGTTCCTTAGGACTGGAACGGCACCATATTACCTTCATGTGGCAGTGCTGGTATAAGCAGTATTTTCAGTTTACTTTACAGAGAGCAGATGTTTAACTGGCCTAATCACCAGAGATTTAGATTTCTCTCTTAAATTTGTGTTACCAGGTTCGATTTTCTTCTCTTAGGTGTTGATGTAGCGAATTTAATTGAAATGGATAGATTTCTTATCTAGATCTCAAAACTGTAGTAATTCACCTTTTCAACAGCGTTCGATTTCATGCAAAACTTTTAATATCTTTCAGCATGAAACTTAAAATTTCAACAAAGTCTGGAATTCAGAACATTTTTTACAATAATAAGTATAATAAAATTCTATCATCTCATCAGATGCTTTCATCGATGCAAAAATCCCTTTTTTGCATCCTTGTCTCGTAGGCCTACTCAATTGTCAAATATGGCGAACCTTCTCCTTCCACCGTGTTCCTTCTTTTAAGTTACAGTCTTATTTTAGGTTCGACGACATTTACCCATCTCCTCAGATTTGTCCTTGATTTCTTTATAATCATAAGCATTCCTTGAGTTAAATGCTTTCCAACACAAGAATATTTTCTACTCTACATGGTTTGAGGTGTAAGACTATTTTTTGCAAATTGACTCAAATCCTCGAACCTAGTTCTGCTGCAACTAGGGTTGGGAGCTCTATTCAAAATACATATTTAACGATTGTCACTACTTACGCCAGTAAGAAATATATATATATAACCACTCAATGTCCTGAAATACACATTTTTTAAGAAATGTTGAAGTTTGATTTTCTCAAACTAAGAAATATGTAGAGCTGGACCAGATACGACCTCTTGAGTTGCGCTCTTTCATTCTACTGCCCAAATGGCGTCGTTGTTCCACTTTCCCCGGGGTAAATCTGAGCTATCCGATTGGTCAGGGGAAATCACCCAATTATTAGAAATGGCGTGTAGAAGCGACTCTACCCTAAATATGTGACACTATTTATTATTTTCTGTTTCTCATAAAATATAAAATTATGGGGTGGTCTGTGCTTCCTCTGTCTTGTAAGAATATAGTCTGTTTCCAAAGGAACAACTATGTACACGGCCACATATGGGTTAGAGAGAGAGAGGTGGAGTTTAAAGTTATCACAGGGACTGAGAGGTACTTCTTATGAAGTCTTCGCAAAAATGAACAGAGAAGACCAGGACAATTATGACATGTTAAAGCAGGCTTTGTTATTGAGGTACGAAAAAAATGGAGAATTTTATCGTAAGAAATTTAGAAATGCCAAACTGTTGTCTGGGGAGACATACCACCAATTCTCTGCCAGACTGGAAACCTATTTGGAGAAATGGACTGCTCTGGGGAAGACCCAAGATCTTAAAGAGATGATCATGATTGAGCAATTGAGAGAGTCCATGGCTCCAGACATGAGAAAATTTCTCATGGAACAAGGTGCAGAGAAGTTGGGGGAGGTTTTAAATGTCGCTGAGAGGTATCAGGCAGCCCAGGCAGAGGTAAGTGGTGCTAAAAAGAAGCACATAGACAATTTTAAAGCTCCACAGCAATTTAATAAATTTGATAATAGAGAGCAGGGAAATAAAGGTAGGACAAACTTTGAACGGCCAAGAAATGACTACCGAGACAGAAACTCACAGTTCAATGACCAAAAATCCAATGAAAGAAAACCGTTTAACCAAGGAAAAAGATGGTGTAAATGGTGCAAGAAAGATAACCATAACACCGAATTTTGTAGAAGGAAACCTTCAAACATTGCTGCAATGAAGTCGGGGACGCAAAGATTAAAGGTTAATCCTAAGGGACAACAGGAACCTTATCACCCCCCAGTTTGTGAGGATGTGATTTGTAATGGGGTCACCATAAGGTGCCTTTATGATACAGGTTTGGATTATGATTCAGTTGTGAAGTCTAGCCTAGTGGACCCAAGTCAGTATACCACAGAAACAGTGGAAATACAAGGGGCAACTAAGGACATACCACTCATGACACTTCCCATCGCAAGGATAACGGTGAAAACTCGCTATGTGGAAGGAGAAATCAGAGCAGCAGTGATAGATGAACCAATCTACCCTCTGATATTGGGGTGTAGATACGTCTTCTTGGGGAACCCCGAGAGACCTGTGATCATGGCGACAGTGCAGACCAGGTCACAGAAGAAGGAGGAAGAAGGTGAACCTATAAATGCTCATCCAGAGGAGATGAGGAAGGCGCAGGCTGAGGATAGGACACTCAAGCCATGTTTTAAAAAATTGCCCAAATGCCACACACCTCCGAGCAAGGGGGAATATTTTATGAAGAACAAACTATTATACAGGAAGGCCGGAGCTGGAACAAATGGTCACAACCAGCTGGTTCTTCCCACTTCATATAGGGATAAAGTGATGGAACTCGGGCATGCGATTCCCTTCAGTGGTCACATGGGGATCAGCGCCACAGGACAGCGTATAGCTTGTCATTACTTCTGGCCAGGGATAACGGAGGATATAAAAAGATATGTCAAATCCTGCCCAGAATGTCAAAGGGTAGCTCCAAAGCACTGGACTGCTCCTGCAACTCTAGGGGAAATGCCCATAGTGGGAACACCTTTTGAGAGGGTTGCAGTGGATATTGTAGGACCTCTCACTCGGACCAAGAGGAGGAACAGTTACATCCTTACTCTGGTGGACACTTGTTCTATGTGGGGAGAGGCGGTAGCCCTGCCATCAATTGATTCAAAACATGTAGCAGAGGCACTACTTACAATATTTACCCGATTAGGATTCCCGCATCAAATCTTGACGGATAATGGCTCTCAGTTCAAGGGGAAACTAACGGAAGAAGTTTTTAAGCTATTTCAAGCCAGACACTTTCATTGTAGTCCGTACCATCCGCAAGGGAACGGCCAGGTAGAGAGGTTCAACGGGACTCTCATTTCTATCCTGAGAAAGCTGGCACACGAAAAACCGGATCTGTGGGATCAATTCCTGCCCGCCGCATTGTTTGCGTATCGGGAGGTACCACATAGTTCAACCGGGATGGCTCCCGCAACTCTGCTATTTGGGAGGCCAATAAAAGGTCCATTAGAAGCCTTATTAAGGACCTGGACAGATGAGAAGGCGGAAGAGACTGTTACCTCATCTTATCAATACGTGAACGAACTGACCACTCGTTTGAAAGCTGGATGGAAACTGGCAAATGATAATTTGAAACAAGCCAGGAAGAAACATGCAGCATATTTTAATAGGAAGGCAAAGGACAGAGAACTAGGTGTGGGAGAGAAGGTGCTGCTTCTACTACCCGGTAGCCAGAATAAATTACAAATTGGATGGCAAGGTCCATATACGGTTCTAGAGAAGGTGTCTAGAACAAACTATAAAATTGACAAAAAGGGGAAGGAGAAAGTTTATCATGTAAACCTGTTAAAGAAGTATCTGGACAGACCACTCCAGGAAAGCACCCCCTTACTGACCTTAGCTATCGCAACTCAAATGCAAAAGGAACCACTCACCTCACATGAATACCCATTACATCCTTGTGAAACAGCAGCACAGGTAAAAGTCAGTAAGCACCTGACTAAAAACCAGAGGGAGAGAGTTCAACAGGTTCTGGAGGAACATACAGATGTATTAACAGATAAACCAGGCCATACAAATTTGCTACAGTATGACATGAAACTGGTAGACTCAAACCCAATCTGTATGAGAGCCTATTCTATTCCGTTCGCGAAGGAGAAGGCATTGAAGGAAGAAATAGATTATTTGTTGAAGGAGGGGATTATTTCACACAGTGAATCATCTTTTAGCTCTAGTGTCGTTTTGTTGAGAAAACCGTCTGGGGAACACAGACTGTGCATAGATTACAGGAAACTGAATGCTGTCACAGAAGGACAAGTGGATCCATTACCAGACACAAAACAGTTATTTGCCAGACTGAACAAGGCAAAATACTTTTCAAAGGTGGATCTTAGTAAAGGCTATTACCAGATCCCAGTGAAGCCTGAAGTGAGACCTTATTTGGCTTTTAGCACTTCGGATGGACATTATGAATTCAACATGCTACCATTCGGACTGAAAAATGCTCCGAGTGTATTTTCAAGGATGATGCGCAAATTGTTGGATCCCCTGAATAACCCATGTATCACGAATTTCATGGATGATATTCTCGTCGCCACAGAGACATTTGAAGAACACATTGAAGCTCTAGAAATGTTATTTAATAGGCTTAGGGAGGCGAACTTAACTGCTAGGCCAACAAAATGTTGCATTGGATGCAAAGAGTTGGAATTCTTGGGACACACTGTATATCAGGGTAGCATGACCCCTGATCCCAAGAACTTGGAAAAACTGCAGAGAGCACCTAGACCACAAACAAAAAAGGACGTGCGATCATTCGTGTCGTTATGCGGATTTTATCAAAAATATATCAAAGATTTTAACTCTATTTGTGCTCCTCTGACTGATCTGACTCGCAAGGGACTTCCAGATAAAATTATTTGGACTGCGCAAAGTGAATTAGCGTTCCAAGACTTAAAGGAAAAACTCACTAGCAAGCCTATTCTCAAACTGCCTGATTTGACACAGGACTTTGTCTTAAGAACCGATGCAAGTAATGTAGGACTCGGAGCGGCTTTGTTGCAAAGATCATCTTCACCTGATGGGGAACTGAAACCAGTCGCTTATGCAAGCCGCAAATTGAATAAGGCGGAACAAGGATACTCCACAAGCGAAAAAGAATGTTTAGCGTTAATCTGGGCAATAAAGAAGTTTCAAATCTATCTGTATGGTAGGACTTTTGTGGTCGAGACGGATCATCAGCCTCTCGTATTCTTATCTCAGGCTAAGCATGAAAACGCAAGATTGCTGAGGTGGTCTTTATTGCTTCAACCTTATCAGTTTAGTATCCAATATATCCCAGGCAAATTGAATGTCGGTGCAGATTTCCTCAGTCGGCACCCCTGTGATCAAAATTAGAGTAATGGCAGGCGTAAGGAGAGATTTTATCTATGTGTATCACTGGTTTTAGAACTTGCCGTAGGCATGTTTTCAAGTGGGGAGATGTGTCATAAAATTAACCATGATACAACGTTAAAATATCTCCAATGATACAACGTAGAGATAAAAACTAATGCGTAAGCTACTAGAATACATGATCGCCCACGCCGCGGGTCATCACCCGCCATGGAAATTAAATTGTTAGACGTGAAGGCAAAACGTTACCCTTGGAACGGGATGAGAACGGAGATCAAAAGGGAAAAAATATGACTGAACGCGTGCTTGAAACTAGCAAGGCTAAAAGACGCAATTGGTGGGGAAAGGAGGAAAAGTCACGTCCCCAAGTTGACACAAGGTAAAGAAATCGACAAAAGGGACCTTAGCTATTATACGCAACAGTCATTTCTTGGACGTTTTTGCGATAACTTAGTCCGTTTATTTGAATTCAGCGGCAAACGCAAAATAGAAGATGCTAGAAATATTTCGAAAAACCAACTAACCTTGAAAAGTAACTTTTTCTTAATAATAATGTTAGGAATATAAAACCTAGCTGGCCGGATGGCCCATCTTGAGCAGTGAAATAATATGCTTTCATTTATACAGACGGATAGATAATAAGAAAGATATTGACAAAAGACTGTGTTGTTCATATCAGCGAGCGTCTGCATTGAAACAAAAAAAATGTCCCTAATTTTCAAAAACTGTAGCCTTGAGACTCAAGTGCTAAAATCTAGTTGGAATGAAAGAGAGGGGATGGGATGGTGAATTGTGGCTAAAAATAACTTTAAAGGCAAAATTGTGTAGGGGAAGGCGGAGTTGGTTCAAAAAACAAGTGTTTTTTTTGTGAAACGCAAGTAGAGACAGACGGACCAACAGACAATAATGCATACTTGACTGAGGTATGACTGAAATGACTTTTTGGTAGGAGGTTTGAATTTGAAAAGGAAAAAAGGCGGTGATTGGCCATAGATGAATATATTATCGGCGCTCAGACGCGCATTTTTGCCATTCGTTATAAGTTGTCCTAGTAGACACAGTGAATTATTTAGTGGTGTAATTCCCAGAAGCTAATTGAAATATTTAGAGGGACGCCATACTAAAGGCAGCAGCTCAGCTGAGTTTTGCTAGCAATTAACTGTGTTCTATATTCATAATTCTGGTAAGACTGAAAGTATTTCTTTGTATATTTTAATATTTGTTTAATGTTTCGAGTGATTTGATACTGCCATATCAAAATCTATCCCTTACAACAAGTAAGGATTCGCTCTAGACCCCCCCGCCCTAGTTCAGGGTCTAGAGGCAAATAAAATACATAAACTCCAGCAAGGATTATGAAAGACAGATCAAGTGTTGAGATCAGTGGAACATATCACCTATCCTATTCTATGGCAGGAAGCTAATGAACATATTTCAGAATATGTAGTCTGGGAGAACTTATCCTATGTGAAACCAACTTGGTAAGATGTGTTGTTTGGTCAAAGAGATCTGACCCGTCTATGTGGTGTTGTTGTTGTGTGTAGTGTTGTGTCCAGAAATGGTTTAGAGGATGGAATTCTGACACATGACCAATACTTTATTGCAGAACTGTGAGTCTTTATTTGGCACCAATGTGGTGTCAAATGAGGTGTTGAATATTACAAGAGTGGACCCGTGCAGTTTATATTTTGGCAGAGCAGCCTGATATTGCCCCCAAGCACGGAGAGGTGGGGCCACCTGATTCCAGCACCAGATTACTCATTCAAGATACGTGAGCGTCTGGACTGCTGAATACTCACCAACTTAATTTCTAACACACCAATTATAATATCATCAATAAATGGACAATGTGTAGTCGCCATAGACAGGGAGTGATGAGGTCACCCCAACAGCACATCCATTAAACATTCTCCCAGAAAAATTACAACCATAAACAGTAGTAATATTAACTAGTCTTGTAAAATACATATGTACACTCCTTTCATTTATTATGCCATATATTCATGCATTTCATTAATAATTGCAAAACCTTTCATATGTTCTGACCAAAATAAAACCTTGGTTCAGAACAAATAAACTTAAAGAAAATTTGTTATCAAAAATTTTACACAGCTTGAGTTAGTTCAGTGTGTCATAACATTTTATTAATATTATTAGACTTATTAAATATCTGTGTGTGTGTATGTAAACTACCACAACACATTACATATCATACCCTAGAATTTTAACGTAGCCACATTCATTAGAAAAAAAAAGATAGGTGTGAGGTCGTAGTGGTAGCAAGAAGGGCCTTCTGACAATTCACAGCTACATTTATCTCAGGAGCCTTCACAGCTGACCTCATGCATCACATTAAGTAATATCACAATCATACAATACCATCAATACCACTACACCACCTACACACCCGGACCGTATTAATTTTATAGTCAGAAACTCTACTCGACCTGTTAACTACAACGCCAGACATTTACAAGATGTAGTTACCAACGTTTGTGGGCTCTACGCCATTTATTTCATCTTGATCAAAACACGAGGTGGTACTATGCCGCGCGTCCTACTACCCTTTTCGGCTAGACAACACGCCAACGATCGATTAATTTTTCGATTAGTCAGAGGAACCACCAGATGGATTTCGTAGACAAAGGAAGAGATCAATAGACATGTGTGTGTATTTTTTGCTATCGGGTTTCTCCCCACGCCAACACGTCCATGTGTCATTGTTCCCACGCAACCACATCGACGAATCACGACCTGGCTAACACACGAGTCTGTTCAAACGATTGATGTTCGACGAATCAAATCCTAGCTAGGGCACGCCTCAAAAAACCAGATTGAACTGGTATTCCTGCATTTAAACACTTGGAAGACCAAGACACTTTATTCAAACGTTGGTGTGATAACGACAGATACATCTCGTTGAAGATGACGGCTCCCACCAACTGGGTCTACATCAAGAGAAGTGATGAAATGCTTAAACCTTTGGCTAGTGGTCTGAAGGCTGCGTCTGTAAGTGTTTACCGAGGTCAACCTTTACTTCACGTGAGAAAATATTTTGGTGAATCCTACCTCAAATTTCCCACCAAAACCGGCATTACTTTAACTCGATCCGAGTTTGAACATTTGTTAACGTTACAGAGTGAAATCCTCGCCGAATTTGACCGATTACAGCCACCAAGCACGGATACTTATCCTACTACTGGTACCAGTACCACGTTTGACCAGTACATCAACTCCAGCTGTTACCAACCAATATCAACAGAACCGAGTTTGTTTCCTACCACAGACCTGGCCGATGTCACTAATCCACCGCAGAAGAAACCTACCACCTTCACTAACCTGTTTGACGAATACATGAACTCTAATTGCCCAGTATCACCAGAACCGAGTTGGTTTCCTACGACCACCACCACAGACACCCACCTGACCGATGTCCCTAATCTACCACAGAAGAAGAAGAATCCTACCAAGCGGCTGAGAGTTGTCCTTTAGTATTTGACAAAATAAAAATATATTAACTAAAATTCTTTTTTGTTACCTATATCGTCCGTTGTATGTCTAATTGTTCGTATAACTGTTGTAAAATATATCGTCTAACTGTTCGTATAACTGTTGTAAAATATATATCGTATAACTATCGTCTTCCTATTGTCTAAATATATCTCCCTATTATATGTATATATCGTCTAACTATCGTCTAACTGTTATCTAAATACACCCCCTTCTTGTTATCTCAAAGTCTTCCTATTATCTCAAGTCTCAGAGTCTAAATATCATCTTCTTATTATCTCAACTCTAACTATTAACCTCTGCCTATTGTCTAAATATATCCTCTTCTTGTTGTCTAAAAGTCTTCTTGTTTTATAAATATATCGTCTTCCTATTATCGTCTTCCTATTATCGTCTAAATATAACCTCTTCTTGTTATCGTCTTCTTGTTGTTTGTCTAAATATATCTTCCTATTATCTAAATATATCGTCTTCTTGTTATCTCAAGTCCGCCATCTTGCCCCGTCTGCGCGCCTCCGGAATGCGCTTATATAAAAGTCACGCGCCTCCAGACGTTTTTGCTATATAAAAGTCACGCGCCTCCAGAATACTACCTAAAAGGTACATTGTATACTACTAACTTATGACAAGATCACCAATGTGGAACTGATGAAAAAACCAGATATACACCAGAGGAACACGAGATGAAAAGAAGACACTAACGTTGGATAACTATGAAAATTATATTATAGTAAAACAAGGATGTACTGTTCTGTAATGCTCAGGGTAGACGAAATAGAGGTTAAAAAAAACACCCGAAGAATAAAATTTAGACAGATATGACAGGAAAGGAATAAAGAAGGCATGAAAAGATCTTGAACGGATGGCACAGAACAGAAATGTTTGGCACATTGATTTAAAAGCATTTTCTCAGCGGGACCTGAAAGGTACAGACTGATTAAGTTTAGGCGTATTTTATTCAGTGGCGTATCCTGGTAATGCGAGCTAGGCGTGCTGCTACTTAAAATGAATATGTACGCTTACTATTTAACTTCTTCCCCTCTTAATTTAAAAACCAACTATATTCAATTACACAACGATAGTTATTAGGGGTATATGTCAATTATCTCCGAAATACTAATTAACTTACAACTTGAAACTCACTGTCACTGTAATAATCTGCATTCCCGGCAACTAACAAAAATTAATCACAAAAAATACTGGACGGACACAGCCGATTTTTACCACTCGAGAGCTGCAAGATCACCGCACGCATGTTCGTATTGTATTGACGTATCTGGCCATGACCCCGATCCACACAAACCAATCTTCAGACGTGAATCCGAAAGGTGCAGCACGCATTGTGACGGAATTACCCGAGAAACTTCGGGCGATTGTAACCAACCAATAAAAACTGCACTAAAAAACGCGTCTGGGAAACTGACACTAGATATACTCGTAGATTCTATGCGGGAAAATCCGTTATCCTGATGCGTGCGGTCGGAAAGCAGAACTTTAGAAGAGAAATATTTTATAGAATAATAAATTAAATTTTTATTTTCCTTCGGGCATAGGTGTACGCAGCACGCACAGCACTCATAGAGAATACGCCACTGATTTTATGACATGTATGACAAGGTTGTCAATGTGGACATAATGTGATGGGAGAGGGGAAGAGGGGGGAGAGAGCAGACAGTGGAACAAGATGGGAGGATAAGGCACTGTTGGTGGTGGTCTGCCTTGTAATGTTATCAGTTGTTTATGTCAATGACGTTGACACGGGATGGACAGGACAAAAATGATGACAGAAGAATTAATGCCGTCATCTGGACGTCATGCAACTATTGCAACTATTGGAAAGAACAAGACAAATACCAGAAAAGCAAAAGTTGAGGAAAACCACGTGGTTTTGGATGGGATAATAAAACGAAATAGCATTCCTACGGTAGGTATTGCCGTAGGGGGGTGAAGTGTTAGACTTCACCATACTAAGTTATGAATGGGCTGGCCCTTCCTTTCCTTGCTACCTTTGCTTATCTCAAGAGCTACAGAAACAGTGCTACTACAGTGATAATGGTGGTCGTACGTATGCAAGAAAATATTGGTCGTCTTTCGTATAAAGCAGCGGTAGGCTACCAGGATCTGTTAGGATCTACGTTAGAAACACTGGACTTTCTAAGATCTACTAAGATAAAAATCATGTTGCTTTTCATGATTCATAGTTTCTGAGATTTGAAATAAGAGCGGCCTACATGTTAACTTTTATCTCTGCATGACGATCTACTTCCTCCAATTTCATGGGCAGAGGGTTGGAATATTCAGACTAAGTTATATTTTATCGAATGTTAACTTCGCTTAAAGAATAAAGCTTGCGTTTTTAGCTGATTCAGTTCATGAATAAAGAGAAGTTTAGTAAGTTGATTCGTGGGTTATCACTGGGAATGCGGGAAAATTCCTTTAATTCTGGGGATACTGCGTTTTCAAATGTCGACGGGAAAGTCCGAACACCAGTAACTTAAAAACTTAGTTGTTTGTCCTTCCGCTATCTAAAGCTCCACCAAATCACCCCCTGTGATTTATCGGTAGTTGGAATGGGCCGGTTGCCGACACTTGGTATAAAATACGCAGCGATCTTAAGTTACTGAAATGTACAAACAGCATAATAAGTATAAAGTTGCTTTCAGCAAGAAATGACTCACGTAGTGGTGTGCGTAATAAAGGAAATCAGGATGCGTGATAAGACGAGGCTCATCAGATGATAAGCATCCTGCTGCTCAGGAATACCGCTTGATCGTTCAGACGGAAGGCCTTCCCCAAATAGCCTGAATTAGCAGCGTCACTTTTCTGCATTAAGAAAAAGAAAAGTTAAAAATAAGGATTTTAATGTGAATATTTTCTTTATTCATTCATCATACCTTGCCCTTCAGCTTCCAACGAGGAATAAGCCTTCAACAAATAAATGCCAAATCTTCCTGTCCCGTGCTATCAGCTTAATGTCTTTAATGTCTCGTTCATCCCCTTCATGTGTTTTCTCTAGCTTTCTTTTCCATGTTTTCCTTGATCTTCTTCTACATCCTGTGGATTCCAGAATAAGGACTGCCTTGTTAAGCTATGAATGTTTCCTCAGTGTGTGTCCTATCCATCTCCAGTCTATTCTTCTCGCCTCTTGTTCCACGGGCACTTAATTGTCCATATTCTTTTGTTGACGTTTATTGTGGCTTAACATTTCTACAGGATGGAGTAGCCAGCCCCATGCCCAACCCTCCTTACTCGGTTCTTACTGTGCGGTTACAGTGTAACTATTCTTCGCTCCCATTCGGACCCCGGTAACACACGGATGATTATTTGCTTGCCGCGCACTAACAAGTTCAAAACAATACTTAAACTTTTTGTTAAATATTTAGGCATTTCCATGCGAAGATAGTATTTTTTATTATTGTCTATTTACATTCTGAATTCAACCGTTATTAAAAACATTCAATGAACAACTTTAAAATCAAAAATGTATGCTTGGCAAACTGACAATTGAGAGGAAATCAGTTGTCGGAATTTTTTTTTTTCTCTAACCAGCGGCACACTAGCTTTCCAGCTCTTTTGGCCCAATGACATGTCATTGCGAGGTTGGGGGTCAGTGGACTTTCCTTCCAACCCGGTCAGGAGCTTGCTCCTTCCCATCCACACGGGATTTATGTGCAGGAGCCGTTCAGGTTATTCAGTCAAATTTCCGGTCGTAAATATTCCCTCAAACGCTGACGCCCGGGTTTGAACCATGAAAACCTGGTCGCCAGTACAACGCCGTAGCCATTACACCAGCGCGGATCCCAGTTGTCGGAATATCTTTCACACTGAAACAACGCTTCATTTTCTCATGTTTTAAATGTTATGCTCAACTTTATTAGTGCACTTTAAGGCAAATCTTTATATTAAGTGATTTGCATAATTTTTTTGTTTTTTACGTTATTTAAAATTGTCACTTTTTATTGACGCAAGAGAAAATAATAGAACCACAAAACTGTTACACGAGTTTAAAAATTGCACAGCAACGAGCCATAACGTTTTAAAAGACTGAAAACTGGAGTGGCGGGCACAAAGACAATATATCAGTTTAATAAAGACACAAAAAAGAAATTTAAAAGATCAGTTAATTTGGTTTGGTAAGCAGGTTCGTAAGGGATCATCCAAAATATATCCCGTCATCCCTCTAGTTACTTTATATGTAGCTAATAAATGGAGTTGCTATAAAACTGGTAGATAACGTTTGTCGTAGAATTTATCAGATAGGTAATAGATGTTTATAGTCCTGTCTGAGCAGAGGTGATAGTGATGACAATGTGAAAGTAAGGGGTAAGAAATAGTTTTATCACGAGGTGATCGTGTAAGAGAAAAGACAGTCTCTGGATAGAACAATTTATCTAATCCAGCCTATCTGGACGACGATATTTAAATCAGACGCACTTTCTCTCCTTGTTCGAAATACAAGTTACACTACACTCAAATGCCCACAATTCTGTGACAAATACGCTTACTACTTAGTCGTTCCCCTTCTACCGTGAGGTGTAGAGGTTTGGAAGAGAGAGCGCCAGACTATCCTATCGGCTGTCTTCCTCCTGGCCTGGTTCCATTCTAGTCCTCGGTCCTTCAAAGATTGTCTAATGTTGTCCTCCCAGCGGACTCTGGGTCGTCCTCGGGGTCTGGATCCTTGGCTCTTTGTTTCCCATGCTTGTCGTGGTATCCGATCTTCTCCCATTCTGCAGACATGGCCAAACCATCTTAATTGGGACTGTTCTACTTGGGTCTGCAGGGGGTAGGATTTAAGGCCTTGACGTATCGTCTGGTTGCATACCATGTCTCTTCTTGTTACTTCAACCACCTTCCTCAGATACCTCATTTCTGAGGTTTGGATCTGGCTTTTATGGGTTGTAGTCATTGCCCATGACTCGCATCCATATGTCAAGACTGGGACATAGGTGGAGCGGTATACAGCCATCTTCGTTTTCTTACCAACCTCTCTCTTGCTGAGGAATCCTCGATTTATGGCCCGAAAAAGTCTCCCAGCTTGAAAAAGTCTCCCAGCACGAACGTGAAAGCAAACTATGAATAACATATAATGGTTAGGGGGTGGACCGACACGATAACTAAAGGTTTAATAAAGTTTATTATCAATAGAAGATCACAACAATAAGCATATACATTACTAGATCATGGTTTACAGACAAAATTGCAAAAGAAGAAATTAATCAAATAGCTTCTCCCCCTCTGGTAAAGGAAAAGAAAAGACGATCCCAACAGAGGTTAATTAACCCAAAAGATCAATAGTTAACAATAAGTTATGAAATAGTCAGTATGGGAAAAGAATAGATTCCTAATGTAATCTATCCCGTGACTACTCAGATTAGTGAGATAAAAAAAGAAAGAAGAAACCACATAAGTATATGATGTTAACAAAAGACATAAGTTTCTTTCTCCGTTCATTCAATTCACACCCATTCAGTGGCCGCTTTCAGACTTTTCCTTATCACAGTAGTTGTCGCAGGCATTCCAAGGAAGTGCACTAATAAGTAATAAGACTATTTAGTGTCAAATGTAAGTTTTGCCAAATCCAGCCCCAGACTCGCCGTAGTTGCTGACTGCAAATTTCACGGGAGTCGCTAGAGTCGGTGATTTAATTTGTCCTGGATACAATAAGTTATCTATGCCTTCAGTTGGTTGGAGTAAGTTTCATGCGTGGTGATCGCCGACGTAGGATGAATAAAACATATTTAAATAGTTCCTATGTTGTTTAGCCTCAGTTGGCTGAGACGCTAGGTTAAGTTACACAAATGTTGCTGACAATATATTTCGCCACAGCTGGCTGATGAGATTGATATAAGTAAATCTGGTAATAGTTCTGGACCAGTTAATATTATAATTTAATGGTTCTATTCTTGTTTCTCTCACGAAAATGAGGAAAATTGGACCACACAGGTCACAGCAAGAAGCTTATCAATATTAAATATCCCTGGATGCTTATAATATTATAAGTTCGTATGATCATAAGTTCATATGGCCATAAAAAAGCCGCTAGTACTCAGGTTGATCAGTCTAGATTTTAGGAAAGAAAATATAAACATTTAACCAAATTATCAATATCATATCTAACACGTGTTTAAAATAGGACCTCTTCACCACTCCGTTATAAATTAGATTTAAAACACACGTGTCTAGCTTATCCTATCGTTTTTTAACGCGTGATATGAACACTAGTCATTTAAAAAAATTACATAAAATGGATAGAAGTAAATAATATATACCGTCAGTAGGCAGTTATTTAATGTATGCACTAGTCAATTTAAAACATCTCTTACTGGGAAATAGCGAGTAATTAAATTCACTTTACGGCTGAAAAAGATTTAGCTATAAGTTATTTAATTAGCACAGAAAATCTCAGTGAAATATAATGAAAAGTTTAAAAACACTAAATCACTTAAGGGCTAGTATATAAATTACCGCAATCATAAAAATGAAACACTCAAAAATCTAATAATTTTCACTCTGTACGAGAAATCTAAGATATCGAGCTAAGGAACTTCAGATAGATTTCTGAACAACTGATCATGGCTGTCGGAGAGACATGGTATATATCCGTAAATTCCGTTCTATCGCTCTTTAATGCGAAAGTCACACCTACTGCCAGACCCGAGCCCATTTGCCGTTCGATTCTTGAATCAAAGGTAATTTTTCCACCTCTGCCGCCGACAACCTCTCTGGCTTGACTTTCATCATCTCCGCCTTGCCGAATATCAGCTACGCAATTAATTCCCCTGAAAGTTTTACAATCCAAGGTCCGTCTCAGACTTAACATCGCCCCTGATCAAAGAATCTATTACGCAATGCTCCGCGCTCTTTCTGTGTTCCACCGTGCTTAATTGCCAAACGGCTCACGTGTTAATTGCACTAGTGAATCCGGCGTTCCTGTAGCAAAAAAATAAACTAGATGGGGAGGGGCAAAAGTGGATGATCACTGCTGCACTATTTCCATCTGTGACAACGTTAAAAAAAAGTATGGTGTTAATTTTACAAATGATCGATACAGTACATAGAAATACGGGACGCTTCAGATTTATACCCTTCGTTAACAGCTAGTCACAAAGGGGAGATTAAGATGAAAAACTGTTTCATTTCCAAAAGGCATCTTTGTTATTGAGGAAGCCTTACGTCTTAATCCAGAAGTCTCATCTACGCTGATGTTTGTAAATGGTTTGTGTTGACAACCTCGTTTCTTACGTCTCTGTGTCTTAGAAATACTGGTATTAACAGCTCGTGACGAGACAATATAGGTCCACAACAATTAATAAATGACACGTCTCTTGGCTGACGGTCCTTCAACATAATTATTAGTTTCACAAATCAGCAACACAATTCATGAATCGATACACATTATTAATGTCCGCTCTTACAAATGACAATTGTTTCAACATTCATTCCATTAATAATGCCCATTCCATTAATAATGTCTATTCCATTAATAATGTCTATTCTATTAATAATGTCCATTCCATTAATAATCTCTATTCCATTAATAAAGTCTTTTCCATTAATAATGCCCATTCCATTAATGTGTATTCCATTAATAATGTCCATTCCATTAATAATATCTTTTCCATTAAAAATGTCTATTCCATTAATAATGTTCATTCAATTAATAATGTCCATTCCGAAAATAAACATCAGTCGAATGTACATGTCACGGTTTGCCTCCCCTTAGCTCTGCAGTAGTGGTCCAACAATGGCCAATACTCAAGAGTAACTAATGTGGGTCTTCAAAGGTGTCTACCTTCGCCCAAGATTACTCTTGGCAGAGTTGTAGATAGATGGAAAATGATGCTTCTACCTCCAGGGAGTATTCACACGATATTCAGAAAAGCGAGAACAATGCTGCATCGGCTGGGCACGTTAACTCTATTATCTGTCGTCAACTTTTGTGAAGGATTATGTAATATTATTTTAGCTCGTCCAAGTCCCCAGTTGAGTTAATTCAGAGAATTTCCTCTTATTATTATTTATAGCTCTGTTTACGTGTATTTAAGAAATTGTCTGAGACACACGATTGTAGTACATTCAAAATGATTAAATCAACTTTAGATTTGTCTTTATACAAGTAAAAAATGTAATAATCAACTATGTTTAATAGTTATAAAATGAATAATTGTTTAGAAAAAAGTATTCATCACAGTGTGATGTTATGGTTTTCGAAAATGGACAGTTTACTGGGCAGCTTTTAAGTTTTACATAGGTGCCAATAGTTGTTTCTGCTCCCGCTGATGTTTGGGTCTTTGCAGATAGATGACGGGATCGCTCAAGTCTCTGGTCAAGATTTAAGAGTTGCAGCACGTTCCACGTAGAATCAGGGAGTAACTGTAAAGCTGGTCCCGCGTCTCTAAGACCCGTCTGATGATGGTGTCTAGCGTCGACTGCAGGCCACTTATACCCTCACTTGTTCCAGAAATAGTACCCTGAACTGGTACCACCAACTAGTATGGCAAAAGTTGAGAAACAAATATCCTCTGAGTATTGAGTTTCCCGACACATACGTATGTGTCTCCATCTTCCTATTCCGCCATCCCTTCTATCTCAGAACTTTTACCCTCTCTGAGAATTAATCTTAATCCCAGTGGGCGAAAACTATCTTTACATTTAAAATGAATAGTTTTATATTTAACTTTAGTTGACAATGTTTAAGTTTAAGTGAGAATGGTAAGGAGGCAATCACATCTGTGACCATGTTCATGGATTGCCTTGTCTATGTGAAATATCTTTGTATGCTGTGTCTTTTTTACAATTCCAAGTAATTGAGGCTTCATGGACATTTCGTTGAATGGAATATGTAAATGTGTCGAAAAATGGAAGTGCGGTGCGATTTATGGTGAATTTTATAAAATTTGTGTTTCTGTAAACATTATACCAATAATTTCCTGTAACTATTTTTCACTTGTCGCTATGGAGATGGAGTCTTCAGTGTGTCTCAAGATGTTTATACTGTTTCCACCAGCTAATATTCCTGATATATCCTGTATGGATATAATTATATTTTCACTACACACACAGAACAAAAGTGTTAGGCAGGGATGTGGGCTGTCGCGAGATCTGTTCTCTATGTTTAAAACATAGTTTAAATATTTTTACATTTACATCGGTTGAAAAGGTTGAAAACTTTCATTAGAGTTAGAGTGAATATGTTTTACATTTACACTGGGTGAAAAGGTGGAAACATTCATTACATTTCGAGTGAATATGCTTTACATTTACACTAGTTGAAAAGGTTAATAATATAACAAGTATGTACATAATTTCTTTCATCATTCTCTTCCTGCTCCATGTGGAACTTGGGACAACCTCTGCTTTTGGTTCTTTATAAGAAACTCGCAATAAAGCAGTCACCAGCTCTGGCAGTGTTGGTTCATGAAATCATCGTTCTATATGCTGAGGTTGCCAGCCTCAAATGACGTGGACATCCATTAACAATTTTCACATATTAATCTTCACATGTCACTATATACGTATTATTCACATGTTAATAATGAAAAAATATAGAATTCAAAATGTAAAACTTACGCCAATCTTTAGGCTCACAGACTGCTGGCTCAGAGAAATAAAGGCACTAGTAGAGGCCTCTTACACTTGGTCTGGGGTATTGTTACTTTAGCAATAAGTTCCCACTTTGACTTGTGTTTCAGATCCCTCAGATTCCGGTTTTCCGAGTTAAGATGGTAGAGTTTTTCCTGGGCTTTTAAGTCCTGAGAATGCTCAAACAAGGTCCGGACTGATAAATGAAAGCTGATTTTAGTCTTTACTCTGGCAAGGTCTGGTTGTCTTCTTGGCGCGAGTGAATTTTCACAGTGTTCTAACCTAGCTAAAGTTTCAGGTTATATTGCCTGTCTTCCCCCGCATTTGTTTGTTACGATGTTAAGCGGGGCTCCAGTCGGAAGGGTTGTTGTGCCGTCATTCAGAATGTCTGCCAGTCGTTTTAAACATGCGTGTTTTGTGTAGTAATTCAAATTATTTCCACATAGAAATTTCTGCGCGTTACTGCAGAGGTCATGTCTCCCAAATATGGAATGAAAACATCCGATCCTCTCTCGGCAATGTTTACAAATAACTTCATATCACTTTGATATAAAGTAATGTCTTTGTAACAAGGTGTACCAGAAACGATTATGTCATTCTTGTCTGTCCGGAAATCTCATCTACGAGTTATCTAACTACCCGTCTCTTTCGCAAACAAAATTCTTCGTTTACCCATCAGGTCGAGGACGGCCCATCAGCCTTATCAGCGATGAAACAAATTCGCTGGGCGATTTTAGTGCTAATTCGTAACCTGATGTCGAGCACATCCGAAATTTTCCAACATGATTGTTGGTTAATATTATCTCATCCGTCTCTTTTTCCAGCAGGGATGAACGGGTAAACAAACAGACATGACGACTTGTCACTGAGAGGAGTGTAAGATGATTTGAAAGTTCAAAATATCTGCTTCATAGTAGAGAAAGAAAATTTGCAGACCACAGAAATTTAGTACACAAAAAAATGTAACTAAAGAGAGTAAAAGAGGGCGACCCAATGATTATGCGACAGTACAATAACAGTGTGGTACCGGCAATCAAATTTCAAATAATTTTAAACATAGAGAACAGATCTCGCGACAGCCCACATCCCTGCCTAACACTTTTGTTCTGTGTGTGTAGTGAAAATATAATGATATCCATACAGGATATATCAGGAATATTAGCTGGTGGAAACAGTATAAACAACTTGAGACACACTGAAGACTCCATCTCCATAGCGACAAGTGAAAAATAGTTACAGGAAATTATTGGTATAATGTTTACAGAAACACAAATTTTATAAAATTCACCACAAATCGCACCGCACTTCCATTTTTCGACACATTTACATATTTCCATAGTTTGTAATTATTCATGCATTTTCCTGCAATCATTTTTTTTTTTCTTCCAGTTATTAGTGATTTATCTAAAGACTTCAATTACTATTTTATTTTTTCGTCGTTGCACTTTTTCCAACAGCAACTCCCTCATTTTAATATCGCTTCTAGTTTCCCCACCATTTCCCAGCGGCATTTCTTATGGGATTTCCCAAAGTGAAACATTGCTTTCCCGGTTACGGCTATAGCACGTTTCACTAGCTTTGCCCAACTTCAAAATGCTATATCTCAGCGAATATATAACGCATATAAATGAAATTTTGTGTGTGAATTTGAAATGGTATAAACCCTATGAATTAAATTTTTCATTAAAATGCAGCCATTGGTTTCAATTTTCGTTTCTTTGCGATATAATATCAAAAGTCAACTTGCCAACACACATCACACACACACATTTTGAAATGTCTACAGTAAATTATACGACCTCATTTGCACATGATTGGTTTATCAAACAATTGGCATGATTTTAGCGTGAAATTGCGGGAAATTGCACTTCTTGACCATAAAATAGTTTATATCCGGTGTTACTCACACATTGTCAATCAGAGGTGTGTCTACAAAAAGTATTGTGTGATTAAGGAGGAAAAATGAGTCTGCGAGTACATTTTATGACATTACAGCAAATCACAAATAGGATTTTTAAGTATTTCTGCAATGAAGCTACTCGAGGAAAACTATATCATTCTATTTCAAACCCACAAAAGAGGACTATTCATGCCTTGGGGATAAGCAAACGATCATTGCACCGCTGGATAGTGACATCTGAAATTTCTAATTCCAGTGTTTTACACACGAAAATTAGGCCAAGAGTGGTGGATAATTTTGACAGAGAATTGATCCGCAGAGAAATGTGCAATATGTTTCACAATAATGAGGCAGTGACTTTAAGGAAATTGAAAACTTGGTTAAGAAAGAATAATGACATTGATATTTCCAAATCTACGCTATGGAGGACTATTAGGAGTTTGGGATTCACTTTTAGAAAATATGTTGGTGGTAGAAACCTTATTTGTGAGAAGCCTCATATAGTTGCAATGAGAAGCAAATATTTACGCGCGGTCAGAGAAATGAGAAGAGATTGTTACGATTTTGTGTATTTAGATGAAACTTGGATCAATCCGCACCACAGTAATGAACAAGAATGGCAATCATCTGATGGGACAACTAAGAGACTAGTACCAAGCAGCAAAGGACAGCGCCTAATAATTGCACATGCAGGAAGCAGCCATCATGGGCTTCTAAATAATACTGAACTCATATTTGTTTCAAAATCCACAGATAATAGGGATTATCATACAGAGATGAATGGCAAGATATTTCAAGATTGGATTGTGAATCATGTACTTCCTTCCTTGGATAGACCGTCGTGTTTGATAATGGACAATGCTTCATATCATAACGTTGTGGCACCAGAAGATAAAGTTCCTAATTCATCAAGTACTAAAGATGTAATAAAGATGTGGCTGACCAATAACGACATTCCATTCAACGGAATTGTCCCTGAAGCCTGAATTACTTGGAATTGTAAAAAAGACACAGCATACAAAGATATTTCACATAGACAAGGCAATCCATGAACATGGTCACAGATGTTTAAGATTGCCTCCTTACCATTCTCACTTAAACTCAATAGAATTAGTCTGGGCTAAAATTAAGGAACAGGTAGCAACAGAAAATAGAACGTTCAAATTAAAAGCCGCCATCTCCAATATAGCCAGGGATTATTGGAAGAAATGTGAGAACCATGTGTTACAAGAGGAAGAGGAATATTGGAAGAATGATAGTTTGTTCTTCATTCAGCCGAGATTGATTATCAATTTCTCAGAGACATCTGATTATGATTCGGATGAAGTTTAATTTCTTTAAAGATGACCTTACCGTTATTTACAAGCACATTAGAGGAGCAACGTTCCATTATGATATTTATGAACCGCAAAGAGGTGATACCTAGTGCCCTGTATATACAGGGCACTAGTGATACCTATTGAAATAATTAGATCAATGAAGGTCCAGTTTGGTAGCGCATTAAATGTCAATGACAAACAATGTCACGAGTATCTCGCATGCAGATCATTTAAGAAATCATCTTCAACAGGTATTCATATGCAAACGTAATGGCCACATTATTGTAATAGTAGACACGCCTATGCCTAATCAATTCACAGAATCTGTGACTGAAGTGGTAAATTTTATTTTCTCGATACACAATAATTAGTATGCTGACAAAGATCAAAGGATTTCACCCGTTTATGGGAACTGGACAAGATGCACAGATATAAAGTATATATTTGTTGGGTCTAACCCAATATAAGATCGTATGCAAAAAATGGCATTAATACGTTAGACGGTTAATCAGCTAATTACATTTGTTTGAGGGCATAGCTAGTGAAACGTGCTATACTATCTTTTTTTTTTTTAATTCTTTATGCATTAAGATTAGTTCTCACAATCTTTTCTTTTCTGTGTTTGTTCGTCCGTGCCTGACGACGGCCGTTTGCCCGTAACGTTGGCCATTTATTTGCCCTATATGTCATAGTAAGACTTACACAAATTATTCACCTTACAGTGAGAGATAATCTTCTTCTTCAAGTGCCATGTCTGGTTGCGTAGGCAAGCATGTCTGTCCACAACTTCCTGTCTCTATTAATATTTAATAATTCTGTTGTTGGCTTCTGTCAATGCCATGATATGTATCTTCTCTCTTTGTCCTCCTCTGTCTCTGTTTATCTTCAATCTTTCCTGTGGTCACCATATATTCCAGCTGTCTTCTTCTCATGTGATGTCCAAAGATTGTTTCTTTCTAACATGCGAGATAATAATATAATTTAAATTGTTCGTACATTTTCAGGTACTACACTATATTTTTATACTAAAATACAGATATGTAGCTTCACTGAATGGAAATAGCTTATTTTAAAAACTTTATATAGTGTTTCAGTGGTCACTTAAGATTACTATTTTTTATTTCCGATTTTTAAAAAAGTCATCACAAATAACAAAAACGGTTCAGAATATAACTGCAGTTCAGCAGTGATAACTCTTGTCAACGTTTCTTTTTTTTTAAAAATAGGCTTTACATTTGGTTAGGAACCGCGGTAGCGAAGTGGTTAGTGCACTGGCTTCCTGGCTCGGTGGTCCATGGCTCGATCCCCGGTTGAGGTGGGATTTTCTAGACCGCAAACGGCTCCGGGGTCGACCCAGCCTCATGAATTGGGAACCAGAGCAACTCTGGGAAGGTTAGGGCGGCCGGCGTGATGCTGACCACATCATCCCTAGTGTGCCGATGATCAAGAAAATATGTGCCTAACACCATATTACCAATTTGAATCAATGGGCGTGTAACGGTGTCCTTCCTTCCCCCCCCCCCCCCCCCTTATACATTTGATTATGAAAACAACGACATCAACTATCATAACTTGAATTCAGTGGACTCTTGACACATCAGTTTGACGAACTACCTTTTTGAAGATAACCTAGCCTGTCTGACCCACAACTGTAACCAGATGCAAGATAGAAAGAATATTTTTGCTGAAAGGCTGCAGCCACTGGGTCTGAATATACACAGAGAAAATACAAAGATTATGAGAATAAATGCAGAAACTGATAATCATGCTGCACTTTGAGAAACATCTTCACAAGATGTACAAGAATAAAATATCTTTTAAGAATTAAGACAAAGCTGAACGACAATGATAACGAATAACGATGATTTTATCGTTGTTCCATTAATTAAGTTAACTTGTTTGCAGGCGTTTACTTTATTGGTAACTTCATTAAATAAAATTGTATAACATTTCATTTGGGGGTTTTCAAACTGAAATCTTTTTTTTTTCGTCACCTTACAAAACAACATTAATGTGTACATTACATTGTTGGCTCATTTACAATTGGTTGTAAATACGCATCATACCTTTTTCTTCCGTAATGTCTTCATTCGGGATCTGGTTATACTGTTGTTTTATCCCTGAAAGTGTGAAGACGGTCACGTCTGCTTGCTGAGAAAATGTAGCGTCGGTTAAAAATATTACGTACATTCCTATTAAATTAAAATAATTTAATACGTGGTTCACACTTATGTACGAAGTCCACGTCGAAAAGCATGCAACTCTAATTTCTGGCATTATGTTAAGGTGTTTGAAAAATTGTTTCTGTATAAATTATATGATGCTTTCAACTTTTTAACACATTAATAATGATGATTATGATTCTCATATTATTACTATAAACCGACACTTAATAACACACTCTAAATGTATATTTTATTCCACACAAAAATACATCAGATTCACCACTGACAGCTTTCTTTAAAAATCAACTAACATCTGGACTTCATTCTCACTTTCATCCAATCAAGATACATTCCTTCATGAGCGCACAGGCGTTTTTGTTTCGTATTAGGGCATGGTTGCATAGATTATTTTCAGCACTATTGATTACTCAATTGGTGGCCGTCAGCCACGAATTTACGCTTAACCAAAAGTGCGATGGTTTCCCCTTTATTCAGAGGGAGAAATGAGTGTAATTTATACTGCATTAAAAGTAAATTAGAAACTCAATGAATGGAGAATATGATCGTGTTTTAGCAATAACATTAAATGTAAGGGAAGCAGGGCTAACAGGGTTGTCTGGACAGACAAGACACCGAACGTTGCAAGAGAACAATGCAATGTAACGTTTTTAATAAGTACGGACAGGATGCTTTTCTCAGTTGAAACAGAAATTACTAGACCTCAACGTCTTTTATATATGGACATGCACCATAATATAACCGACTGACCTTGTGGTTAGGTTGAACGCAGCGTGCTTTGTTAAAACGAGGCAAAACTCTTACTTAAAAAAAAAATTGAGACAAGCGACCCCAGGGATTTTTAAAGGTGGAGCAGGTCTAGTTTTGGCGCTCCCCCCTCTCTTTAGTGTACTGTATTTTTCTCTTATGAGGGCCATTTTCATACTATTGAGTTGGAATACACTGTAACATCCAACTTTAAAATTTTTATTTTGATCCCCTCCTCCCCAACCACGGAGCCCGGTTTGGCCGCACCGCTGGCACTGCCTAAGAGCTGATTCTGTACCTAAAGCTTATTTATTTCAGCAACACAGAGCAACAGTTAACTCCAAATTTGATGAAAAGTTTTACCAAAGTTTCCATTTATTTTAAATACACAGATAGTGTGCTATATAACCCTGACAAAATAAAATATCAAACAAAATTTCAAATAAAAATTGGACTAACAAAACTTTGGTTTCGTTTTATTGACCATCTTCATTGCACATAGCCATCTCCATCAGTGCTCCGATCTCCTCTCTTAGATTACTCAAGGAGGATCTCAGCACAGTGCCTGAACTCCGTAACACCAGCGAGAATCCGAATGTATGTTTATAGGAGTCACACATTCTATAAATATTTCTTTAGGTAAGTTTCCTAATTTTGAAATTTATGCCAGGGCAGCGGCCGTATGGCCTACTCTTTACGATTTCCAACTGACGATGGATTTTTAACGTGCGCAACTTGTACACGTGACCTCCTATTTTTTTCGCCCTTATCCCAGAAGGCACGGCATCGGATCTTACTACCCAGGAGATGGGGGGGGGGGGGAGAGTATAACATCATTAGACACCACTGATTCTGAAAAATTGTCCAGCAAGTATATTCTCTGAACTGGGAGCCAACCCGGTACCATACAATTAGAGGCGGACGCTATACTACTTAGCCACTCCGATCCCCAAACCTCTAACGTAACTTTAAAAACACAAGACGATTTGACATATCATTCGTCCACAATAGTCACTAATAGATAATAAAGTTGAGAAATAAAGAAACGATATGAGGAAGTGAAAAAGGACAAAGAAAAAACGTAAATAAACATTATTTTAAAAAAATAAAGATGCTCAATAAAAAAGTGGACTCTATGACACTAACTGCAGTATCACAGCAAACAATATCAGATAAAGCAAAACACAAGTATAGTGTAATACAAAAATATGGTCAAATACAAAAGTATGGTCGAATACAAAAATATGGTCGAATACAAAAGTATAGTCGAAAACAAAAATATGGTCGAATACAAAAGTATGGTCGAATACAAAAGTATTCTCTAATACAAAAGTATAGTTTAATACAAAAATACTAGCGATGAACCAATGTCACTCGATTAATGCTGAACACACGCAAAAAATAAACAAAAAAGTAAACCCAAGGATAATAAAGACCAACAGAAAATAAAAACCGAATAAAAAAATACGACATCAGAAACTAGACAAAAGGTCAAGGAAAGAGGCAAGAGAAAAATTGGGATAGGAAAATTGGGAGAAGATGCTAATAAAACGGACACCTACCTGAAGGCAGAGTTAAATAGAAAGCGACTGGGCATTGAATCCATCAGGGAAAAGACAACCCATTTCAAAATTCAAGCGATTCTCCAAAGAAAAGCGAATCCTGTCATCCAGTATTACATGAGCGGATAGCAATGATTTGAATATTGGAAGTTACAGAATGATCAATACAACTAAAGTGAATAGCAACATGTTTATTATCCTCATTTTTAAAAATAACATTTTGCATCGTTTTGGCGAGGCGCTTCCCGTTCAACCTACACATAAGGTCCATCGGTTATATTAAGGCACATGTCAAAAAAATACAATCTAGAACACATAACTAAAATGATAAGCATGTATAAGATAACCTAGATAAGGTGTAACTAATACACAATGAAACGCGAACGTTTGACGAAACGCGAACGTTTCATAAACCTTTCATACAGTGAAACAAAACGCGAACGTTTCATAAACATTTCATACAGTGAAACAAAACGCGAACGTTTCATAAAAGTTTCATACAGTGAAACGAAACGCGAACGTTTCATAAACCTTTCATACAGTGAAACGAAACGCGAACGTTTCGAGAACGAAACTCAAACGTTCGTTGAAAAATTAAACGAAACGCAAACGTTTCATACAGTGGGAAAGATATAACAAGAACGAAACACAAACGTTTACAAAACGTAACGTCAACGTTCAGCTATTAAAACATAAACAAAACGCAAATGTTCAGCTACGAACCAAATACGATTTTTGTTTTTCTGATTCTATTTTTTCTGCTATAAACGGCAAAGGTTTAGTTACACCTTACCTAGGTTATCTTATACATTCATTCATAACCCTCCACTCCCAAAGGAGCATAGGCCTTCAACAAACACATGCCAAGTCCTCCTGTCACGTGCCATCATCTCAAGTTCTTTCCATGTTCTCCTCATCATTTTCACCTCTGTTTCCAACTCTCTTCTCCATGTACTTCTTGGTCTTCCTCTGCCTCTCTTGCCCTGGGGGTTCCAGAACAAGGACTGCCTTGTAATGCTATCAACAGGCTTCCTCAGTGTGTGTCCTATCCATCGCCATCGTCTTCTTCTCATCTCTTGTTCCACTGGCACTTGTCCAGTTCTTGTCATCAGTTCCACATTGGTAACCTTGTCATACCATTTTAATCCCTCTATTCTACGCAAGCACCCATTTATGAAAGTCTGTAGCTTTTGGTTGTTTATCTTATACATGCTTATCATTTTAGTTATGTGTTCTAATCTATGTTTGTTTATGTGTGTCTATCATTTCCTTATCCTGTCACTACTATCCCAGCTACAAAAATGTATCCTGTAAGGAGACATTTTCCTAGAGGCGCGCCCGTATGATCTAACTAAGAATGTTGTAGGACAAAAAAAATGAATACATCATGGTTAATCTAAGTGATACATGTAATACATAAGTATGTCCATCTCATGTTATCATTTATCAATAAGGCATTCATCAAAAGGTTGAGAACAAAATCATCGTTCTTAACATTATGTATCCAGACGATCTTAAAAACCATGTGATAAGAAGTATAACTGGAAAAAAAATATATGATGGTTTCATAACTATAACGCAATCAATTCATGGTAAACAAGAATTACAAGACATATATCATGACAACTTAAAAATCATTAACTGAGTCTACAATAACAGTAATACAACCTGTAGTTACAATCAATTTGAAATGTTCAGACACAGTGTGCATGTGGATAACATCATAATGATCCGCTGCATGGGTGCTTTTACGACCCCATAAATTGCAAGTAATGTAATGAATAGGAAAGATTATGGGTATGCATCAGGCAATGATCATAATTAAAATGACACATGTAAGAAATTGGAGTTACATTATTAATCCTCCCTTTATATAATCAACTGTGAACATCATTCTGAAATACAACTTCAAAGTTCCATGAACATGATGAACATCCCTTTTCTTTGGGAACAATAAACTCACAGAACCTTATATTACAAAACCAGTGCGGTCCAATTAATCAGTCTTGGGTGTGATCACCATTAAGTTGTTAATCCAACAATCAGCGAAAAGAAATCTTTAGATATAGTGAGCTATTAGTATTGGTGTTGGTGTTTGTATGCGGAGGGTTGGAAATAATGATCAGGGGGATACGTTCGTGCCTATCTTGTTGTGGGATAATGTCTGAAACGTATTCCACTTGTCTTTGTGTGTTTGTGGACTATGTGTATCAGTAGATAGAGCTGTTTGTTTTGTTGCCATACTGAATCATGTGTAATTCGGGTCTGTGGAAGCATCCTGACAAGAGAATGTGTAGTCTATAGTTTCTCCAATAACAACTTTGCAAGTTGTAGCAATGTTGTATGCTTATCTGATGACCCAATGTTATTCCCTTGCGTCATCCCGACTGAAGCAGCGACTTTTATTATTTAATTTATTTCAACCTGTCGGGGTTCGACATATCTATGTGCGAGGTGTACTAAGTTCTCCGATTGAACAGGCGGCTTGGTTGTATGTCGACGGCGAAGTTTGGGACTAACATGTGCTTGTGGAAGTTTTGGAAGTTTCACTAGCGGAATACAGTCATGCGCCGCTTAACGTCCACGATACGTTCTGTGAAATAGGACGTTATGCGATTTGGACGTTGTGGGAACACCATACTTTATACTTAGCAAAGGTATATGGGATACTGTAGTGTACCTGTATTGACTAAACAGCCTAGATACTGTACACATACAGTACTGTATTTCAGCTAATGTACTGTCTTTAAAAGCCTTAAAGCCTGGCATTGACTTAGCCTCCTTATGGATGAAGGTCCTTTCAGGCATTCGTTTCCAGAATAAGGAGGTTTCGTCCATATTAAACATTTGCTGTGGCAAATAACCTCCCTCTACAATTAGTTTCTCTAGGGTTTCGACAAAATCTTCTGCTGCCTTAGCATCAGCAGTCGCAGACTCGCCACTCACTTTCACACTATGCAGCGAAAAACGTTGTTTGAAGTGCTTGAACCTCCCAGAACTAGCACTAAACTCGATATTGTAGTCTGTTCCTGCTTTTTCTTTAAGCATTTCGAACAAGCTTCGTGCCTTAGCAGTGATTGTCAACGTGCTGAGAGGGATTCGCTTCTGTGTTTGGTCCTCAATCCAGGTCATTAGCAATTTTTCCATATCTGATATAGGCCCCTGTCGCATTTTCGTAAGCTTTGTAGCTTTCAGTGGATCCGATCGATCCTTTAACAGCTTGGAGAATTTTTTCTTTGTTCTTAAGGATCGTCGTGACTGTCGAGTGCGACATCCCCAAATTACGAGCTATAGCATTCCCTGGTTTTCCACCTTCGTGATGTTTAATTACCTTTTGTTTCACTTCCAAATCGATACTTTTCCTTTGTCTATTGCTGCTGCCATCACTAGAACTGGTTTTGCTGCATCTGGGAGCCATGGTGCACTTCACGGTAATGTATTTTCGAAAGTTCACATTAAAATAACGATAGTAAGTACAGTACAGTACATACATAGGCCAGTAACATAGGCGTTTATTATGACTATCAAGACATATGTACTGTATTATAGGTTGTATATGTACTGTACCATTATACGCCTGGCATCGCAATCGGTATGTACTGTATACAAGAGACATGAGTTACACGTGTTGCGTGCGGGAAGCTTTTGCTACGTCCGGTTACGTCCGCTTCGTACTGTTCTCCGGTCGGGATTTCTGAATGAACTCTATTATAACCTTATGGGACCACGGACGTATATGCGGTCGGACGTTGTCCGAACGGACGTCCCCTGTTCACAAAGTTTCGGGACTCATTTTTTAACCGGAAAACCGTGATAAGGAGCTAGGTGATATTAACACAGTGCACGTGTCAACCACGTGCCACTATATGTACCAAACCTGAAGTTTGTAATTTCGCGCATGCGCTGTGTGGTAGCATATAAGCGGATGTGATCTAGTGGTGCTCGTCGCGTTTCAAAAATGGACGGCAAAATTCAACAACGTGTGTGCATTGATTTCTGCTTTCGTCTAGGAAAAACTGGTTCCGAAACTCTCGAAATGTTGCAAACAGCTTTCGGAGAGTCCTGTTTAAGTAGATCTAAAACATTTGAGTGGTATTCCCGTTTCAAAAGTGGACTCCGATCCTTTGAAGTTGGCCCCCGTCAAGGGAGACCCTCCATCTCCCACACCGACGAGTTCGTAGCACGTGTGCAAGAAATGATACGCTCTGACCGACATCTGACTATCAGAGAGGTTGCTGATGATATTGGAATATCAATTGGTACGTGCCACAAAATCGTAACTGAAGATTTGCACATGAGATGGGTGTCAGGGAAACTCGTGCCACGCCATCTGACTGAGGACCAGAAGGACGATCGGTTGTCCATTTGCACTGACCTCCTTGAGATAGCAAAAAAACGACACAAATTTCATGTCCTCGATAATAACTGGTGATGAAAGCTGGGTGTACGGATATGACCCGGAAACAAAGCAAATGTCCTCCCAGTGGCAAACGCAATCATCTCCTCGGCCGAAGAAGGCACGACAGGTCAAGTCCAATGTCAAGACCATGTTAATAGCGTTTTTCGACATTGATGGCCTGGTGCATCATGAATACCTCCCTATAGGACAGAGTGTCGATGGTGAATTCTACAAAACAGTCCTGCAACGCCTCCGCGACGCTGTGCGCAGACATCGCCCTGAGAAGTGGCGCACAGGCAATTGGCTTGTTCATCATGACAATGCACCTGCGCACAGGTCTGTCACCAAAAACGCATTTTTGACGAAACACAACATTCCATTGCTCCCGCATCCTCCATACTCACCCGATCTTGCTCCGTGTGACTTTTTCTTGTTCCCGCGACTTAAGAAAACAACGAAAGGTCGTAGATTCGATGACATTGAGCAGATTCAAGCCAACGCGACGAGACAAATGAGGGCAATTCCGCAAAGTGACTACCAGAGGTGCTTCCTTCAGTGGCAGGAACGTTGGAATAAGTGTGTACACTCACAAGGGAACTACTTTGACGGAGATAGAACATTCTAGTATGTAAGTCTACTTATTCAATTTTTTTTAAAATGAGTCCCGGAACTTTGTGAACAGGGGTTCACAATCAGACGAGTATTATCGTCTGATGAAGATGAATATCTCCTTTTCGCTGCAGTATGGGTATCATCTTCCATGTCAGTATTCGATCTCTTGGATCTCATGTTGTCTGAATCTCTGCGTGTGCAAGGTAGTTGCTCAGTGGATGAATCATTCATCCCTGTGTGTGAATCAGGACCTATATCTGTATCTTCTCTTTGTGAACATGGTATCCCTGATCCTCTTATAATCTTCCTTCCCGGTGTGCTAATCGCTGACGCAATACTTGTAGTGAGATGTTGTCTTCGCTGGAGGAGTTATCTCTACATCCTCGAGCTCGTTCTATCGCGTGATCTAATATTCCTGGATATGTGTTGTAAAATTCGTAGAATGTTCCGAGGATTAGGACTCTGTGTCTGAGGAATCTGTGGACTGTGGTTGAACCAAAGTAGATTTTCTAATCGGCCTTTTGAGTTTGGTTCTTTCGGTTTCTATTGGTCTTTGTTTATCCCTTCTCATCTGAGATACATGTGCCTTATTTGTCTTGTTGTTTTCTTCATTCCATAGAGTGTAGTGAGTAGACGACGTCTTCTCTTACACCTTATTTCCGGAAATCCATTTATCATCGAATTTCGTATTCCGCACATGTTTTCTATAATATACCAAATCTCCGGGTTTGAATTCCTGTAACGTAGTATTTTTGTCATGCGTCTTCCTCTTCCTTTCGAAAGCTTTCTTCGCGAGAGTGAGCAATGATGTGTGCTCGGTGTTTTTCTTGTAAAATTATGGCTATTAGATGTTCTCCCATATATCTCCGTTGTGGTGAAAGCAAATTGCCCATATAACATATAAAATTTGAAAATCCCGTTGTGTCGTTGAGGTTAACTCTTATGGCTTCTAACGCTATGTAGAGGTCCCAGTACTGTGGATTCCCTTTCACATATTTAGCCAAAATGTCGTGTAGAGTACCGTGCATTCGTTCATTTCTCCCGTTGGACTGGGTGTGATAAAAGGAGGTGGTGGTATGCTTGATGTTGAGGCGTTTGATTGTTGATTGAAAGGGTTCGCCTACGAACCGTTTCCCAATATCAGTTATTATTCTACGTGGACATCCATGTCGTGGTATGAATTCCTGTATCAGAAAATATGTTATAACTGCTGAGGTGGCGCTCTTGAGTGGAGAACTTTCTGGCCAGACTGTGTACATATCCACTATGTGAAGGAGATATTTGTGTCCTGCTACTGTAAGAGGATATGGTCCGGACAAGTCAATACTTATTGTTTCCAACGGAAAGTGAGACCCTGCCATTTCCTGTAGAGGTGCTCTGAGCATTTTCATGTTTCTCAATTTGCAAGTTCGACATGTGTAGACATATTCTATTACATCCTTATATAGGGTACTCCAGAAGTATCGTTTCCTTATAATATCTAGCGTTTTGTCTCTACCCATGTGACCATTTTTGTCGTGAAGTTGTTCAAGGATTTGAGGTATCAACTCTTTGGGTATACATTGTTGTAAAGTGTTGTCATTTTTCGCACCGATGTGATATAAGACGTTATCCTCTGGTAATATAATGAAATCTTTGAATTTGGTTGGTTCTACACGGATTTGAGTAATCAACTTTGAAAACTCATAATCTTTTAACTGTTCCTCTTTCACGAAAACTTCACTTCCTCTATGTCTTGTGATGGCTCCGTAGTGGTGGAATTTTCATCTTCCTGGTCAGCAAACTTGTTCGAATCTATGACATTCACTTCTTTTGCGTTTTCATCTATGTCCGAGGATAAGCGCCTGTTTGTTCCATTGTTATCGTCAGCGGGTGAATCATTCTCTGATAAGGAATTCGAGACAATAAATCTGCGCACGTGTTCAGCCTCCCTGCTATATACTCAATTTTTACATCATAACTCTGCACGTTCAGCGCCTATGTCTGTAACTTTCTGGGCTGTTTTGCGGTCTTGGACAACCAGTTAACAAGAGGTTGATGGTCTGTGCGAATGATGAAAGTTGACCCTCTTAGGTAAAAGTCTAATTTCTGGACAGTGTAGTGTATTACAAATGCCTCTTTTTCTGTCGTTGTCCATCTTCTATGCGTTCTACTAAGTGCGTGTGAGATGAAAGCAATAGGCTTTTCATTTGGCATGTTGGGAATATTGGGTGCTTCATCTTCGGAGCAGTGTTGTACTAAACAGGCTTCTACGGCATTATCTGAGGAGTCTGTGTACATGATCGTGGGTTGATGTATGTCTGGATGTGCCAGCAGGTGAATCGTTGTAAGCGCATTCTTTAGATAGCCAAATGCCTTCTGGCAGTTCTCATCCCATCGAAATATGGCATACTTACGAGTAAGGTTGATGAGGGGTTCAGCGACACATGAGAAGTTCACAATGTGCTTTCTGCAGTACGAACAACATCCTATAAACCCCCTTATTTGGCGGACTGTTGTTGGTCTTGGCATCTCCCTTATTGCTTTCACTGTATCCTCATCAGGACGTATTCCTCTCTTGTTGATAATAAATCCAAGGTGCTTGGTTTCCGTCTTCAAGAATTCACATTTACTCAATTTCAATTTGACATGATGTTGTTTTAATCGATCGAATGCTTGTTCTACATGGTTGAGGTGGTTCACTAATGAGCCTGGGGTGTGAATAAGTATATCATCTATGTAAGCCAATGCAAAAGTTTGCATTCCCTTTAACATTTCATCCATAAGGACATGTAGGTTGCGGGGCTTCCTTTTAGACCGAAGGACATCACTTTCCATGAGCAAGAACCAATATGAGTACAGAATGTGGACTTTTGTTTGGCGTCTGGCGACATAGGGATACACCAAAAAGCCTGATCGTGCATCCAACGTAGTAAACCACTCGGAATGTCCTAAAGTTGCTAGAATGTCATCTGTACGTGGGAGAGGATATGAAATGATTTTTGTTATCTTATTCAGTGCTCTATAATCGCAACAGAAGCGATGAGAACCGTCTTTTTTGTCACTATCACAATAGGTGATGATCATTTTGATCTGGACCTCTCTATAATACCCGCTGCAAGCATTTCTTCGATGGCCTTCTCTGCCACTGCTCTGTTCCTCAATGGCGTATGGTAAGGCTTCAAATGTATGGGCGTATCGGTGGTTGTCGGAATCCCCATTGTCAGAGTATTAGTTCTCTCCAATTCCATGTCTGAGATTGCGAATATGTCGCTATGTTTCTCAATGAACTGTTGTAATCGAGCTTGATGTGGGTGAAAAATACGCAATTGTTCCATAAGTTGCTTTATTCTTGTCGGGTCGCTTGCGTCAACTTTCCGCCTATTCATACACTGTGTCGTTTGTTGCCATCTTTATATCCTTCTGATACTGGGTTCGTGTATAACGACATCTATGTCGTTCATATACGTGAGAGTAAATTTGATTTATCCCGGTGACTGCCCCTGCAGTATAATACTGTTGTATGTGCTTGGAATCTCTATTTCTATGTGCACCATTATGTGACTTTCGCATGCTGTAAGCCTCTCTGACTATCTCCTGATCTATTGTGTCTGCGTAGGGAAGGTCAGAGGCATGATCCTCCGTTTCATTTATATGCGAATATAATTCATATTTCTCTGTAATTCGTCTTCCATTACCGTAAAAACACGGTCGAGTATCACGGCGAACTTTCTTGTTAGGGTTTTGACGTGTGAAAGCGTAGAAATGATGTGGTTGATCTGAGTATGTGTGTACTCTCGCTATTATTGTTCCGCGAGGGATGGTGGTAGTCTTTCCTGAAGTATTCAATATCATAACTGGGAAGTCTCTCATTGTAGCGACTATCGCTATTTCATCTGTGACGGACATGTGTGGGTCGTCATTGATTTCTTTATTCGTCATCTCCGTGACATATGCACAGTTTGTCCCACTCTTATGTAGGGCGAATGTTTGATTCTTCCTCTTGCTACAGTAATTGAGTTTGGCTGTAGTGTGACTGATGATAGAATGCGCACCAGCGATGCGATGTGACTGTCCTCCTGTAACTGAATATGTTCGTCTTTAATTCTTAGTTTGTGTATGTCGAAGTATATCCTAGCATTATGTTTGTTTAGAAAATCACGACCGAGAATAAAATTGCGCAACATTCCTCGGGTGATAATGAAGGGGTGTGTGAGAATTTGTGTTATAATTTTAAAAGTAATGTATGTGTAGCGGGAGGTTATTTAAATTTATTTATTATGTAAGAGTATGCCAGTAAAGAGTTCTGACCTTACAAGTAATACCCCAGTCTTAGAAATAAGCACTGGTGTATTGTTATCATAACAATAGTCAGACTGTGAAAACCCTGGCCCAGTTGGTAAGAAGTAGTACCAGGATTTAAGGTGTCTCCTCCCTGTGACTATCTTATGATTACTTATATGCTAGGGGATAAGTAAAATGTACATTCACTGAACCCACAAAATGGAAAAAGTGAATAAATCCTCAGGTACAGTTAAAATAGTTTAATAATTACACTAATATTCTATTTCTACTAGTTGGAAAAGAGTATACACATATATATATATAAAATATTCACACAATTACTATTATTTTCTGTTTAGACTTCAAGATCTTAAATAATAAAGTTACTGAAATCACTGTTATTAGTCCTTTGAATTTAAGGATAACTGTCATCAGTTGACTGAGTTTATGTATGGTTACTTATTGTTTTCAACTATTGGCTGTTTCACATGTATAGGTGGTCAGTGTCAAACAGGACACTTATCTTTCCAACTTGATACTGCTGAAACTGTCCTTTGCTGATATCAGACTTGGTAGGCCCAACAGTAGGGATGCCAATGACCAGTTGAAGTTCACTCTTTGGGGTCCTGCACTTTTGTGGGATTGCCTCGGATGAACTGCACCGGCTTCTGATACTGGACAGTCTGGTTTGAGTTATTTCATGGAACCTGCAACATATCAGCCTTGGCTAGTATCTGGCTAGACTTGTAGCTGACTAGCACAGATGTCAGACCAGTCAGTCATCAGATGTCACCGTTATACAATCATAGTAAGTAAGGACATCATTTCAGTGATATAGCATTAATATTAACATTTCAATTAAGTATAACTGACTAGCACATAAGTCAGACAAGTCAGTCATCAGGTGTCAAAGTTATACAGTCATAGCAAGTAACATCATTTCAATGATACAGAATTAATATTAACATATCAGTAATAAACATCATCTGGTTTAATCCGCTCCTATACATCCCTTCATATTCTATAACTTGATCCTTCCAAATCATATCAAGTACAAATTCAAATCTGATGCTATCTTAGCAACTACCCAAAATTAATACATAAAATAAATAGAGTGAGTGACCACGTGATCAGGTTGCTTTCTACTGAAACTGGCTGTAGAACACTCCAGTTTACCAGCTGTAAATGGGTACAAAGTTGTGCGCTCGAACTAGGGAAGGCAAAGGCAGCGAGGAAGGGGACTAGTCACCTTAGCCTCGTAACTGGGATCTTCCATGATGAAGTTTCTAACACTTCATTTCCCTATGACAATCTCTGGTCATGGGACTGCCTTTATCTTCGTAAGCGATAATGCATTTAATATCGACGAGATACAGCATTAAATATAATAAATATTTTCTATTTGGCTGTGGGGCTAGTTTTGATACGTTTTTGTACAAGCAACCATCTTCCACTAAGCACATGAATAAATCATATTAAAATAATAATACGTTATATCAATGAATATTATACAGGCATATTTTGTGAATTCTAAATGAACCTGTAATACAAAATAAAAGAAATTATTATACAGGATAGCTATCGTAAATTCGCTTACCCTCAGACTCCAGACACTTAGACTGAAATTTTCTGGCGATCCGCTCACACTTCAGATGGATTTAGAGTCGTGGCGTTATCTGCCCTCAGTCTTGTCTCAACCTCTTGCGTTGTGTATCTCTTTCAGTTTACCGATCCGCTTTAAATACGTATAGCGCGGACGTATCGGAGAGTACCGACGTCACAGCTTAAACCTAACCTGAAAAAATCCTTCCCGAACCGTGATTTCAGCCGATCTGTGCGTCGACTGAAATTTTGCCTTTCTCATTCTCGGCATATATAATATCCATATTGTTCCATCTTATCTAGTTTTATACAGCTGATAAAACTCTATCTTCCTATCCATGTAAATTCCCAAACTGTTATTTGTTGATTTTAATATTTAGAACAGAAGTGGGTTTACATGCTTTTAGCGTAACTGTGGGCAGCCGAAATACGCATATATCTCCGTAAATGAGAACTTCCTACCGTTCCATCTTATATGCAGTTATACACCATCCTTCCCTGTACTGAAATGTAAAATCCTTTTCATACGGATTCCCTTCGTTTTATTTTATCGTTGGCGATTTCCTCTGTCCGATACACATTTCGCTGATACGCCGCCATTTTGAAAGCGGTCACTCGATCGTAGATGGGTTTATAAATCTAACTGAACTCATTTGCAATGACTTGAAACCAATTTTGCGACATAGCTCCCCCATATTTTAAGCTGGATGATATCTAGCTTAACTATTGGGTACAAGACAATTGCAAATCGACCATTCCGAGGTTAGTTTTCCTTCCTTCTATCCTCCTCAAGCTCTGTGGGATGACGACTAAGAAAATCTGCGCCCACATTCTGTTTTCCAAGAATTATTCATCCTTTACTATCTCTCTCCTTCCTGTTCGGCTTTTCATCCAGGCTCTTACTGCTGGTGAAACGGGGTCGGTAGGTTTCCCATGAAGTTTACCGCCCTCTTTTCGTTGATAGTTGGATGTGGTTTTCCCTCGCAAATCCGTAGGTGTTTGATTTTCGCTACGTGATTTGTTCCTTTTTTCCAGCGCATGGGGTTCAGACTGCAATTGAACCTGTGTGGGATGTTTCCTTTCCCCTCCCGTGCAAATCTCGGGAGTACCCCTGATTGCTGGTTTGCTTGTAGATTTTTGATGAAGACTCTTCCGTCGACTTTCTGAATCTACATAGGTGCACTCTGGACAGGAATTTACATACTGATTTATGTCTTCCGTAATACCTGGCCAGTAGAACTGGGTGGCTATTCTTTGTTTTGTGGCACCATTACCCAGGTGTTCACTCAAAGTTGATATGTGTCCCCAGCCTATAACCTTATTCCTATAGGTGGATGGTACAACGATTTGACCATGACTTTTCGTCCCTCTTCCAGCTTTCCTGTACAAGAGTCCATGTTCCATATAGAAATGTCCTTTCCTTGGAGCTTTATGTGTTTTTGATAATTTGCCAAAACAAGGCTTCAACGTGCTGTCTGCTTCTTGAGCCCGTTTCATTTCAGTCGAATGAAATTTTAAGTTGGTGTCCCTCTCTATGTTCCTGGAGTCAGACCTGGTCTGGGTTTCTGCCATAACCATAGGTTTTACAGGGTCTCCCAAGAAAACATATTTACGCCCCAACATTAGGGGGTAAAAGGGATCATCTATCACAGCTGCATTTATCTCCCCTTCCACATAGCGACAACTGACATGAATCTTTGCTATGGGTAAAGTAAGGGGTGATGTTCCTTTTAGTGGCCCTTGAATCTCTACTGTTTCTGTGGTGATTTGTTCAGGGCACACCAGAGATGCACACACGACTGCGTCATAGGACAAACCTGTGTCATACATTCCTGTGACTTGTTTGCCATTCACAGTCACTATCTCCTGGGTAGGTGGGTGATGGAGGCTATTCTGACTCACAGTCAGTTCCTTCCTAACAGAAGTCCTCACCTGTAGACATGCAGCATGATGAAGGGGTTTTTTCCTCCCACATTCATCAGTGTTGTGGTTGCTCATCTTACAAAATTTGCACCACTTATCTCCCTGTTTGTAGGGTTTCTTTTCCTGAGTCTGAGGGTTCTTGTCCTTATTATCAAATCTTTGCTTGTTTCTGTATGGTTGATCCATCTGGTCAAACTGGGTATTCTGCGGTGGTGGCTTATATCCTTCTACCTGCTTCCTTTTTGTTCCTACCAATTCAGCTTGAGCGGCTTGGTACCTCTCTGCACATTTCAAAGTGTCTTCCAGCCTCTCTGCTCCTTGTTCCATAAGGAATTTCCTCATTTCTTGAGACATGGAATCTTTCACTTGCTCTAACATAACCATTTCTTTCAGATCCTCGTAGGTTTTCTGATACTTACCTAAACTACTCCATTTCAACAAATACGTTTCTAGCCTAGCTGAGAACTGGTTATATGTTTCTCCAGGTAGAGGTTTAGAAGTTCTAAATTTCTTCCTATATGCCTCAGAGTTCTTTTCATACCGGATCAGTAAGGCTTGCTTTAGTATCTCATAATTTTCCTGATCTTCTTTGGGGAGTTTCAGAAACACATCATATGCAATACCTCTCAATCCCTGGGATAACTTTAGACTCCATTTTTCCTTTTCCAGTCCATATGTAGAGGCTAGCCTTTCATACCTATCCAGGTATGACTCAATTGCGTCCTCCTTTTCAACAAATGGATCTAGGTGGAAGTTCATGGCCCCATTTGCTGTGTTCTGAAAAGAGCTATTCGCAGAATGAGGTGAGCTATTACCATGGGTGATAGTCCCAGCCTGAAGTTCAAGATCAAGCTGTCTCATTTTCAGCTCATGGTCTCTCTCTGCTTGTAACCTCCTTTCTTCTCTCTCAGCTTCTAATTTCTTGGCTTCTCTTTCTGCATCCAATTTCTTGGCTTCTCTTTCTGCTTCCAATTTCTTGGCTTCTCTTTCTGCTTCTAATTCTAATTTCTTGGCTTCTCTTTCTGCATCCAATTTCTTGGCTTCTCTCTCTGCTTCTAATTTCTTGGCTTCTCTCTCTGCTTCTAATTTCTTGGCTTCTCTCTCTGCTTCTAATTGCTTTGCTTCTCTCTCGGTGTACTTTTCACATTCCGTCGTGACATACCGGATCAGAACGTCACCATCCATGCCAAGCTCTTTTCCCACCTGCAGTGTAGCAGACCTAAATTTGACCAAGTCAGCCATGATGTATCTGTAGTCTAGTAGGGCAAGTGATCTTACTCAAACTAATTTACTACAATATAATTAACTTAGTTAAAATTAAAGTTAATTAAACTGACTTCACCATATATGAAACAGCTTTCTTTATCTGTACTCAATGGTACTCCTAAAATATAATTATTTATTTCCTACTCTGTTAACTCTTTCCAAAAATTTTCAAAAAAGAAAAAAAAAATTTCTACACAGCAGAAATAGAAAGTTGGCTCAGGAATATCAAAGATATATCCCGCAGACGAGCCCCCACTGTAGCGGGAGGTTATTTAAATTTATTTATTATGTAAGAGTATGCCAGTAAAGAGTTCTGACCTTACAAGTAATACCCCAGTCTTAGAAATAAGCACTGGTGTATTGTTATCATAAAAATAGTCAGACTGTGAAAACCCTGGCCCAGTTGGTAAGAAGTAGTACCAGGATTTAAGGTGTCTCCTCCCTGTGACTATCTTATGATTACTTATATGCTAGGGGATAAGTAAAATGTACATTCACTGAACCCACAAATGGAAAAAGTGAATAAATCCTCAGGTACAGTTAAAATAGTTTAATAATTACACTAATATTCTATTTCTACTAGTTGGAAAAGAGTATACACATATATATATATATAAAATATTCACACAATTACTATTATTGTCTGTTTAGACTTCAAGATCTTAAATAATAAAGTTACTGAAATCACTGTTATTAGTCCTTTGAATTTAAGGATAACTGTCATCAGTTGACTGAGTTTATGTATGGTTACTTATTGTTTTCAACTATTGGCTGTTTCACATGTATAGGTGGTCAGTGTCAAACAGGACACTTATCTTTCCAACTTGATACTGCTGAAACTGTCCTTTGCTGATATCAGACTTGGTAGGCCCAACAGTAGGGATGCCAATGACCAGTTGAAGTTCACTCTTTGGGGTCCTGCACTTTTGTGGGATTGCCTCGGATGAACTGCACCGGCTTCTGATACTGGACAGTCTGGTTTGAGTTATTTCATGGAACCTGCAACATATCAGCCTTGGCTAGTATCTGGCTAGACTTGTAGCTGACTAGCACAGATGTCAGACCAGTCAGTCATCAGATGTCACCGTTATACAATCATAGTAAGTAAGGACATCATTTCAGTGATATAGCATTAATATTAACATTTCAATTAAGTATAACTGACTAGCACATAAGTCAGACAAGTCAGTCATCAGGTGTCAGAGTTATACAGTCATAGCAAGTAACATCATTTCAATGATACAGAATTAATATTAACATATCAGTAATAAACATCATCTGGTTTAATCCGCTCCTATACATCCCTTCATATTCTATAACTTGATCCTTCCAAATCATATCAAGTACAAATTCAAATCTGATGCTATCTTAGCAACTACCCAAAATTAATACATAAAATAAATAGAGTGAGTGACCACGTGATCAGGTTGCTTTCTACTGAAACTGGCTGTAGAACACTCCAGTTTACCAGCTGTAAATGGGTACAAAGTTGTGCGCTCGAACTAGGGAAGGCAAAGGCAGCGAGGAAGGGGACTAGTCACCTTAGCCTCGTAACTGGGATCTTCCATGATGAAGTTTCTAACACTTCATTTCCCTATGACAATCTCTGGTCATGGGACTGCCCTTATCTTCGTAAGCGATAATGCATTTAATATCGACGAGATCCAGCATTAAATATAATAAATATTTTCTATTTGGCTGTGGGGCTAGTTTTGATACGTTTTTGTACAAGCAACCATCTTCCACTAAGCACATGAACAAATCATATTAAAATAATAATACGTTATATCAATGAATATTATACAGGCATATTTTGTGAATTCTAAGTGAACCTGTAATACAAAATAAAAGAAATTATTATACAGGATAGCTATCGTAAATTCGCTTACCCTCAGACTCCAGACACTTAGACTGAAATTTTCTGGCGATCCGCTCACACTTCAGATGGATTTAGAGTCGTGGCGTTATCTGCCCTCAGTCTTGTCTCAACCTCTTGCGTTGTGTATCTCTCTCAGTTTACCGATCCGCTTTAAATACGTATAGCGCGGACGTATCGGAGAGTACCGACGTCACAGCTTAAACCTAACCTGAAAAAATCCTTCCCGAACCGTGATTTCAGCCGATCTGTGCGTCGACTGAAATTTTGCCTTTATCATTCTCGGCATATATAATATCCATATTGTTCCATCTTATCTAGTTTTATACAGCTGATAAAACTCTATCTTCCTATCCATGTAAATTCCCAAACTGTTATTTGTTGATTTTAATATTTAGAACAGAAGTGGGTTTACATGCTTTTAGCGTAACTGTGGGCAGCCGAAATACGCATATATCTCCGTAAATGAGAACTTCCTACCGTTCCATCTTATATGCAGTTATACACCATCCTTCCCTGTACTGAAATGTAAAATCCTTTTCATACGGATTCCCTTCGTTTTATTTTATCGTTGGCGATTTCCTCTGTCCGATACACATTTCGCTGATACGCCGCCATTTTGAAAGCGGTCACTCGATCGTAGATGGGTTTATAAATCTAACTGAACTCATTTGCAATGACTTGAAACCAATTTTGCGACAGTATGCCGTACCTATAGAAACTAAAGTTTCACCCGTGGCAGAAGACATACTTGTTGTCTTCCTCGAGAATCTCACCAAGTGTTTCATTTGTTAGTAAAAACGTTGCGAATGAGGCTAATTGTTGCCCCAGTGTCCGCTAGTGCTTGAAAGGCCCTTTTTTGTATATGTATTAAGTAAGAGTTAGGATCAGAGATAAGATTTATCTCATGAGAGTGTGTGTGTGTGAGTGAGAGTTGCATTTTCTGTTTTTCGTGTAATTTTGAGACCTATTGTGTATACTATTCCGTGTGATCCCCGTTACCGAGCGGTATGCTCGTTTTCCTTATATGTGTATCTGTTGGGTGGATGCAGAAGTGTGCGTCTTTGTGAGGTGTAATTAGGATTGTTGCTGTTTGTCCTTCTGTTCGGAAGATGTGATTCGACAGCACGTGGCTGATTACACTGCCTAGGAATATGACCGGAATTTCTGCAGTGGTAACATTTGATGTGAGTGTAAGTGTCACTGACATTGTGTACATTGTGATCTGGACGGTCAATGTTCCGCCTCTGTTATCTCTACGCAAATGTTCATTGTTTTCGCGTACTACGTTTCCACGCCATGATAATCTGGTATGATCTACTTCCATGGGCTCAGTGGAATGGTCAGGTCTCGGATTTCGACCTATTCCTTTGCTGAAATCTTCTGCAAACATTTTCCTCATTGACAGCCATTTGGATGGTATCTGAAAATAGACGGTGAATTTCGTCTGAGTAAATGTAATTTTAATGTATCCGACCATAATCCATCTATAAATATTCCTACTAGATGCCTTTCCAACTCTTCTGTTGGAATGTTCCCTCCAAGGAATGTATCGTCGGCTAAATTAAGTAACCGATCTCCGTACTTTGGAACCGGCTCATGCTTCTCCTGCGTCCACGCATGTCGGGCGTCGCTGATATCCGAGTATCTGTATACTAACTCCTTTCGTAGTTTCGTAGAGAAGCAAACTATTCTAAAGGATATTCCTTGCTTCTCCTCCGCAAGAAATCGATTACAAGACCATCTGATGAAAAAAAAACATTGCGTTTTTTGTCTATACCTGTAACAGCATTGATAAGCGAGGCACACTTATATATGTCTACAAACCATTTTCTAAACTGTTTAGCATCACCTGAAAAGAGTGTGACCACATTGCGGATTGACCGAAATTTGGCATAATGATCTACGTTGCTCAACGTTTCTGTGATTTGGCGCAGTACGACTAGCGTTGGTTCTGGCTCTGGTGGCAATGGAACATTATGAGCCTGAAAGTTTTGTTGTTGTAATGGGTCTTGATTGTCAACAAATCGGTTGGGCTGCAAAGGATAAGCTTGCGCCATGATAGCTGCTGAATTATCCAAACTATATAAAAGTCAAGTTCACTATCAAATGAAATTCCCAATATATCAATGTAAAAATGTGAATGTAAATAATCAATGATTTACGTTTTCTATGCTGTAGAGATAGTTAAACAATTACTCAGTGCAAGTACAATATATGTCAATCAATCTGTGGAAAAAATGTTTTGTAACACACATTGGCAACAAAAATTAACCTTAACTTAATTAATTTGTGGTTCCAGCGTCGAAGTAGAGACCAAGGAATCCTGTCCTGGCGGAAACGGCACCACATAGCTTTGTGTTGCAGGGTGATGTTTGTAATGTATGAGATTATTTTAATGTCAATATTTATATAAGTTCTTCTTCTGAGATACTGAAGGAGTCTATGGTGTATCATAAGTCTCCACATAAAAGGTCCCTTCAGAAAGTTCAGTCTTCCTTCGGTTCCGTTTTGGTTCAAAGTAACGCTAGCTAAACGCCAGATATGGAAGTTTCCTTGTTTGTGTTCAACCCAGGTTTACTGTCAGGAAATACTTGGCCCACAAGATTAGTACAATTTGTGCTGGATATAACGCGAGAAGTGGCAAAAGGAAAGTTGATAAGAAAATAAAGCTGACTGTATACCGCTCCACCTATGTCCCCAGTCTTGATGTATTAATGCGAGTTATGGGCAATAACTACAACCCACAAAAGCCAGATCCAATCCTCAGAAATGAGGTATCTGAGGAAGGTGGTTGAAGTAACAAGAAGAGACAAGAATATGATTTAAATTGTTACATACAATTTGTCATGCCGAACACAGGATCCCAAACACGGTAAACATACGAGTGCGAGAATGGGAATCAGACAATTTTTTGTGGGGGAATAACGTTGAGGTATGACTTTCATGGAATAAAAATGAAAATTATCGGAGATGTTATGCATGGCCTACCACAGATATACGACTTACGTATATACGTTATTCTGGAACACAGAAATCCAGCATTGAATTATTATTTGAATATTATCTGCATGTATTATGGAAAAATTCGATGACCTGATGACTGGACATAGAGCCTCATTTTACCATTAATCATCATTGGAAAATAAACCTCTGTATGATCTGCAACACCTCAGCTTTTATGGTCCGTTAAAGATGAAGTTGGCTGTTACAAGTTTGTTCTTCCTTTTTGTGTATACCCAGTGAGGAATACATGGACGATTAAGTGTTACTACACACTCACGTTTTGACATTCGCGTCTTTTCACTGTATCTTCATCAGTGATATAAAACAAAATTGGGAAGAACCTTACCGCTTTTAGTGAACATTTCAATACTATCCTAACTGTTATTGGAAGCAGGCATCCAAGCGGTACGGGAGCTTAACATGGTAGCCAGTATAATGGTTAATACTCCCCATGCAAAGGGAATCATCTTTTGATTGTCAAATTTTGGTACCTTGTAACAGATACATATGTGACCGTTATAACCGTCAATGTCATAACCTTGACACTGGATTAAATGGTCAACGGTGTGAACAAACTTACGAGTCAAATGAAGTTCATATAACTACGTCAGTACATCAACGATAGTCACGCAACAGTATTTATGATGAATATTACTCACATTGGTTCAAAACGTGCAGATTCATATCGTAGATTGAATCGATCTCTGTGCTGGGAGTGTTTCGATTTTGGCAGATAAGTAGACATTATATTGTGGTGTCTTTATACTAAATATATTTAGTGAGCACCTGAATCTGTCACTGCCTTTTATATAATTATCTTGTTATTCTGTGTTCTATATTGTTTTTCCCTAGGTGGACAGTTGAAGGATGAATTCCAGAGGCGTATACCTATTTTTATCGGTATCCCTGGAATCGTTGCTATAGATCTGTGATAGTTTTCCCTTTGTGGAACTCCAGCTTTTAATAGCTGTAGATTTTGTGTCCAGTCCGTGGTTCTCTATCACATGTTTGGATGTGCTCGTGTTTTATGGTCGTGATTGGTATTTTCTTACTTTAGCTGTGATACGTCAGGCAGGTACGAGGGATTCTTCTCCGGCGATGTTTTATTTTTATACTTTGTAAGTTGATACATGCATGTTTGGTACCAGTGGTGTCGTGTCATATATTAGCAAAGAATTATTTTGGCTAATTTTACTTCGTTGTTTCTGCTAATGTGTTTTTGTATATGTTTGTGATTTTTCATTGATATTAATTTGTTTTATTACTTAATGAGTAGGGTGATCACGGCATATTTGGTTAAATCATAAATTTTCGATCTCCAAGAGTGAGTATCGATGAGGTGATATATTTAATTGATTAATTTATATATAACATTTCAGTTGACTAAGTAAGTAATATAATTCAGAGTCAAAAATTGGGACTGCTGAATATTTTACTAAACAAGATAAAATTCTGGGTTTATCGGGAGAAAAACTTCAGGAGTTTGCACTGTCGGAATATAAGGAAGCATAGGAGAAAGAAAGGTGTCAATTAGAATTAAAAGATAGAGAATTAGCTAACCAGGAACGTATGAAACGTTTGGAAATGGAAGATAACGAAAAAAGGAGGCAAGACGAAGAGAGAATTAAACTCTTGGGGATGGAAGAAAATGAGAAAAGGAGACAATATGAATTACACTTGGGGGAGAAAAACGAGCTCATGAAGAGAGAATGATGCAATTAAAAATTAAAAGACAGAAGTTACAAAATGGCAATACAGATGTTGCTTCTACTAGTCAATCACACCCTCACAATAATGGTCATAAAGGTGACATTAAAATTCATTTACCAATGTTTAAACCAGGAGTCGGCGATATAGCGTTCTTTTTGTCAAGATTTCAAGTAGTTTGCACAGAATATAAAATTGATAAAAGTATGTGGTGTAACAAACTGATGAATTTTTTATCCGGAGAGGCGTTAAGTGCAGTCGCTTCGTTAGAAGGCGATAGCCAAAATTATGATGAAGTAAGAGCTACGCTATTAAAAAAATATCAGCTTACAGCTGAAGTTTATAGAAGGCGTTTTAAAGAATTGTTGCCGGAAACAGGAAAAGAGTTCTCACAATTCATTTCGGATATTCGTTTAACTTTTAATCGTTGGATCGAACTTGAAAAGGTACAACGGAATTTTGAAGATCTTGCAGTTTTAATACTACGGGATAAGGTATTATCCTCAATAAGTGATAAGCTTTTGGCATTTTTACAGGAGCGGAGTCCTAAATTGTTATCTGAAGTTGAGACTCTAGGGCGGCAGTTTTCAACTGCTCATCCTAATTTGAATGTCAGAAACACTAAACTGCATGAATCGTTACAGTCAGCGGGAGTTGCTACTGTAAATAACAGACAAGGACAATTTAGATCGATATACTCTCCAAACAGATGCATCGTCCTGAGGAATAGAGGCGGTATTACTTCAAGAATTTAATGGTTGCCTCCATCCGATTACTTACATATCGAGGAAATTGAACAAGGCAGAAAGGAATTATTCAGTATTGGAAAATGAGTTACTTGCAGTCGTGTGGGCTGTAACCAAGCTTGAAAAAATATCTTTTGGGTGTATCCTTCGTGATACAAAATGATCAGAAAGCACTGGCATACCTAAAGACTAAGAACCACAAGTGCGCACGTGCAGCACGGTACGCCGTTCTGATGCAGCCTGATAACTATACGATTGAACCAATACCAGGATCAAGAAACGTGATTGCCGATTTACTGCCCAGATGTTCTCAGGAAGACAGTACACAATTATCGTAATGCGATTCGGGACATGTTATAGTTCGTAAATTTTACATCTCCGTAGGGAACATAGACAATGGAATACTGTACTAAGATTAACTATTTGATTTTAATGGAACACGTTGCAGGAACAGTAAGAGAACTTTGCGGACTTTAGTAAGATTATTTTTATCATATGATAACATTAGTGCAAATAATTTTGGTGTTATAATAAACACTAATAATTTTCGGGATCGCGTGATTGTAGATTTTTGAGTGCAAAAGTAAGTAATTTTATTGAACGCGTGGTACACATATAGTGTGGCGCGTTATTACTAAACGTAAATTGTTTTCAGTAACGATGGATTTTCTTCGCGTATCATATTGTTCATAGTTGAGAATTGAACACTTCAATTGTAGATAAAATCTACAAATAATTGCGGTTTGGTGCTTGAAAGGTGTTATTTGTGATATATTTACGTGCTACTTAGATTAACTTAGTTAGGTTAGCATTTAGCTATATTATACTTACAGTTGATTTTATTTTTTATGTTTATACCTTAACTAAGTGTAGTTAATAGGATAGTCTTTGACAGTAATATGTTTTTGTGATTTGAATATCATCCTTTCATCTCATCGACTGGTGATGTTATATGATGCTTAATATTCTTTGAGACTATTTAGCTGACTTAGACTTACTGAGACTTATGATGGTATTATGTTGGTATTTCCTTATTACCTTAAGTGGTAGATCTTTGAAGAAAAAAGAAACTGCGTGTCTTTTTTCTTACAGGCGGAAGGGGTTGATTGTTGCAATATGCTTATTTCACAATGTTGTTTGCGCGTAAATGGGCGCTGAAATTAAGTGAGAGATATTGTAAGATTTTTAATAAGTACACTTTTGTACACTATTATTGAACGTAGAGGCCAAGGTTTTATTGTATTAACCAATCGATTTGTAGATTGGTATATGACATTTTTTTTGGGTGGGTCGTTTAGTGATGACGTAGATTGGTAAATAACTTCTCATGGAGGACATACGCCTTGTCCTGGGTCTGGAACATTATTGTAATTTTTTTTAATGTTATATCTTCTGACGGAAGACTATTCTAGGACTGTAAATGTCGCTATTGATGAATGAATAATAATATTCAACTCTTCGGGGACGTGGAAGTAATTCACCGTAAAGATCGGAGTTTATAACCTTTCATTGTCACCGAAGTGGAAAAACTGATGTTTAAGGACGTTGAGGGACAAGAACATGATTTAAATTGTTGCATACAATTTGTCATGCCGAACACAGGATCCCACACACTGTAAACATACGAGTGCGAGACTGGGAATCAGACATTTTTTTTTCTGGGGGAATAACGTTGAGGTATGACTTTCATGGAATAAAAATGAAAATTATCGGAGATGTTATGCGTGGCCTACCACAGATATACGACTTACGTATATAAGTTATTCTGGAACACAGAAATCCAGCATTGAATTATTATTTGAATATTATCTGCATGTATTATGGAAAAATTCGATGACCTGATGACTGGACGTAGAACCTCATTTTACCATTAATCATCATTGGAAAATAAACCTCTGTTTGATCTGCAACACCTCAGCTTTTATGGTCCGTTAAAGATGAAGTTGGCTGTTACAGGTTTGTTCTTACTTTTTGGGTATACCCAGTGAGGAATACAGGGACGATTAAGTGTTACTACACACTCACGTTTTGACATTTGCGTCTTTTCACTGTATCTTCATCAGTGATATAAAACAAAATTGGGAAGAACCTTACCACTTTTAGTGAACATTTCAATACTACCCTAACTTTTATTGGAAGCAGGCATGCAAGCGGTACGCGAGCTTAACAAAAACGAAAATCGTATTTGGTTCGTAGATGAACGTTTGCGTTTCGTTTATGTTTCTATAGCTGAACGTTGACGTTACGTTTTGTAAACGTTTGTGTTTCGTTCTTGTTATATCTTTCCCACTGTATGAAACGTTTGCGTTTCGTTTAATTTTTCAACGAACGTTTGAGTTTCGTTCTCGAAACGTTCGCGTTTCGTTTCACTGCATGAAAGGTTTATGAAACGTTCGCGTTTCGTCAACGTTTGCGTTTCGTTGTGTATTAGTTACACCGTACCTAGGTTATCTTATACATGCTTATCATTTTAGTTATGTGTTCTAATCTACATTTGTTTATGTGTGTCTATCATTTTCTTACCGTCACACATTAAACTGTTGGAACACGAGCGACACGCCTTAGGGCCAACATTTGTAATCATAATGTTCGCCACGCGGCTGTGAACTAGGGTGTCTTTGAAATTCCCATGGTTACGATATGCCAGCAACGGGACATGGCGGAAAAAACCTAGCGTGTCTCAGGTAAGAATGTAAAGGTTGACCCATATCAGATACTACCGTAGGGAAGTGTTAGAGACTGCACTATACTGGGTCCTGATATTTCACGAGACGGGTTGACAAGATTCATTTCTCGCTGCCTTTTGACTTCCCTAATTTAGCAGAGTCAGGCACCGATTTACAGCTGGGTAGATTAGATTGTGACGCCACTTGGTTTCGATCTCGGGACCTGGTAATTTTGCCGCGAGAAGAAAGCGGTTTATTGCTCAGCCAATCGGATCTATTTTTTTTTAACACCGTCAAAAATTATGTGATAAAATGCTTCGGGAAGTTTAAATCTGCTGATCAAGACCCTACTCCACCTCGAAGTGGTGGTCCTGGAAACAGGCTGCATCACTGCAGTCTGGCTGAGAGAGTAGGGATCGAAGAGGGAAGGCTAACCCGGTCCCAAAAAATGCCGTGCGGAAGTCGGATGTGTCGGCTGAAAGGCGCAAATATCGCAGCTTCGCTGTAAACGGGCACAACGCAACCAACGTCCTTTTCAGGACGAACGAGGAAGAAGGAAGAAGAAGAAGAAATCTGCCCGATACTGGAACTCTTTTCTATTTTTGTACTGTTTAGTTTTTTTTTTTAATAATCAGATTATCACTTGCAATAAGTGTTCGATCGTCTGATAAAACACACCTAAGACATAGACGATGACCGAAGAAACTCAAGCATCTCGTGAGCTTGTTCTCATGGGTTTTAAGACTCAGCGCGCCAATCTTCAAAGTGTGAGGTCAAGACCTCAGGTGCGGAGGTGGAAAGATGAGAAGAAACCTTGTCGGCAGCATTCAGATTATTGACAAAGTCAAGACCAATAATATCTGCTAAGGTCTTGGTTAGACATGTGTCTGACTCCAATCTTCACTGTAAAAGGTAAAGGTAGCCCCATATCTAAAACTGCCGTAGGAGAGTGAATTGTTAGAGACTTTACCATATTAGGTCCAGCTTTTTTCATAAAGTGGCCTGACCAGTTCGCTTCCCTTCTGACTCTGTCTTCAACTCAAGAGCAAAGTCAGGTACCCATTTACAGTTGGGTAGACTGGAGCGCGACGGAACCAGATTTTGATCTCGAAACTCAGTGTAAATGCAGGAAACCGGTATCTTTGTCGTGAGAAGACATCGCTTGTATGGTTTAACCACTCGGACGCTCATCAGTGTAGCAACGGTAAAACTAAGTTATCTGACCATCACAGTTTTGAAAACCAAGCCTTCACGTCAGCCATCAACAGTCGTTCGTACTTGTGGCCCATTTTAGTGCACATTGCAGCTGCCTACTTGGGTGGATTCTCTATGGTGCAGAATGCTGACGAGTAACAGAGAAGGAAATGTCGAAATTGTCCTCTTTCCACAATCTGACTGAGGAAAATTCTCCAAATCTTTTGTCCGATTACCATAATTAAGAACTGCTTACTCGGAGCAACCAAGAGGACTTGCCCACCATGAAAGCTGTCACACTGTCACGGGATTTACTCCCCTTGCTCTGCAGTGATGATCCAACAGTGGCCAAAATTCAGAGTATCTACTGAGGGTTTTCAAAGGTGTCTACCTTTTGATCAAGATTACTCTTGGCAGAAATGTTAATTGAAGAATGGTGCTTCAATTCTAGGGAGCCTCATAGGAATTTTGTGACGATACGGTTGTGCGATCTCAAGTCCACTCCGGCAGGATTGCATTACATTCCCGTACGAGTGATGTTTTCTTATTTTTCTCTCCTCTGTCATTATTAGGTGGCATATTGTATGCACCATTATTTACGCTCTACGTTGGATCAGTAGGGTGAAGTCTCTAACACTTCACTCCTCGACTGTTTGTGTTACGCCAGGTTTATTGACCCGGGCAGCGATAATATTTTACACGTATTATCAGGCTGACCATCTTTTCAAAGCGACTGTGCCTGTTTATTCAAGCTTGCATTGTGCACGGTCTATGAATAGAACCCCATATTGTGTGGCTAATCTGGCGGAGATCCGTCTAGCGAAACACAGGTGGCAATGCGTAATTTGTTTCCACTTAGATCATCCCTGTGTGTATTTATCTTAGATAATATGTCTCGAAACTCAAGATTTGTAGACGTTACGCCAGGAACACATGGTCACAATATGGTGAGAGGCAGATAGGGGCAGCCGGAAGTCTGATGCAACGATATGAAACTGTAAGAGGTCACGCGTGGATATTAAATTTAATATTGTGAAACACGTGAGGGTATATTTTTCGAATTTGAAAACGCTTCTACCCACGTGGTGCTGAACGAGATTCGATTGGATTGGTTCATTGTGAGGAGCTGAAATATACAATGTATTTTATTGGCACACTAGTCGGAAGTGCAGTCTGTGATTTGCACTAAGAACTGAGAATATAGTGTGATGAAAACATAGACACAGATCACACAGAGAGACTGCAGCGCACAGGTCATATCAGCAACTCCTAAAAGTCAGAAAGAAAAAGGAGACATTGGGCTTAGAAATTCCACAACTATAAGTAACAGATCGAGTATTGGGCAACTTTGGATTTCACAAGTAAACCCGCATTTTTAATACAAGACTGGAAACTTAGGAATTTGATCACAACTCATAGAGGAATTAAACAAAAGTTTTCCCAGGTGATTTCACTGAACATCCGCCGTCAGAGGAATTACCTCTAATTTCCCAGACCAATTCATAGAAGAATTAAACAAATGTCTTCCCAGGCCAGGGATTTTCGCAGAACTCCCGCCGTCAGAGGAATTAACTCTAATTTCCAGACCTAAGTGATTTCGAAGCTTCTAATACAGAAGCTTCTAATCAAGTAGGTTTTCGACAAAACAGATCTTGTACAGACAGATTGCCACTTTGAGAATAATAGTTGAACAAAGTCTGGAATGGAATTCACCACTATACATCGGATTTGTGGACTACGAAAAGGCATTTGACAGTGTAGACAGAGAATCACTGTGGAAATTTATGAGGCATTATGGAGTTCCCTTGAAGATCATTAATTTAATAAAGAAAACATATGAAGACATGACATGCAGAGTTCTTCATGAAGGACAGCTTACAGAACCGTTTGGGATAAGAACAGGGGTGCGACAGGGATGTCTCTTGTCTCCATTTCTTTTCTTATTAGCAATAGACTGGGTTATGAGAACATCAACAAAACACAACAGAAATGGAATCCAGTGAACTCTGACTAAGCAGTTGGATGATCTGGATTTTGCTGATGACTTGGCTCTTCTGTCCCATAACCGTAATCAGATGCAGGACAAATTAAAAACACTCGATGAGAGGTCACAGCAATTGGGTCTGAAAATACACAGGGAAAAGACAAAGATAATGAGAATAAATGCAGGTAATGAAAACAGGGTTGAACTTGAAGAAGCCCCAATACAAGATGTAGATTGTACACATATCTTGGCAGCAATATAGACAAAGTTGGAGGGACAGACAGTGATATCAAAATAAGAATACAAAAAAGCAAGAGGAGCTTTCATTGCATTGGGAAATGTATGGAGATCAAGAGAAATTGGATCCAACACGAAAATAAGAATCTTCAACTCAAATGTGAAGTCAGTCCTATTGTATGGCTCTGAGACATGGAGAACAACAAAGACAACAACCAAAAAGCTACAGACTTTCATAAATGGGTGCTTGCGTAGAATAGAGGGATTAAAATGGTATGACAAGGTTACCAACGTGGAACTGATGACAAGAACTAGACAAGTGCCAGTGGAACAAGAGATGAGACGAAGACGATGGCGATGGATAGGACACACACTGAGGAAACCTGTTGATAGCATTACAAGGTAGTCCTTGTTCTGGAACCCCCAGGGCAAGAGAGGCAGAGGTAGACCAAGAAGCACATGGAGAAGAGAGCTGGAAACAGAGATGAAAATGATAAGGAGAACGAGGAAGGAACTTGAGATGATGGCATGTGACAGGAGGACTTGGCATGTGTTTGTTGAAGGCCTATGCTCCTTTGGGAGCGGAGGGTTATGAGAGATGAGAATACAGAGCTGTGTCCAGTCTAAATCTGTGCAAGGAAATTGTGTATTCCCAACATTTTGGGGTAAGTGTAAACAATTTATTTACTAATGCAAATTCTATAGGTTTCTTGCTAAGTGGTTATGTATGAGGCTAACAACCTCAACATATGAAAATAGTATATTCATGAACCACTACAGCAAGCGCTGGTGATTGTTTCTGGTTAGTCGTGCGGAAAATCCGACAGCAGAGGTGACCCCAGACTCCGACTGGAGTAATGATGAGTAATGAGTGATGATTACCTCACATGTGTTTCAGGTGTAACATATTATCTTGTGAGATTTATGTACCTTTTTTAATTGTAATTCAGGCGAATCATTATTCACGCACTCCAGACGCAATTTCCTAATTAACACCCAGAATGATATTGGTAAATTTTCATCATATTCCCTGTGTGCTCGGGAATTTAATTCTTCTGAGAGGTTAACAGTGATGGGTTGAGCGCATGACAATGGGCCTGTTATTTTGCTAAAAAAAATGTACTTAGCAGGCATTTGTTTCTTTCTATTTGTCTAAAATTCGTGGTTACAAGCCATCAGACGATTTGTGGTATTCATGCTGCTATTGTGAGAGAAAAGCATCCACCTTAACCGCCTACATTGGAAGAGAGTGCGGAGAAGGCTTCCGTCATCACAGAATTGATGAACCACAGCTGCAGGACTCATCTGGAGTTCAGGTTTTTTTTTTGGTCACATGCAACAGCAAAACACGGACATTGATAGCGCCCCGATCCAACCTCTGGAAGGAAATATTTAATTTACCTTTCACCTCCATTTAATCCTTATTTTAACTTGGTGAACTAAACTAATTGATTATTAAATTTGTTGTATGTTATTTTAAACTAAACAAATAATTGTTTATTCATTCATTAGAAGTATGAAAGTCAACTCAGTAATAATATGCCGGATCGGCCGAGGCCCGGATTAACAACGACCGCGCTCTCATTGCCCCTTGAGAGTGATAAGTCAGTGAATGGGGTACAAACACCTGTCTTGAAACTTCCTAGAGAAAGTTTTGTTGTTGGAACTTGGAATGAACGCACGCTATATGCGTGTGGAAAAGTCAGAGAACTAACACATGAACTTGTTAGATACTCGTGGGACATCCTGGGCCTAGCAGAAGTCAGATGGACAGGATTAGGAGAAACAATAACGGATGATGGTCACAAAATTTGGTTTAGTGGAGATGAGTCCAAACATCAGCATGGAGTAGGTTTTATTGTACATAAAGATAGATTGAACTCTGTCATCAGCTGCACCCCAATAAATAGCAGGCTTATCACCATACGTATTGCAGCACATCCAAAGAACATCTCCATCATACAGGTATATGCCCCCACTACTGTCTATGAGGATGAGGCAATTGATACATTTTATGAAAATCTGGATGAGACAATTAAGAAAATTCCAAAGAAAGATCTTCTCATCGTGTTAGGTGATTGGAATGCTAAAATAGGGCCAGATGCATACGGTCAGTGGGCTGGCACAGTGGGGAAATTTGGGACAGGAGAAACCAACGATCGAGGACTAAGGTTACTAGAATTTGCCAGCAACTATAAACTAACCCTTGCAAATACACTAGTTCCTCATAAGTTATCAAGAAGAACAACGTGGCATGCCCCGAAAACTGAGATACATGGCCAAATTGATTTTATTCTTGTATCCAAAAGATTCAAGTCCAGTATTAATAAAGCCAAGACTAGGACTTTTCCTGGCGCCGACATTGGTAGTGATCACGACATGGTATTGATGACGCTCAAGCTTAAACTTAAAAAGAACTATAATCAAAACAGATGTTCTCAGTTAAGATTCAATTTAGACAAACTGAAAGATCCAGAAATCGCGGGAATCTTTGAGGCAACTGTTGGAGGAAAATTCGCAGCTCTCAACTTTTTGGAGGATGATATCAACTCAATCACATAGAACATGAAAGACGTGCTCATTGAATCAGCAACAGAAATACTTGGTAAAAGAAAGAAAATAAACAAACCATTGGTTACAGATGACATTCTGAAGTTATGTGATACACGGCGGGAAATGAAAAAGGTTAAGAAAGAGGTTCCTGAAGCAGCATGGCAATACAGTATGGTGAATAAAAATATTAGAAAGAAAATGAAACAGGCCAAAGAAAAATGGGTAGCTGATCAGTGTGAGTCCATTAATAAGGGGCTAATAAAAGGTAACAGCAAGGCAGCTTTTGACACATTAAGAAGACTATCAAAACCCCAACAGCCCAGAGTAACTGTCATAGAAGATAGCAATGGGGCTCTGCTCAATGAAAAAACAGCTGTAATGAGAAGGTGGACAGAATATTGTAAAGAATTATATAACTGTAAGCTCGACACTGACTATAGCATATTAAACAACATTAAGTGCGAAAACAGGGAACTCGGAAATGCAGCAATATTACGGGAAGAAGTGGAAGAGGCTATATGTTCGCTGAAAGGAGGGAAGTCACCGGGTGTGGATAATATCCCAGCAGAGCTCTTGAAATATGGAGGACCATATATAGTAAAAATCATGACAACAATTTGCCAGAAGATATGGAGTACAAAAAAGTGGCCAAAAGAGTGGACGCAGTCATTAGTAATACCGCTTCCAAAGAAAGGAAATCTAAAAATGTGCAAGAACTACAGAACCATTAGCCTTATTAGTCATCCAAGTAAAGTGATGTTAAGGATACTTTTGAACAGAATAAAACAGAAATCAGAAGAAATCTTGTCAGAGGAACAGGCTGGCTTTAGACCAAAAAGAAGTACCTCAGAACAAATCTTCAATATTAGATTACTGATCGAAAAACATCTCCAGCATCAACACGATTTATACCATAACTTCATCGATTTCACAAAAGCCTTCGATCGAGTCTGGCATGAAGGCTTATGGCAAATAATGAGAAAATTCAATTTTGATACCAACATCATAGATATCATTGAAGCACTATACAAGGACGCAAGCAGTGCTGTTTTTGCAAGCAATGACATTGGAGAATTTTTCAAAACAACTGTAGGAGTTCGCCAGGGATGTATCCTGTCCCCAGTGCTCTTTAATCTAGAACATATTATGCAGGAGGCTCTTTATGATTATAAAACAACCATATCAATTGGAGGCCGACCTCTTTGCAATCTATGTTTTGCTGATGATATCGATCTGATAGCTGGAACAGAATGAGAACTTCAAGACCTTACCTCTAGACTGGAGAAAGTAACAAGAACATATGGGATGGAAATTAATAAAGAAAAAAGCAAGATATTGGTGAATAGCCATAAGAAACATGTTCCGACCAACATTACGTTAAATGTGCAAACGTTAGAAGAAGTTAACACCTTTAAATATCTCGGGTCCACTATATGTAGTGATGGGAGATCAAGTAAAGAAATCAAGACACGACTTGAGATGGCCTCAGCTGCCATGACAAGACTGAATGTGATCTGGAAAAGTAACATCAGTTTTCCTGTGAAGATCAAATTATACAAATCACTTGTATTATCTATTCTCTTATATGGGTGTGAGAGCTGGACACTCACTGCAGATACGGAGCGAAGGATTCAGGCTTTCGAGCATAAATGTTATAGAAGAATTTTGCGCATTTGCTATAAAGAGCACAAAACAAATGTCTATGTTAGAGAGAAGATAAACACCTATGCAGGCCACCAAGAACCACTTTTGTCAGTAGTGAAACGTCGAAAGCTTGCCTGGTTTGGGCATGTAACTCGTCATGACTCCCTTTCGAAAATGATCCTCCAGGGAACAGTCGAAGGTAAACGGAGAAGAGGAAGGCAAAGAAAATCGTGGGCTGATAACATCAAAGAATGGGCAGGACACGGTTTTTCCACACTTGTACGCATTGCTGAGGATAGAGAGCAGTGGAGGACCCTGTCTGCTGATGCTTCCACCATGGCACCCCTACGACCCATGTCGGGTTACGGGTTGAGATGATGATGAGAAGTATGAAAGCAAATGTATGAGCAAGACTATTTCATAATTACACACACACACACACACACACACACACACACACACACACATATATATATATATATATATATATATATATATATATATATATACTACCTGGACAAAGGTTAAGGGCCGCCATTCAGTTTAGACAAGGTTTATATAATTGATTGGCAAACTGTAAAGACAAGTGAAAATGTCATTAAAACTGAGCTCAGAGAATTGTGTATAACATTTCTGTGTGCACTAGGTTAATTTTTTTTTAATGTCCAAAAACTGGGTCACTTTAACCCGCACGTGAAAATTGCCATTGTTGCTGCAAAAACTCGTGGTTTTTGCAACACGCCCCACTAGTTAAAAAGGTGAAAAAGTGAGTTGAATTTGAATGCACGTGGAAAATGATCATCGGTAAAGAGTGTTCATCGTTGGTATGCAATAAATCAGTATGACAAGTGGTCGAAATGATCACTGCATTAGCCATGCCACCAAGGAGAAGTCTCAGCACTGTAGACCGTAGTCGAGCCATGGCATTGATTCAGGATGGTCACTCTGTTCGTCATGTTGCAAGACGTTTAGCAGTGTCCCACTCTACCATTCAGAGACTTCTTGAGAGATTTCAAGCTACTGGACATTTGGAAAACCTACCCTGCTCACGAAGAATTATATAAACCTTGTCTTAACTGAAAGGTGGCCCTTAACTTTTGTCCAGTAGTATATATATATATATATATATATATATATATATATATATATATATATATATATATATATATATATATATATATATATATATATATATATATATATATATATGTAGCCATTACTTATAAGAGGGCACTCGTTGGATTACACCAACTGGGGGCTTAACGGGCCAGAACCATTGCTTAAACCCTTCACAAAAGGCGGCGGGCCAGATAATAAGTTAACAAATTGCTCAGCCCTAAGCAGCTTTTGTTGACTTCTGGGAATATCTTGTGAATTCTCCCTAAAGGTAGAAGTGGCATTAATCTTCTCTCTACATCTCTGCCAAGAGTAATCTTGCGCGCAGGTAGATACCTTGGAAGCCAATGTTAGATACTGTTGAGTTTTGGTCACTGTTGGACCACTACTGCAAAGCAGGGGAAGTAATCCGTGACAAATTTAAAGAAATCAAGTACTACGGCTCATATGATCCAGGCCGTGTAAACTTGTTATCTTTCCTGACCTTCTATGGGTTAGGATTTTTCTCATTCTGATGTGCCCCCAACTGATTTAACTCAGTAAAATGTTACTTAAATAGTTGTGTTATAAGTATTTAAAATGAATGAGCCATACGTGTGCAGTTCACTCAAAATGACTAAATCAACTATAACTTTTTATATTTACAGATAACAAATTTAATAGTCAATTATCGTTAACAAATGTAAAATAAGTAAGGGTGTCGTGAGTTTAGATAGAGTCTTTCAAATTCCTCACAGATGATGGTCTGATTTGAAAAGTTCTTTATTAAAGAGTTCGCTAGGCAGCTTTGAATGGGTACTTAGCTGCCAGTAAGATGTCGATTGGTTTCTGCTCCAGCCGATGTTTGTTCTGTGCATGTTATGGACTGGTTTACTCGTCACTGGTCAAGTCTGGTGGCCGCAACACGTCCCACGTAGTATCGTGGAGTAATAGCGAAGATGGTCCAGCGTCTGTTAAGATCCGTCAACTGTAGGTGTCTAGCTTTGACTGCAGGCCACTTCTCCCACTCACTTGTTCCACAGATAGTACCACCAATTGGTACCACCGACTAGTATCATGAAACAAGAGAGAAACAAATACTCTCCTGAGTATTGGGTTTTCTGACATGAAAACAGGTGTCCCCCTTTTCATTCCAATATCCCTGTGGCCGTTGGCATATACGCAGATGATGATGATTGTCTACTATCCCCTATTACTTTATTTTCCTCTTCTTGTTGATCGTATAGGGTTCGTATCACTACCCTAACAGCAGGCAGCTTATTTATGTATGGTGGTGTTAAACTTTGACTTTTTCTCAATACACGACAACAGTTCCCAACTAACAAGCAATGAATGATGTCACGAGTTCGCGAAGACTTCACTCGGACAGCAGTAGCAAACAATGGTGAAACTTTATTTACACAAAATAAAGTGGCGAGGGTGAAATGATGAGCCCAACCTTCCTCTACGGTTGGCAGTTTAATACAGCAACAAATTCATTTCAATAAATTATACAGATGTCTTACTTTCTCGTTCACTCATGTTGCTTCAGTAGTTCTAGCTGTCTCTATTTTGCCCTGGTGGTTACGACATGGAAAACTACTGCTGTCAATGTTTTTCTGCCCTCTAAGATTCTTCATATAGCAACATTGTCTTTTCAAAATGTTCTGATTTTTCTGGTTCACCTTGGCATATCTTAGATAATACTGGCCTGACCGCCAGGGATGAAAATTTAAACAAGGTCTATTATGTCCTACTCCTCAGGACTAGCTGCTGTCTGTCGTTCTTGACATATACTAAACAGTTTATCATATGTTGGTAAAACTCAACGTACCTGGTTGTCTTGAGAATACACATTTTTATCTTGTACTGGCGGCGCTGTTCTCTTGTCTTCAGAATAGACTACTGAACTGTCATTTGTGATATATAAGCGATCGAGTGCGTGGGGAATAGTTTTAAACTTTTATGTCACCACAGAAGCAAGCCAACTCATTTGGACTTATCCCCCAATAATAACTCTCGATAGCGCCAATCACTTACAAAATGCTATCTATTACACACACTTGGGAGAGAGCCCATTCTACTGAACCTACGCTTAACGCGTTTCAAAATCGGACTGAATTAACTTTGTACAACGATTTACCACAATAACTTTTTCCCGAACGCTCTAGAACAAAACAGTTCACTTGAAATATAAATATCCCGTGCAAGCTTAACTCAGCCGAGTTCACAGAGCTCCAAACTAAAAAACTCCAAACTAAAAACACGACCTTTTCTCAATGGGCGTAAAACACTACTGTTGATCAGTGTTTTATGGATTATCGCCCTTTGGTTATAAACTTAAAAGTCATGGATTTTCGCCTTTTGATTTAAATTATAAGTCCGTTAATTTCCCTTATGCAAATGTTTTAAACCGGATTTCTGACAATCGAGCTCCCTGTTACATTATCTTTCCCGCATGTAAAAAAGAAAGTTTTCTCTTACAGAGAAAATTTTTCCATTTACCAAAAAACCGATCTTCTATACTAACTGTCTCGTTACCTTATCACCACTGTGTCTTTCTCTGTCTTTGTCTTAAAAAGTCTCTTCTTCTATCTACCTAGTCTCTCAAATCTTTCTCAGCTGGATTACATGTATGACACACGTTTGAAAAGATAAGTTTACCTTTCTAACAATAAATATTAACCTCACTGTTTATCATTACCTCAACTCCTGCACAATGCAAACAATAATATTATTTCTGGTCATCATGCTACATGAACCAACATTTTTTAATTTACCTTAATATCAATGTACATGTCACTCAACCAAAATCAGTATACTAATTTCATTTACATATATCATTTGATTCAAAAACGATTACTTTCAATAACTGTTATATCATCTCATTTCAAAACAATGACATTCTTTATCTTCTTGCTGCTTTTGTTCATAGAAGGTACAATTAAGTAAATAAATATTAGACAAACATAAAGGTATGTTTTCAGGCACTCGTAAGAAATAAAGAAGTAGAACACTAGACAACAGAAAAACAACAGACGTGATTGGCTTACCCAGGATTTGAATCCCGGACCTTCCGTACGACAACACCGCCTAGCTATACAAGCGAATCACACTATCCTCCCGGCCAGCCAGGCATCCCCAAAAAAATATGCTTTACTGACCGGTCATTAGTGCGAAACACAAGACAACACCCCCTGGAAGTTTACAATGGGCAGCTTAGCCTTATTAATGACGCAATCACTTCTGTTGTTCCCCTATTATACAGTATATGTCAGTCCACACAAGACAAAAGACCTTGATACTGTGTCTAGTAAATGATAGAAGACTTAAGAACAGTAGTATAGAACAGAGGGTACTGAAGCAAGCGAAGCTCCTGACCGGGTTGGAAGGAAAAGGTTTCGCAATGACACGTCATTGCTGTGCCGCTTAGGCCCAGTAAATAAATATTAGACAAACATAAAGGTACGTTTTCAGGCACTCGTAAGAAATAAATAAGTAGAACACTAGACAACAGAAAAACAACAGACGTGATTGGTTTACCCAGGATTTTAACCCCGGACCTTCCGTACGACAACACCGCCTAGCTATACAAGCGAATCACACTATCCTCCCGGCCAGCCAGGCATCCCCAAAAAAATATGCTTTACTGACCGGTCATTAGTGCGAAACACAAGACAACACCCCCTGGAAGTTTACAATGGGCAGCTTAGCCTTATTAATGACGCAATCACTTCTGTTGTTCCCCTATTATACAGTATATGTCAGTCCACATAAGACAAAGACCTTGATACTGTGTCTAGTAAATGATAGAAGACTTAAGAACAGTAGTATAGAACAGAGGGTAGGTTTCTGGTATTGTATAAACATTTATAACATATAAGGAAGGGAAACCCGAGACCTGTAAAAAGTAAATAAATATTAGACAAACATAAAGGTATGTTTTCAGGCACTCGTAAGAAATAAAGAAGTAGAACACTAGACAACAGAAAAACAACATACGTGATTGGCTTACCCAGGATTTGAACCCCTGACCTTCCGTCTTGTATAGCTAGGTGGTGTTGTCGTACATCGAGGATTCCTCAGCAAGAGAGAGGTTGGTAAGAAAACGAAGATGGCTGTATACCGCTCCACCTATGTCCCAGTCTTGACATATGGATGCGAGTCATGGGCAATGACTACAACCCATAAAAGCCAGATCCAAACCTCAGAAATGAGGTATCTGAGGAAGGTGGTTGAAGTAACAAGAAGAGACATGGTACGCAAGCAGACGATACGTCAAGGCCTTAAATCCTACCCCCTGCAGACCCAAGTAGAACAGTCCCAATTAAGATGGTTTGGCCATGTCTGCAGAATGGGAGAAGATCGGAAACCACGACAGGCATGGGAAACAAAGAGCCAAGGATCCAGACCCCGAGGACGACCCAGAGTCCGCTGGGAGGACAACATTAGACAATCTTTGAAAGACCGAAGACTAGAATGGAACCAGGCCAGGAGGAAGACAGCCGATAGAATAGTCTGGCACTCTCTCTTCCAAACCTCTACACCTCACGGTAGAAGGGGAACGACTAAGTAAGTAAGTAAGGGCTAATAGTCACAGTGATGTCAAGGAAGTTCACTGAAGTTTCAGGGTGAGCTTGTTTGAAGTACCGGTGGAAGGGTAAGAGTTCATCGACTAGACTGAAGACAACATCCTTTGGATACTCTTGCATCAACATCTCGACACCATTATGAATGTGTTCCTTGGTTGCTTGCAGGTTCACCAAAAATGAAAAATTGCCAGCTACACTCCTATACACTGTTGCTCTTCTGTCTAGGTTGGCTTCAAGAGCATCCATGACAGAAATAAAAGAATTTATTCTAAAACTATCTCTTGGAGAAAGTTCGTCTAAAGCTTCGGGCGCTGCCCCATCATTGCTTTGTTGTTTTTTCGTACTCTCTGCCTTCTTTTGGCAGTTTTGTACTCTACATCCGGTACAGTAATTTTTGCTTGCTGTTCAATTTCATCAAAATTAGCCCGAGTGTTTGATACGAACTGCAGTAGTGAGCTGTAAATCTTTACACATGTGCTCAATGAAATTTGCGAACTTTATGAAATTGGTCTAGCAAATGTGTCCAAAGGTGAAAAGATGAAAATGAATTCAAATTCTTCCATTTTTTGTAGAAGATTTTCAGCCTGTCGTCTAGTATCTCTTTTTTCAGTTTCATCACATTAAATATGACTGAGGGCTTCAACAATGTTAGCATAACTTTCGCTAATAGCTGCAGTAGCTTTGGCGTGAGCCTCCCATCTTGTGTCTGATAAATACTTAGGAACTTTTGACTCTGGAGGCAAGAAACTTTTTAACACTGACCATCTTTTTGTACAAGCTGAGAAAAACCAATAAAGCTCTTTTATTGTACCCAAAAAATTCACGGCATACAGACACGAATCAACTGCGGTTCGTCCAACTAGATTTAGGGAATGTCCAGCGCATGGAATAAACTTTGCAAACTTGTTCCTTTCCATAATTTTTTGTTGAACGCCGTTATACTTTCCAGCCATATTAGCTGCATTGTCATTTCATTGTTCTCTACATTTACTGAAATCAATTTCAAGTTCACTGAAGTAGTTCAGTATCAGCTCAGCCATACTTTCTCCGATGTGATCTTTCAGTTCAAAAAACCTCAGAAAGCGTTCAACTGGTAATCCATCACTAGGAGAAACATATCTAACAATAACAGTAAGTTGATCAACATGGGAAACATCAGCGGTTGAATCAACTGAAAAACTAAAATAACCTGCTTGTTTGATGTCGCTAAGTATTGCTTCTCGAACTTTATTAGCCATCAACTGGATAACCTCTTCACATATGATTTTGGATAAGTACGATGGCTGACCACGGCCTTTACTTCCATACTGATTTATGTGAGCACGCAGGAAGGGATCCAATTTCGCAATTAATTCAAGCAATCCAAGACAGTTACCATTGTTGGGAAAACCAAATGTTTCATCATGTCCTCTAAATGCCAAGCCACGTTCTTCCAAAAGGGAGATCACTGCAATAATTCGCTGAAGTACGTGCTCTGCTTTGTATTGCTCTTCGAGTTTTTATGTTACATTTTGACCACACTTTCTTGTTAAGTAAGTTAGCATGGAGTTCATATGATTTTTAGAGTTTTCGTGCGTTTTAACAAGATAAGCGTGATACCAGTAATCGAATCCAGTAGAGGCTAAGGCTGTAGTTAAGGTAATTTGGTTAGAGAAAAGTATGCACACAAAACAGTAGACTTTTCCTTTTGTGGGAGAATGCATTAACCATTCTCGAGGGTAGGTTTCTCCATTTACTTTAGTGTAATGGAATAAATTCTTTGAACAGAACCGGGCTTGGTTTTTGTATGTTCGCTTCGAATTGGTAAAAGGCAGATCCCGGTGCTGACATTCCGATGGGCCTTTTGCAATCCAGAATGATATTTCCTCATTATTCAATGTCGTCCATAAACCTACGTCATTATTATCTCTGAAATCACTAGTAGCATGAACAGTTGGTATTTTTGTGTCTGCAGTTCTAGGTTTTTCGCTGAGCTTATTTACTTGTTCATAGTTTTTAAGATTGTAATGAGCTTGGACTGCTTCTTTTAATGTAACTATCTCGTGGGATGTTCCTTAGGCGCCTTGTGTTAATTCTTTGGCTATAAGTCTTCTCACTTTATTGTCACTTTCTCCAGAAGTTTCCGTATTTGTAGTGGTAGTTACTGACACCAGTTCTCCTTGAAGTTCTTGAGAGGCTGTGTTCTGTATATAAACTGGTTGTTCATCAGTCAGCCCAGACTGCTCAGTGTAGTCTGTTTTATTTTCTTCTGTTTGTAAACCTGAATGTTCCGTATCTGAGAGGTTATGCAGGGCGGTTTCTGCCTGCTGTACAAAGCCATATGACGTGATTGGCTTTAAATGCTTCAGTATGTCCTTCTGTTCTTTTTGTCGCTTTCGTTTACTAGCACCACTTTCATATCGCTTACTCATTATTTTTAATTAAATATTATTGTGATTCACAATGGTATAAAAGAATCCTCACTTGATTTCAAAATGCACGGAACATTACTCTAGGCTCTACTAATGTTCACAATGTTTTTATTTCGGAATTTAACTTAGGTCTATAATAGATTTGCGTTTTGGTGAAACTGGCAAGAAATGGCCGCAATTTCTTCTTTTGGCTAAATTGGAAAGCAAAGGGTTAAAGCCTCCACAAACTTTACTAAACAGTAAGGGCGTATTTGTGTAACTGTTATCCAGTCATACGATTTTAATGTTACTAGCAACTATGCCTATATAGTAGAATCAAGATTGTGTGCTTTTGTCACTTCCATCAATATATTCCTGAAGTTTGGATTTGTGCTTACTGTTATACGTAAAATCATAACATATCTATCGTATTCGACAAGGCTTGTTTATGGACCAGCTTGTTGATATTACGTTTCCTGGGTTACTCCCGGAAGTACGTCATTGTCTTTTTGACAAAATATAGCAGATGTCTTTGCCGGCTTCACTTAGCAGAAGTGAGCGATACTTCGTGGTCTTTCATGTGTGTCACTCAGTGTGAACGGACGCGTAATTGTCCAGCTCCTATATGTGTGCTCTTACTACAGAGTTATAAAGATTTATTACAGCTAGATCGTCCATCTGCTTCATGGAGTCTATGTTGCATTGATATTTTAGGACAAGCGAATGCTGTGTATCAAGGAATGCGTGTGGAAATATTTAATAAAGATTACAGCAACATGTCGATGACATCTTGTCCATAGTCGACGGAATAGCGACGTTTTTCAAGACTGGCTAGTTCATGCCATTGTCTATCTGAATATTGAATACATGTCAATTGGAGCTTATGTACTTATTAAATGCATATTCGTCTTCACGTCAAAACTGGCCTTAGAGGACTTCTTTATTGTTGAAGAGTAAGAAAGGTATTTTACAGGCTGCATTTTAAAAGTGTTACCGACTGTCACGTAGGTCTTATGATCATTAAATTGCCTAGATCTTCTTCCTATTCTCTCACCCGGATCATTTTAATTTATTATCTGTCTTTATCTTTTTCCGGTATTTTTCGCATCATTCGTTTGCGAAATATATTTCCTTCCTAATTCGCAAACTTTACCTGTTTCTTTTCTCAAAAACTGAGAATCGCACTAGCATTCTATTACACAGATGTCAGTTAGACGAGAAGTGTTATAATGCATTCCGTCAGACCGGAGAGCCGACAGCTGTCTGCAGTTTCCCCGGGGACAGTGTTTTCTACGGCTGAGTTCTGGGCCTGTAGTGTGAAAATTCACTCCGCGGGACATGGCAAGCAGACCGAATGTCTGCATTTTTCAGTAAACCGCGAGCGTTTCGGCAAATAGCTCCGGCGAAAGCGTGAAAATCGCCCATGCCTTGTAGACGGTTGTCTGAGATCTGCAACTGTCACGCGCATTTCTCGGTCACTGGTGGCAGTTACGTCACGCGTTAAGCTGACGTAGGTGTTTTACACGTAAAAGGGGAGATTATTTCGGAGTTTGAGAAAATGTGGGACTGTTTGCCCCTGTTTTCAAATATCCACCCAGGAGCTGAAATCTGATTTCATTTCAGTCTTCAACATCTTCAGTAGACGGAACACGCGTGCTAGCGAATGAAGCTTGTATAGCGAATTTCATAGTTCTCGTCAGATTTCGGACGAGCTTCTAACTACCTATCTAGTGAATTATCCTAGTCGTGGTGTTACCGTAGTTCTGGGGTGAGATTAATACATTATATCTAGTATTTTGTGAAGTGATAAAGTGTTAAGTCGCTTATTTCATATTTCACTAGTTAGATTTTGCGCAGAGTGCCAAATTTATATAGTCTGTATTATTTTCTAGTGACGTGTTTCAGTGGAAAGCAGAACAAATTATAATTTCTAACATTAAACAATAATGTAGCTATAATGAAGTTAATTTTACTGCTAAGTAATCAGATGAGATCATATTTTTCTAAAACTAACTTATAAATGCTAGAAGCCTCATGAGATGTTGACGGAACACGCACGTGTTCCTAAATTCATGAGGATTGATGATTTTTTTAAAAATATAACTTACTTTACGGGAAATTTAAATGATAAGTCAAGCGGTACGCTTGCAGTTTAAAGATGTAAGTTATATTGGGTACATATTGTAAATTATTTGATATGTGTTCTTTCCTTTTTTTTATATAGTGAAACTGCGGTACCCAACTTTGCCAGCGTTCTAGTACGTGAACATTATTTGTGAAGAAACTAATCACTTTCATTACCTGAACTTTAACAGTTAAATGAAGTAAGAGGCCTTCGCGCCAGAATTAATTCTTCCAGAATAACTCTTCAGTACAATTCAGCCCGTTGTGGCAAGCAAATATCAGTAACCTTCCGACAGAGTTTTTGACTAGTATTGTGGTGACCAAATATAGTACCTTCCTGAAAGTAGACACCGATCTGACATTCCTTAAATTCTAGAAACCAAAGCTAATGACATTGTGCTCTGCTAACTTTCGTGCCTGGACAAATTTTATGTGACTTAATCAGACATTCGAAAAATTAGAACACCCAAGGAATCGTTCCCTGAGACAGAGAGTTCAGTACGTCTTTTGAAACTGGGGATTTCTTGGTCGATGACTGCATTTTCGGGTCTGTGTGAAGGTCCTAGAATTTATTATGTTCCCAGAGGCAGCGAGCAAAGTTGTAAGTATAAATGTGAGCACATGGCCATGGCTGAATGAATAAGTGTACGCAGGTCAGAGTGTTATTTTACCGTTGTATATTGTCACCCAGTTGCTGTCTTAATTTTTTTTAATCTGCAGAATTTGTTGCTATTGCTAGAGTTTTCTTTTTCTTAGGCTAAATCAGATTATTCAACTCTGTTCATACATTTACGAGAAAAAAAAAGAAAAAACTCTTAGTCTCAAACCCTATGTATCTATAACTCTTTGGGCCATCATCTGTTCTCTTAACGGGGCTGTGGGCTAAACCTAGGGTTAAGATTCTAACGGGCTATCATCCTTGTAGCATTTTCTTGAATTGTATGACTATTTGTATATGCTTTTCCTTGATGTATTTCTTTGGTGTTGTGAGAAGATTTTAAATGATAATTAAAATCTATCTTGAACTTAGAAATCGTGTTGGTCAGCTCGTTCTAAAACATATATATATATCATTCTTATAGTTTTCCCACGTCTGTGTGTTTAACTGTCGTCACGTGTATGTGCGTGCCCGTGAGTAGATAGAGATTTATGTAATATATATCTGTGGTTTAGATTGTCTGACACTTTAAAAGCTGTTGTAGAAGATAGGTGAGAGAGAGAAGAGTTCCCGATTTCAGAGACAGCCTCTATACCACGAGTCTATCATCTCACTTGTGGAGATTCTATTTCTTTTACTAACTCTCACGGTGTCTATCACCTATTCTAACCTATTCAGAAGGGACCAACCCAAGTCTTAATTCTCCTATCTAAAAAATTTACGACACCGACATAATGGAATGCCGTGATGAATTCTCACAAGTCAATGAAGTATTACCCTAGACAAGATATATCAAAAGAAAGAACCCGTACCCATAACACTTACACAGTTTTGACTTAGGTACGCCCCTGATTTTTATCATTACAAATGGAATAAGATTAATGGTGAATTTTTTTGGCAGGAGACAGAGGTCCCCCTAGATTATGACGCCCTGGGCTGCAGCCCGCTTAGTCCATATGTAAGTCCGGCACTGGGTAGGATCAGAAAGGCTGCTGTTTTGCTAGCAAGGGTCGTCTCTAGAAAACACGAGAAAATAGTTGATGTAAAGAACATTAACATCCAACAACACTGGTTGACTTACATTTTCATAAAACAATATCAAGACATTAAAAGTAAAACATTCTAAAGGGAGTACCCCACGAAGATCAATATTACTTGTATTCAGAGAAAACAGCCGTACTGTTGATTTTTACATCAATGTTCCCGCCCAGCTTTCACATCAATATATTTTCAGTTATCTTTCACAAGCACTCATCTCTAATCATATTATTGTTTAATTCTCTACGGTCATAAGACATCGAGTGAGAAATTAGTGTTTTACAGTAGAAGAGAGAAAGGTCCATCAATTAGAAAGTGGAAGAAGAGTTGGAAAAGGTGACTTTTTAAATTTTTTTTTTTTTTTAAACGTACGCCCGCTATTACTCGAGGCGAGAATCTCCGGTTAGTATATCTAACCTGAGACTGATGTTTATGTGAGTATCCCTTTTTTCCCTGTACACTGACAGGTGTCCACTCGCCATTCAAGCAGATACTCGCCGTCTTCGGAGGGTACCCATTAAAGCTGGGTCGGCTCAGGAGCCACCAGTCCCTGGTCGACGAGACTTCTTCAAATGTCTTCGCCGGGGCTCGAATTAATCCAGTCCAAGTCCCGGTCGACGACCCCAATTCAAATGTCCTCGCCCGGGCTTGAACCTGGAACACCCGATCGCCAGCGCAGTGTGGTAACCATTACACCAGCGCGGCTTCCAAAGGTGACTAAATAGAACGAAGGATGAAAGATAGATAGAAAGAAAAAGGTAGACTGAGTGAAAGGAAAGAAAAGAAGAAAGAAAATTAATATTGAAGTCCATGTTGATACGATACGTGATGTCTAACAGATAATATGATACGTGATGACTGACAGATAACAAACAGCCCTCCCCCTCCATATCAAAACGACATGGAAGGGGAGTGAGTCGTGGCCTTTTAGGAAAATTGTTATAGATTTAGAAAGTCTTAATTGAAATTATTCCTGCCATGTTCAATCAGCGCTAATGCATCTCTTTCTAGAACATTCTAGAACGCGAGAAAGTTTCAGTCATGTTATGACAAGTTAGTCATCTCGCATCTGCTTTCTCTGAAGGAAACACATTTTCGATCATCCCATGGTCGTACTTAACAGAAGTCAACATAAAAACACTGTAATGTATTTTAGGAAAAGCAACAGAAAGTCCCATGCACTATTACTAGCAGCACCATAACCAGAAACCCAAGCTCAAGATAGATACAACGAAATAGTACTATTTATATTATTGCTTCTTTGTTTGTGTTGAAGCTATAATCAAGTTCTACTGTGTTTTTATTTTGTTTTTAAACTAGAATTAAGTTCTATAATGTTTTTGTGTGGATTGTTCGTTTGTTTGTTTTCCAACTATTTTATCTCTGTCATCTACCACTAGGGCAAGTATGTAAACGATATTAATGGCTATTGTCGTGACCTCGTTTACCATTTTAAACTTGTTATTGTTCAAAGTTGTTCGGCAAAGGAAGACTCATAGCTCGAGTAATGTAGTTGTTTACTGGGATCAGGCTTTTTACTTGATATAAAAATAATGGGAGAAAACAGGCAATAAAAGAAAGGGGGGAAAAAGCAGCTGATGGCTATCACCCAGGGACGCATCATCCCCATAGTCAGTTATAACTAGAGGAGCATTTATGGGAGAAAACAATTTTTCAGAACAATCAACATAGGAGAAAGTAGACTCAACGTTCCAGCCAGTAGATAACAGAAATAAAACAGCCACCGAGAAAGGCTTCCCGAGAAAGAAATCATCCTCTATGACACTGTGACTTAGTGTTCAGAGGTCCAGGCCTTTCAGAAATTCCACTAATTCCCTGGACATCCTCCTCGAGATTAACTCCATTTACTAGTTATAGAACGTATTTGCAACAATACGGAGATATATATTGTAATTTAGTTTCATGCTAAATAAATTATGACGCAATAAAAATCCCATAGCCCCAGCCTGATATTCCCCTCTTTTCCGCAGACACTTTTTTGAGATACATGGCTCTACAGTGCCGTATTCATGGTTTTCTTCGTCCTGGACCAGATCTTCTGAGGTGATGCTCCTTCTCATCACCACTTGCAAAATCATTTCCGCTTTGTTCAGTTGTTTTACTTTCCTTGTGTCTTCGTCCTGGGGTATATCACGCAAAACTGGTAACAAATTTAGCGATTACATTTTCTGCGTCTTCCTTCGAGCTCTCCGCTCAGCGATGAAGTGATTACGTCATCACAGCCAATTAATTGCAGCAATTCAAAGAGCAATACTCTACCAACTAAGTCAGCAATTCAATAGAGTTGTGATTCAGTAGAACCCATCACATTGCAACATCCCTGGCAATGAAGAAGCTGACAGATTACCAAAGGAATGTGGAAAGCCACCTCAGCCTGATACAAGCATAATTTATGAAGGGGCCCAAGAGTTTTATTAGAAGAATACTCAGAAACAAGTGGGAAGCACAACATCCGGGCCACCAGAAGAAAGATGCATATTACCAGAGGAACATAAGTGAATAAGTGGTTATCTTCTGACTCTGCACAGGCCACAACAGACTGATTTACCATCTATTCAACAAGCTAAAGATAGAAACTACCGATGACTGTAGCTGCTGCACCGATAAAATGACAGCTAAACGTCTGCTGCAAAAGTGTCTAACATATGAAGAACAGAGAAAACAGATATAACTGTCACCAGCCCCATTCCTGGACAAACTCTACGGAGAGATCAACAACCCTAACAGACAACAAGAGCCAGTGGAACAAGACGTGAGAATAAGATATTGACTTTGGATACGACACACTGATAAAACATCGCTGGACTTAAAAGACGACTCATGTTCTGGAATCCCCGCGGTAAGAGATGTAGACGAGTCAGAAAATACATGAAGAAGACAATTGGAGACAGACATAAAAGTGATGCAGAAGACATGAAAATACACTGAAGGGATGGCAACGGGCGCGAAGGTTCAGCATGAATTTGGTGACGGCCTTTACTTTGTAGGACACAATATGGTTAAGAAAGAATGAAGGGCCATACTGCGTCATTACCCTTCTATCTACAATTCTGCCAAGAGTAATCTGGTGCGAAGGTAGACACCTTTGAAGACCCATATTAAATACTCTTGAGTTTTGGCCACTGTTGGACCACTACTGCAAAGCAGGGGAGGAAATTCCGTGACAATAGTAAAAGAAACGTGATAGAAATTCAAGAACAGATATGTTGCATCAAAGAAGGAGCCAGAGAGGGTTAACAATATGCTAGTATGAACAAGAGCACATTGAGTAGAATGGATGGAGAAATTAACGGGTTACAGAAGATGTCCAGAGGAAATATGAAAATAAAAGCTATGGAACAAATTAATTCCGACTATCAAAGCATTTAATAATGCATGTGCACTGTACTTTATTTATGTGTAACCTTTTATTTTTGCTAATAGTCTCAAGGGATTGCCTCCCTTGCTCTGCATTGATGGTCTTCTTCTTCTTCTTCCTTCCTCGTTCGCCCTGAAAAGGACGGTGGTTGCGTTGTGTCTGTTTACGCCTAAGCTGTGATATCTGCACCTTTCGGTCGACACATCCGACTTCAGCACGGCATTTTTTAGGGACCGGATTTGCCTTCCCATTGCGATCCGTACTCGCTCAGCCAGACTGCACTGTTGCAGACTGCTTCCAGGACCACCACGTGGAGGTGGAGTACGGTCTTGACCAGCTCTGGTTCGCTGATCCTGATGCAAGCAGTCAAGCTATGGGTCGCTGACTGCATTCACTATTGCTGCATCTTGGGGTCCCATTGATGGTCTAATAATGGCTAAAATTTAGAGTATACAATGAGGTTCTTCAAAAGTATTTGCCTTCGCTCAAGATTACTCTTGGCAGAGTAGTAAATAGAAGTATGGTGCTTCTATTTTATGGAGTCTTCATAGGATTTTTCAGAAATCGAGCACAATGCTGAATTTATCAAAGCAGTCGAGAACTTTGCATCTGCCAGCCCCTTCTATGAAGATAAAGATATATTCGCTCGTTTCTGAGCCCCTAACTGAATTATTCAGTAAAATATTTCTTTAGTAGCTCTGTTGCATTTATTTAAGATAACTGATCCATACGTGTGCACTTCTCTCTGTAATAATTAAAACAACTTTGAATTTCTAGATGCATATAATAAATTTAATCATCATTATTGTTTAATATGAGTAATAAATAAATGATGATAGCGAATTGAACTATTGAGTTTTTCTTCACTGAAAATGGTTAAAGTGGTCGTTTGGGTGGTGAGTTATTTTACTTTGGCCAGATTAAAACTGCTTAACGCCAGGTGTTGAAAGGGTTTGCTGACTGCTCCGTAATCGTCAACTTTTGTGGTGAGGGCATGTCCCAGGCGTAGTTTCAGGGGTAACCGCACCGAACGTCAGTGCAAGGATTAAAGGCAGGCATCTAGCATAGACCACATGCTCTTGATCTACAGACTCGTATCAAGCTGGTATCACACACTGGCATCTCCAACTTGCACCACAAACTGGTATAACCATCTTTTACCACAAACTGGTATCGCTAATTTGTACCACAACACTTTAGAAGAAACAAATGTCTCTGCTAAGTATTAGCTTCCTGACACTAGGCAGGCGCATTCCTTGCTGTCCGTTCCACAGACCCTTCCCTTTTTCTCAGTAATTTTACCCTCCCTATGCATCAATGATAAACCCAGTGGAAGGGATGAAAAATCATCATTACGTGAAAAAAATGTAGCTGGACAGCGGAAAACGACTTTTGCCTGATTTAAGCATATTTAAATATACATATGAACTGATTAAAATGTTAATATAATAAATAAGCAAACAGTGATGTCATCGTCTTCAACTCCCTGCTCCATTTGGAGCCTGGAGCAATATCTGCTTTTGGTTCCCTGTGAGAGAACCGGTAGACAGGTCATCAGCACTTGCTGTGGTGGTTCATGACTCTATCATGTTCATATGATGAGGTTGCCGGCCTCGTATGAACTTGTACAAACACCAGAGAGCTAAACAAGTCAAAATAAAATATAAAATGATAAAATTGTATATGTTACAACTTATCCCGTATTGGGTTATAATTTTACAGACGTCTGGCACAGGAAGACATCCGAATTATGTCGGGCCCCAGATTGTGAGGCCGTCTTACAGGTAGTCGAGTATTACTTTAATTATAATCCCACTATTATCCTGTTTGTAGGTTCTGAAGACTTCGTTGTTTCCAGTAACATAAAGTCGAGTTTTCTTGATGGTTAATTTCAAAAGACCCCAGAATACATATTTGGTCTAATCATCTTCACTGAAATCCTACTTTTCTTCGGTTCTGGCTTGTCTGAATGTGTCGACTTGACTAAATGGAACACAGTGCTGAGGTCTAAACTCGTGCTACATTATATAGGACCTTTCGCTCACGCTCTGCCAGCTTTCTGCGCTATGAAAGTCACCAATCAAACGTAGTCTAGTTTAATATATATTTGGCTAGATCAAGCAGATTTAACTGTTAGACTTAAGTATATTCTCTCCGTTTCTCTCATGACCTTTCGCATGACAACAGGCAATTTTCAAACTCCTCCCATATAAGGTAGTAACACTACTCGTTGCTTGTATGAATTATCAGTTCAAAATGTTATCATAAATGTTGACAAATACGAGTGTTCCCTCGGAAGTTTTATGTAACTTTCCTGCCGGCAAATTCGTGTTTATCTTCCGATTGTCAACACGAAAAATATGTGCGCCCAGCTTGGTATGAGCGAGACACACCCCCGCCTAGTGTTTGTTTCTTTTTAACAAGGTAGGGCAGTGTGTATCTGTCTGCTCCCAGTTGGGGCGTTAACGTTATCTTTACCCATGGTAAGTCAGGCAAAATAACAACATGAAACCTGAGTCATGCATTCCAATAGTGAGAGAAAATACAGGGACGGAATAAATAAATTGGAGGCGCAGCATGGAGAAACAGACAGGTAGAACACGAGTAAACAAAACATTGAAACAAATTTTATATACTAACACATTTAACAAATAAACATACATTTTTTTTTCTTTTCTATAACCAGCGGCACTCGAGCTTTCCAGCTCTTTCGGCCCAATGACATGTCATTGCGAGGCTGGGGGGTCAGTGGACTTTCCTTCCAACCCGGTCAGGCGCTTCGCTCCTTCCCATCCACACGGGATTTATGTGCAGGAGCCGTTCAGGTTATTCAGTCAAATTTCCGGTCGTAAACATTTCTTCAAACGCCGACGGCCGGGTTTGAACCATGAACACCTGGTCGCCAGTACAACGTCGTAGCCATTACACCAGCGTGGCTCCCAAACATACATTAAATCTTTAGTATAATAATTTTCCCGTAGAAAAAATATCAAACCAGATAAATCACGTAAGCCAGGTTATGTAACTTGAAACAGGATACGTAATGCAGTTCCTGGAAGATATTCTTGAGATGTCATCGGAGGTGGCATAAATTATTGGTCCCGGGGATAGGAAGGGCATTCTCTACCTGCTGTTTGTCATCGATTTTGTTTGTTTGACGCAGGGTAATTGTCTTGAAATACGATTATAATTTATGTTGCTGTGCCTAGATTAACGTTTGGCTTTGAAGGAAAGGATTGTGTTATGTGATGCTAGAGAATTTCACAATAACTCACTGACAAGGTATTTTATGTTTGGTTTCAGTTTCTGTAGAAATAGTGGGAAATTCCAGGACGTTACATAAATAGTGATGTGGTAATGAAAGCGGGTAAATTGGTTGTGAATTATGCCGATTGTGGATCAGCTGCGTCACGTTTGACATGATAGCACAAATGTAAAGAGTTCATGTAGATCCTTGCACGGATGTAAAGTGGCGTAATTATAGTTCACTTCTGGGTCTCAGCCTCAGCCCCGAACCCTTCCCCACCACCAATGTCCATATATGACGTCACGCAATTTTGGCCATTTTAAACTCCCCTCCCCCCTCTTCCCTTGACACATTTCGACACAAAAACCCATGCCCCCTCTTCTGTGACGTCATAAATCTCCTAAACACTACGCCCCCCCCCCCTCTCTTTTTCTTTTCCTCAATTGTTTGTAATATTGAAAAGAAAGAATGTAATCGAAAGTAAACTAGTTAAGAATGTCCGAATGTAAACTAATTAAGAATGTAATCGAAAGTAAACTAGTTAAGAATGTAATCGAATGTAAACTAATTAAGAATGTAATCGAAAGTAAACGAGTTGAGAATGTAATCAAATGTAAACTAGTTAACTATAAGTCCGTTCACCAATTGATGTTCAACTTTACAATTTAGTTTTCTAAAAAAACTACCTGATGTAATGAATTTATATTTTGCATGTAGTATTATATTGTTCATGACGTCATGAAAACATTTTTTGCCTCCAGAAAATGTATCTATTTTGAGATATCTCTTCTTCAGGTTATATTAAAATCACACTCCACTACCGGTATCAAAATTTAGCATGTCAGCAGTACATTTGTGTTGCACGGGCAATAAATGGTTTTTTAATAGAAAAAATATATATTTTAAGACAAAATCATGACATTTCGTGCACCACAGTTGTCTGCTGTTGAAAGCAGAAATAGTGCGACATCATTAGTGCAAATCTGTACAATGCAAATAGTGATAGGATTTTGATGCCTTGCCTTCAGGGAAGTACCTAGGTTTTATTTTTATATTTATTTAAGTTCTTATGTGTCCTATCTAGCCTTCACTTTCTTTCCTTTCCTGACGAAGGCCTTGTGGCCGTAACGTAGACTATTTTCTTTGTCTTTTGTCCTCGTAAGACGAATCACCTTTTTTGGATTTTTTTTTACAACCCATCCATCCATTGCGATGTTTTTAGCGTCATAACATATTTCTGCAGGATGTATTTTACATCATCAATCTATCTTTCTCTTTTGTGTCCCCTTGCTTGTTGCCAGACGATAAGCCCACATTAAAGATAAGCACAAATTGGAAAACCCTGCAACATATCAAGAGTTTCTTAGATCGTCATTTATTAACAGAAGATGGCAGATGTGAAACGGAAATCAAGAACAGAATAGTGTCACAGAGAGTTTTATGATCATTAAATTTTCTATATTATTCTTTCTTTCTTCCACCCGTGTCCTCTATTTATTATCACTCTTTACCTTTTTCCTGTATTTTTCGCATTCGTTCGTTTGCGAGAAATATTTTATTTCCCAATCTCACTTTGCCGGTTTCGTTTTCTCATTTAGGAACGCAGTAGATTACCTAACGCGTCAGTCCCTTGCACGAGATAATTTTAGGTGGGATTTCAGTCTATCAGACATGATGAGCAGACAAATTGTCTACATTTGCACCTGTCACGCGAGTTTCCTTGGCTGAGTTGCTCGGGAAAGGTGTGAATCGCGCCAGACAGGCTCGCTCAGAGCAGACATTTGTCTGGAGATTTCCATCTGACAAATAGTTTTACGGCTAAGTTGCTCGGTGAAGTGTGGTAACTGCCACCTAAGGGGACGTACCGTCTACATTTTCACCGGACACAGCGTTTCTTCAGGCTAGTCGCTTGGAGTGAAGCGTGATATGACACTCATGCAGCGTGCTGGAATGAGACATATAGTCTGGGTTTTTCCATGACACTCACGCATTCGCTCAGAAGGGCCATTTTCTTCACGTAGGTGTCAAAGACGCACTGCTGGCAGTTACGGCATGCGTCTAAGGTAACGGAGGTGTTAAGACGGAAAGGGGAGATTATTTCGTTTTGCGAAATAAGTTGGGACCCCTTTGTCCTGGTTTAAGATATTAACTGGAGTTTGAAACTAGATTTTCATTCATTCTCCTAGTTCGCAGTAGACAGGTTGTTCGTGAATCGAATAAGCTGTATAGCGAAGCTACTAGTGTGTTCGGAAATTTGCCAAACTTCTAGACTTCTAATAAATATATCAGCGTATAATTCTAAAGTGTGCGATTACCTGTAGTTCTGTGTTGAGGTAAATATATTATGTTAAGTATCTAATATTTTGTGAAGTGTTTAAAGTGATAATCGCTTATTTCATATTTCACTAGTTAGATTTGGTGCAGAGTGCTTAATTTATATAGTCTGTATTATTTTATAGTGACGAGTTACAGTGGAAAACAGAAATTATAATTTCTAGCTTAAACTCAGTCGGCTATTAAGGAATTTAATTTTACTGCTAAATAATCAGACGAGAATAATTTTTCTAAACTATCTTATAAATGCTAGATGCCTCACGATTGTTGACGGAATATGTAGGTATTCCTAATTCATGATGATTGATTTTCATATTTTATTTCACGGGAAAGTTTAAATGATAAGTCAAGCTGTACGCTTGCAGTTTAAAAATGTAAGTTATAACGAGTACCTAGTATGTATAATTATTTTATATGTGTTTTTCCTTTATTCAGTGAATACTGGGGTTAACCCAAAACTTTGCCAGCGTTAAGTACTGAAGAGTGATATCTGTGAAGAACTAAAACATTTTCCTTAAAAACCTTGGTGCAGAATCTTTACAAGTTATTTAAAAGGTAAATGAAGTAACAGGCCTATCGCGCCATATTTAAATTCTTCCTGAGAAACAACTCAAGTACATTTTTAGTCTGTGTGGCAAGTAACATATTAACGTCAGTAACATTCCGACGGAGTTTTGACTAGTGGTGTGGTGACCAAATAGAGTCCTTTCCTGAAAGTAGACACCGATCTGACATTCCTCATTTCTAGAAACCTAAGCTATTGACACTGTGCTCGTTGTTAATGTTCGTGTCTGGACAATTTTAATGTGACCTAAACAGACATCCGAAAAATAAGAACACCCAAGGAATCGTTCCCTGAAGCAGAGAATTCATCCCGTCTATTTGGAACTGGGGATTTCTTGGTCAAAGACTGCCTTTGACGATTCTGTATGTGAATGTCCTAAAAATTGTGTTTCCGGAAGTGGCTATCAAAGCTGTGAGTATGAACAAATGCACGTGATCACTGCTGACTGAATAGAGTGAATGCGGGACGGAGTGGTTTCTTTATTGTTGTAATTTGGCACCCATTTTGCTGTCTTAACTTTCTGTATGCAATTAATGCTAATCATATTTCCCTTAAAATAGAGCAGTGATATCAAGTCTGTCCATACCTTAAAAGGGGGAAATATTAGACCGAATCATATGTATCCTTGATTCCTTGGGGCTATCACTTTCTTCTAACAGGACTGTGGGCATACCTTGAGGGATAAGATCATACTGTGGGTCTATCATTCTTGTATCATTTTTATTGACTTTATGACTATTTGTATATGCTTTGATGTAATTTCTATGTGCTGTGATGAAATTTTAGATGATAATTAAAATTTCTCATGAAATTAATCAGCGCGTTGGTCAGCTCGTTCCAAAATATCTATTTAATCATTTGTTATAGGTTTCCCACGTCTGTACGTCTAACTGTCGTCTTGTATGTGCGTGCACGTGAGTGGATAGAAATATACGATATATATATATATATATGTTTAGACTGTCTGACTCCTCTAAAATCTGTCGTAGAAGATAGGTGAAAGAGAGAAGATTTCTCGATTTCAGAGACAGCCTCCTTCAGTCTACCATCTCACTCGTGGAAATCTATTGCTATTACTATCTCTCACTGTGACTATCACTCATTCTAATCTATTCAGAAGGGACCAACCCAAGTCTTAATTCTCCTATCAAAAATCTACGATAAATGGGGTCTCGTCCGAAGGATTTTTGAACTTAGAATAGGAAGACGAATACGACAAATGTGGGCTCGTTTCCGGAAATTGAACTGAAAATCCTCAGCAAGGACGACAAATGTGGACACGTCTATCCGGATTTTGAACTTAGAATAGGAAGACGAGTACGACAAATGTGGGCTCGTTTCCGGAAATTGAACTGAAAATCCTCAGCAAGGACGACAAATGTGGACACGTCTATCCGGATTTTGAACTTAGAATAGGAAGACGAGTACGATAAATATCAGCTCGCCTGAAATTTTCTTTATTCTGTAATAGAGTAAGAGTGTGATTGTCTCGTGGTTTTGTGTATTTTTAAAAATAACTATTCCCCTAGACTAACGATCTGTTTATGGGCGTGCTGACCACACAATTAATAATTGTTTTTCCACAGCATTTTTAATATATACATTTGAGTTACAGGTTGATTTTGTCGGATTATATGTTAATTACTGATTTTGTAATACTAAACGCTGGTAAAGTTTGGGAGTGCATAACATTCACAGGGTTCTGTAGAAGTAGGCGTTTGAGCTAAGCTAAAGAGTGCGTTCAGACAATTACGTCATGTTAATTGCCTCCCTTACCCTAACTAACTTCAGGGGTGAACTTGATAGTGGATTAAAAATTTTGGGGAATTTTTTTTTCTCCTTAAAATTTTTTGCAATAATTATTTTGTTTCCACTGTAGCAACTTATTTTTCCGACAGTAATCTTAACTACCATTTATTCGGCGTAGTCGTCTGCATTAGGTGCTTTATTGCCGATTAATAGCAGCGATAGTTAGACACTATATTTTGGAGGAGGTATCCCAGGGTGAAGCATATCATCTTTTGATTTTGGTAATTTCTCGTAAGTGGTAGGAACCAGTGTATCCTTTTTCTTATTTCTTTCTCGTCTCAGTCACCGATTTACTATGGCAGAGAGGGCGAAGCTTAGGCAGATCCTCAGGGACGAAGCGAGAGAAGGTTTGGACGGAGAGGAAGCGAAAGCTTTTGTCAGGGACGAACTTGACAGATTTGATGCAGAGAGGAAAGCAGCTGAAGCTAAAGAGCAAAAGAAGATGGATGAGGAAATGGAAATTCGCAGGATGCAGCATGAGAAGGAGAGGGAGGAGAGACAGCATGAGCTGGTGCTTAAAGCTCTAGAAGTTCAAAGTCGTAATGCTGCCTCTACCTCCAGCAATGGAGAATCTTCTCATTCTTCTTTGACTGATCCTTCTAATACTCAATCTACTCACCTCACTGCTATGTCTTTTGCGCTAGAATCTTTCCCTTGTCCTAATGAGAAGATTGACACGTAACTAGAAAAATTTGAGAAAATTGCAACTCTGTACGGTTTAGAGAGGTCGCGTTGGAATATGAAGCTTTCTCAGGCGTTGAAAAGCAGTGCGTATGATGTTTACGCCAAACTGGAAAGCAGCCAACAAGACAACTATGATGCGTTGAAGAAAGCGTTACTAGAGCGCTTTGAAATGAATGCTCGCAAATTTTTGCAACTATTTCGCAACAGCAGAAAGGAGAGCTCTGAAACTTGTCAGCAGTTCTCGTCTCGTTTGAAGGGATATCTGACAAAGTGCCTTGAGCTCTCGCAACTCCCCTCTACCTTTGAAGGTCTAGAAGAATTTGTTTTAACAGAACAAATAAAGAACACTTTGTCTGCTGATACCCGGAAATTTCTAGCTGAGCAGGGTGCAGAAAAGCTTGAAGACATTTTGGAAAACTCTGAGCGATATCACAATGCGCTGGCCGAACTGCCGGCCACGAAACGGAAACCAACAGAAGAGCATTTTCGAAAGAATAATCTAGACCAATCTTCTAATGCTTCTCATGCTTCTAATCAGAATAACCACAGAGAAACTGGACCTCAAAACCCCCCTCCTGAAAAATCCAAGTTCTACAAAAACAAGTACCCCAACCACAGTAAACAGTCTGATCAACCCGACCGCCCTACATGGCAGCGCAGCCAGAAAGGACAAGGTGGCAAAGGGAGAACTCCTGCGCACGGGACAGATGATCAGAGTGAGCACACCGAGCCTAAACGAATCGGATGCTTACTAACAGTCTCACAAGGCGGAATTATTGACAGTGATTCCCACCCTGTTGGGGATACACCCTCAACGCGAGGTACTGTTACATTGAACGGTTCTCAAACTTTTTGTTTATTTGACACGGGGCTTTCTTATGATTGCATTGTTGCCAGACACCTGGTTAAACCCGGTCAAGAGACAGGAGAGACCGTCGAACTTTGTGGAGTCTATAAGAGTGATGCACCTACAGCGCTTCCCATCACACTGGTGGAGATCCACTCTGAGTTTGTCAGAGGCGCGATCAAAGCGGCTGTTATGGATGACCCCATCTACCCAGTCATACTTGGCGGTAGATACGTATTTATTTGGAAACCGGAAGAGCCGATTGTGGCAGCAGTAACTACAAGAGGGCAAACCAAGAAGGAACGGGAGCCTGCGCCTAATTTGTTACCTATGGAACTTAAAGAAGCGCAACAAAAGGACCCTACTTTGGCACCCTGCTTTAGGAAACTGCCCATGGCTAAGGAACCCAGACAGCACGGGGACATTTTTTCTAAGGATGGCGTACTTTATCGCAGAACGGGCAAGCCTGACCAAGGTTACAACCAGCTCCTAGTACCGAAACAGTACAGAAGCCAAATCCTAGAAATGGGGCACTCTCTTCCCTTCAGCGGACATATGGGACAGAACGCCACAAACCAACGGATAACCACTCATTATTGGTGGCCAGGAGTAAATACTGATATTATCAGATATGTCAAATCCTGTGCCCAGTGCCAACGTGTGCCACCCAAGCAACGGACACCCCCAGTCTCTTTGAGTGAAATGCCAATAGTGGGTACACCATTCGAACGGGTTGTGATCGACATTTTAGGGCCTTTCGAAAGGACTAAAAGAAGGAACAGGTTTATTCTGACCTTAGTTGATACATGCACTTTATGGGTAGAAGCTATCCCGCTAACATGCGCAGATGCCAAGCATGTCGCAGAAGCCCTCGTGCAAATTTTCACTCGGTTGGGATTCCCTCAGCAAGTGTTGACGGATAACGGCTCCCCATACCGAAACCTGTTGATGGATGAGATCGTGAAGATCTTGAGGGACCAGCACATCTACACTAAGCCATATACTCCGGCCAGAAATGGGCTAGTAGAACGTGTTAACGGAAACCTCAACATGATGTTAAGTAAACTGGCACAAGTGAAACCTGAAGACTGGGATTGTTGCATTCCGGCAGATTTATTTGGCTACAGAGAATCTCCTCATACTTCCACAGGATTTCCGCCAGCTACGCTATTATTCGGCAGACCCATTAAGGGCCCGCTCGAAGCCTTACTTTGGTCGCTGACAGACCAGAAGGCAGATGAGACAGTTGTCTCAGCCAGTAAATACGTATCGGATTTAAAGGAAAGGTTGAAACTAGGATGGGACGTAGCAACGACTAACTTTAAGCGAGCACGCACAAAGCACGCTAACCGATACAGGAAAGTCGCGAAAGAGAGAGAACTGGAAGCAGGAGAGAAAGTTTTGGTGTTACTCCCTACCGGAAACAACCAACTGAAGATCGGATGGCAAGGGCCGTTTACTGTCCTGAAAAAGAATTCTAAGGCTAACTACCAGATCTCTATTCAAGGAAAGGAGAAGGTTTTCCATTTAAATCTGTTAAAGAGATACTTGGAAAGACCAGTGCCAACCTCCGACCATCTCCTGACGATCGCCAAAGCTGACGAAGATGACGATAGTGGCAGGGAAATTCCACTGCACACACGTGAAATCTTTCAAAAATGTCAAAAGCGGCGACGCTCTTTCAAGCGCGCATGGGAGACATTCCAGAGAAAGGAAACTTTGGGAGTAGACTTGAGTAGGAATTGGAGGGAGATGGAGGGGGGAGATGAGAGGGAAGAAGACAGACACCCTGAAGCTACGGATATAGGAAATTTAATTCCATAACGTAGACATGGAGTGCTTCCATATCTTAACGGGGGGACGTTCTGTCACAGAGTTTTATGATCATTAAATTTTCTATATTATTCTTTCTTTCTTCCACCCGTGTCCTCTATTTATTATCACTCTTTACCTTTTTCCTGTATTTTTCGCATTCGTTCGTTTGCGAGAAATATTTTATTTCCCATTCTCACTTTGCCGGTTTCGTTTTCTCATTTAGGAACGCAGTAGATTACCTAACGCGTCAGTCCCTTGCACGAGATAATTTTAGGTGGGATTTCAGTCTATCAGACATGATGAGCAGACAAATTGTCTACATTTGCACCTGTCACGCGAGTTTCCTTGGCTGAGTTGCTCGGGGAAGGTGTGAATCGCGCCAGACAGGCTCGCTCAGAGCAGACATTTGTCTGGAGATTTCCATCTGACAAATAGTTTTACGGCTAAGTTGCTCGGTGAAGTGTGGTAACTGCCACCTAAGGGGACGTACCGTCTACATTTTCACCGGACACAGCGTTTCTTCAGGCTAGTCGCTTGGAGTGAAGCGTGATATGACACTCATGCAGCGTGCTGGAATGAGACATATAGTCTGGGTTTTTCCATGACACTCACGCATTCGCTCAGAAGGGCCATTTTCTTCACGTAGGTGTCAAAGACGCACTGCTGGCAGTTACGGCATGCGTCTAAGGTAACGGAGGTGTTAAGACGGAAAGGGGAGATTATTTCGTTTTGCGAAATAAGTTGGGACCCCTTTGTATTGGTTTAAGATATTAACCGGAGTTTGAAACTAGATTTTCATTCATTCTCCTAGTTCGCAGTAGACAGGTTGTTCGTGAATAGAATAAGCTGTATAGCGAAGCTCCTAGTTTGTTCAGAAGTTTGCCAAACTTCTAGACTTCTAATAAATATATCAGCGTATAATTCTAAAGTGTGCGATTACCTATAGTTCTGTGTTGAGGTAAATATATTATGTTAAGTATCTAATATTTTGTGTAGTGTTTAAAGTGATAATCGCTTATTTTAGTTTTCACTAGGTAGATTTGGTGCAGAGTGCTTAATTTGTATAGGCTGTATTAATTTATAGTGACGAGTTACAGTGGAAAACAGAAATTATAATTTCTAGCTTAAACTCAGTCGGCTATTAAGGAATTTAATTTTACTGCTAAATAATCAGACGAGAATAATTTTTCTAAACTAACTTATAAATGCTAGATGCCTCATGAGTGTTGACGGAATACGTAGGTATTCCTAATTCATGATGATTGATTTTTATATTTTATTTCACGGGAAAGTTTAAATGATAAGTCAAGCTGTACGCTTACAGTTTAAAAATGTAAGTTATAACGAGTACCTAGTATGTATAATTATTTTATATGTGTTTTTCCTTTATTCAGTGAATACTGGGGTTAACCCAAAACTTTGCCAGCGTTAAGTACTGAAGAGTGATATCTGTGGAGAACTAAAACATTTTCCTTAAAAGCCTTGGTGCAGAATCTTTACAAGTTATTTAAAAAGTAAATGAAGTAACAGGCCTATTGCGCCATATTTAAATTCTTCCTGAGAAACAACTCAAGTACATTTTTAGCCTGTGTGGCAAGTAACATATTAACGTCAGTAACATTCCGACGGAGTTTTGACTAGTGGTGTGGTGACCAAATAGAGTCCTTTCCTGAAAGTAGACACCGATCTGACATTCCTCATTTCTAGAAACCTAAGCTATTGACACTGTGCTCGTTGTTAATGTTCGTGTCTGGACAATTTTAATGTGACCTAAACAGACATCCGAAAAATAAGAACACCCAAGGAATCGTTCCCTGAAGCAGAGAATTCATCCCGTCTTTTTGGAACTGGGGATTTCTTGGTCAAAGACTGCCTTTGACGATTCTGTATGTGAATGTCCTAAAAATTGTGTTTCCAGAAGTGGTTATCAAAGCTGTGAGTATGAACAAATGCACGTGATCACTACTGACTGAATAGAGTGAATGCGGGACGGAGTGGTTTCTTTATTGTTGTGATTTGGCACCCATTTTGCTGTCTTAACTTTCTGTATGCAATTACTGCTAATCATATTTCCCTTAAAATAGAGCAGTGATATCAAGTCTGTCCATACCTTAAAAGGGGGAAATATTAGACCGAATCATATGTATCCTTGATTCCTTGGGGCTATCACTTTCTTCTAACAGGACTGTGGGCATACCTTGAGGGATAAGATCATACTGTGGGTCTATCATTCTTGTATCATTTTTATTGACTTTATGACTATTTGTATATGCTTTGATGTAATTTCTATGTGCTGTGATGAAATTTTAGATGATAATTAAAATTTCTCATGAAATTAATCAGCGCGTTGGTCAGCTCGTTCCAAAATATCTATTTAATCATTTGTTATAGGTTTCCCACGTCTGTACGTCTAACTGTCGTCTTGTATGTGCGTGCACGTGAGTGGATAGAAATATATACGATATATATATATATGTGTTTAGACTGTCTGACTCCTCTAAAATCTGTCGTAGAAGATAGGTGAAAGAGAGAAGATTTCTCGATTTCAGAGACAGCCTCCATCACAGTCTACCATCTCACTCGTGGAAATCTATTGCTATTACTATCTCTCACTGTGACTATCACTCATTCTAATCTATTCAGAAGGGACCAACCCAAGTCTTAATTCTCCTGTCAAAAATCTACTACAAATAGGAATGGCTAAAGCCACATTCAACAATATGAGTCAAATACTGACATCTAAACAGTTAACTTACAAATTAAAACTGAGAATCATAAAGTGTTATATATTTTTCATTACTGTGTGGTGTAGAAACATGGACAATGAATAGGCAAATGGAAGAAAGAATTGAGGCTATCGAGATGTGGATATATAGAAGAATGGGGCGTATCTCATGGAAAGAGATGAAAACAATTAAGGAGGTCCTAGAAAATCTAGGAATGAAAAGAGAACTAATGAGGGAGGTCAAAGTTCGGCATCTAAAATATTTTGTTCACATAATAAGACATAATCCCTTGCAGAATAACATAACATAAGGGAGAGTTGAAGGCAAACGTGCAAGGGGAAGATAGCGATATAAGTGTGAAGATAACATCAAGAGATGAACATGAAAGAGTTTATCAGAGTTCACCATCAAGACAAGAGACAGAAGACGTTGGAGATCCATTACAGCCAAACTTCGTTGTGGAGATGGCAGCTGATGATGATGATGATGCTTGTAGCCAGATTTTCTGCTTCTGACAGCTGGTATTGAGAGATAATTTGGCTCCATTCTGACCAGATGTCCTTATCGTAATTTTCCCGCCTCACGGTGTGGAGTATACATGGTTTTTTTTACACTAATAAGTGACTTGCTTCATGTCCTCAGCTTCCCCTTACGGTAATACTAGTAGCTTTTCTCGGATAATTCATTCGTCGTGTTGTTGTTGTTTTCAAATCCCTTACCTAAGGACTAAGTAGTGGTCAAGTTCTCATATTAAAACTTGTATTCCAACTGTGATCGCATATTTTTGCATTTGTATATACCATTTTGTACAGGCAATTGTGACTTTTGCAATGTTTGCATTTGTGATTTATGTAAAATAATAATGTTTATTAGTTCCAGTTAAAAAAAAAAACATTTATAATAAACATTGCATGAACTTTTCTTGCACAAAGAATAGGTCACAATGCATGTCGTCTTCTTACTTGGTTGGTATGAATATACTTTTTATCATCTGTCGCTTTGTCTCCGTGATAATGTGCGGGTGTCAGGGCATTTTGGTCTGTTGGTAAGACGTTGGTATTTTTTTTTTTTTTTTTAACTTTATTTTTCGCAGACGTTCAAATATGGATGCTTACAAAGAGCAGAAGGAATAAAATGGTATGACAAGCTTATCTACGTGGAACTGATGACAAGAACCAGATTAGTGAGAGTGGAAGAAAAGGCGAGAAGATGACCTAACGTTGGATAGTTCGCTCATTGAGGAAACTTTTGAAAGCACTACAAGGCAGATCTTCCCATGGAATCGCATGGAAAGATAGACGTTAAATGGGGAATATGACATGGACAGACATATGTTGCTTAAGCAGCTGATGAGAATGTTATTGAACATCATTATATTTTTTATTTCATTGTCCTCACGACCGTTTTTCTTGTGAACATGTTGTCTGGGCGTTTGAGCATGTTAAGTCAAGTTTTTTTTTTTTACGTAGACGTTGTGACTTCTTGTAGTTTATTATTGTTGTTCAGAATCGACATTACGGCACTCTTGGCAAACCTAGAGGTGCCTAGTCTCCTTCGATGGGTATGCTTTTGTCTTGTTTTTTCCCCCTTGTAGTGTTTGCTTCTTTTCTACAGATGCGTCCTTTAAACCATTATCCATATGCATTGCAAGGGTTGGTTTCATCGGGACACCTTCTTGTACATGCGCCGTATTTCCTGAGTGAACATGTATTTTTTAAATATATTGGTCTGTATTATTGATCAATCATCATTCTTTGCTACTTTAGTTGGCGTTGTTGGAGTCAATGTGTGAAAATTATAAGTCTACGTGAAGAATTAATTTTTTCGTTTAATCCTGCTGTCTGCTAAATTGTGGATTTTAATTGTCAGAAATTATTTTCGTCATTTTTGTAGTACTTGTGGCGATTTGGTGCCAATCAGATTTTCTACATACATTTTTATTTCGCTGATGTATCCTATAGCGCGCTGGTTGTATACGCGCCTGATCCATCCTCTTATACGTACATCCCTGCTAACCTTACGTCTGATGCCAAATTCAAGCAGTCTTCGCCTTGTTGAGTCACGGATTACAGTGTAGTTCTTTAACGGACTTTCATTGATTATCCGCAGTATTATATATCTCCCTAGTCATATCCAGTGTCCCCACCATAGGCGCTCTCAAGTCTAGTTTATCAGCTCTGTCATTGTCGTGAATGCCTACATGACCAGACAGTAGATCCATACGAGCTCATGAAGGTTTGAGGCCTGTATATATGTTATCCATTTTGGACTTTCCGAAGCATGGACCTCAAGTCTGACACAATAACTGCCCTGGCTGATGGAGTTTCAGACAACCACCTCAGAGCTGCATCTATCTTCATTCTGTGGAGAATGGTGGCTGTTATCATGTAACCTCTGCTCAGTTAGCGATGATCCTATCCCTTACTGTAGAAGAGAAACCTCATTCTGATTTCTCACTGTCGAGTATAGACCACCGTTGTGTACTATGATCATCATCACTAACATTCTCATTTATCAGCTGATTAATTTCCAGCTCTGCTTTCCCGTTGCAACAATCTCTACACTGCCAGCCATACTTGATGACGACTTACTGGTAGTTTCTTTTATTATCCGTCTTAACGCCACTTTTCCACCTTGAATATATGTTAAAACTATGACCACCTGCCCCTATCGTTCCCCTGTCTGTTCTATCCATGCCATCCTTTTTATTATTCTGGTGCCCTTGGTGTTGGCTATATTCCCATGAAGGCGAAATCTTTTGGCTGTAGTTATCCACGTACTGTATATACTTTTGCCTGGGCCAGCGCTTTTCTAGATCATATCGACAGCAATCCAAGCATGTACATCATTGTCACAATGAGGGTATCTCGCGCACAAGAATAAACGCAATCCTTCATTTTGAATGTCTTCCAGTCGTTCACATTCTGTAATCCGACATATTTCAAATTGTCCTACCTTTTAATGTTCTGTCCGTTGGCGGCACTGATGATGAGATCTACGGTCACTCTGGGGTGTTGAAGGTGCACCACGTCACACAGGCCTCATCTGAATTAATCTTTGGGCCGGATCCCTCATACCGTTGATAAATTTCCTGTAGTGTATCTTGTATGCTGTTGGTCATTCCCCGTCTATCTGAGTCAGTCCTGTACATGAGTATGTAGTCTGCAAAAGTTAATATTTGTTCCCGGCCCTGTTGGTTGAATTTGTGTTACTTTTGCTGTGAAGATGTTCAACAGCATCAGAGAGAGTGGAGAATCTTGATGTAGACCCAGACATACGTGCATTGTTTCTGATATCCACATTTCCAAACGAAATGCATCTGATCTCTCCATCATGGCGACATATATCCACCTTATCAGCCATTGGTTTATCCCGCATTCCCTTTAACAGACGAAATCCTTCAAATGCATCATATGCAAATGCGCCAGCATTACCCCAGGTCATAATCATTGGCCTTATCTGAACATTCAAAAATCAAAATTTTCTGAAAATCTAATGTTTCTTCAGGTTACCTTTTGAGCGCAATTGGGACAAATTTTCTATCACAATTTGGGTGACTTGGCCTATTTTGGACGGTGCGGGCAACTTTTTTTATATCAAGATCTGGGTGTTATCTGAAAGTCGAAAAATTCTGGTTTCAGAAATATACAATTCCCCAAGCATTTCTGATAAGAAGTTACAGACCTGTATACATAAATGTATACATAAAATGCAAATGCATACTGTATGCTACAAAGGGTCTGGGATGAATTAACTACAGGACTGATGTGTGCCATATGACACTAGGAGCGCATATTGAAAATAACTGATGGGTCCTTTATAAATTGGTTTACACTACATGTTGTTCATATGAAACCTAGTTACTGGGTAATGCATGTTTAAAGTGATAATTCTTCTTTTTAATTACCCTGAACATTAATAAATCAATATCACACATAATATATACACTAGTGTAGATAAATTATTCTTTATTAGAACTAACCCCAAATTATCTTCGCCCATGAGGGGTACACCCTTATGATAAACTCTCATACAGGGTACATGATTATTGTAAATTTGAGAAACACTGCTCTAATTTTTTTTTTTTTTTTTATCTTGCAAGAAAAATCTTACAGAGCTCCGAAAACCAAGAAAGAAAACAACATGAATTTAGATCCATACTTTGCACATGAAAAGTTCATGCAATGTTTATTATAACTGTCTGTAAAATTTAAAAAAAAAACTAACTAATAAACATTATTTTACATAAAACAAGTTACACTACAAACATTACAAAAGTCACTGTTTTCTGTCCAAAATGATACATACAAATGCCAAAATATGGGATCACAGTTGGAATAAAAGTTTTAATATGAGATTTCTCTTTCATGTTTAGGGATATTGTAATGTCAGATGGTACATTGGGGGGAGATATATAAAAACTGGAATACACTGTCACAGGAAATAAACTTTATGGAGAATGGAAGACAAAGAGAGAAAGAAGGAGAAAGGAAAGGTATTCTAAAAATAAGGAACATTTAATGGAAAGAAAAAGAGAATGGCCAAGGGGGGAAAAGTGGTGTATCTTCCACATTTTATCTTTAAGCATAAGAGGAGGAAATGCACCATATTTCACTGCAGTTGTATACATATATATATATATATATGTGTGTGTGTGTTTGTGTGTGTGTATAATGTGTATGCTGCCAACACAGCTGTATTCTTTATGGCAAGTGAAACATATTCTCCCATATGAAAAACAAGTGTGTTAACCACTCCACTACTTATGAATCAACAAAGATAAAAGAAATTTTATGACCAGACATATTTAATTGAAAGAAATAATATGAGAACAACAAAAACAAAATGTGATAAAAAGAGATACAAGGACCCTTAAACCGCAAGCAAATCTGATGAAAAGTGAGATATACAGGTACACTCTAAAAACAGGCTAATCTGGCGGTAAGGTATACGGGTACACTCTTACAACAGGTTAATTTTATGAAAAGTGAGATGTACAAGAACACTTTAACAACAGGCTAATTTTATGAAAAGTGAGCTATCCTCACGGTGAGAGACAGCCATGTCCTTTTTAGGATAGTCAGGATCCTATTTGGTTCTCCTCTCTTTATCTAGCTCATGTATGGCTCCTCGAATACCGCTTGTGTACGGCGGTGGCCACATCCCGGGCAACAGTCTTGGCTGACTGGCTAAACTACATGGGTGGAGTAGGAGCAATCTTACTGAAGGGAATGTCCATCCCTAGTACACAAAGACTGAGACGGTGAGTGAGGTGGAGGAATCTGAGAAGATCAATGGCTCGCAAAGCGAAACAGCAAAGTGTGTGGCGCACTAGAGGCATGTCGGACATAGAAAAAGACAATGGCTAGCCACCATGGAAGAGATTGGGGCCTTACCACGTACTTCCTACAGAATGTAATGGGATCACAACAACAAGATAAGAACCGATATGTAGAGAACTCTCTGTCCCCTGGGGAAGAATCTACTGTACAAATTAACAGGGAAGAGGCAACTCCTCTAATGAGTAAGGAAGTACATAATGACGAGTGTTCCTTAAATTCTGTTGAAAGGGAGCATTCTGAGAAAGACCACCTAAAAACTAGTAGGAGAAGCCTAAAAATAGGAACATGGAATGTTAGAACTCTAAACGGAGAAGGAAAGCTTGACAATCTTATATTAGAGGCAACAGACATGAAACTCGATATACTGGGAGTTGCAGAGGCAAGACTTTTGGATACAGGCTACATAACAAGAGACCAGTACACGCTTATACACTCAGGAGGAGAAAAACATGAAAGAGGGGTAGGAATGTTGATAAAGAAGGAGTTAGAAAAATATGTATGTGGATACTGGACACACAATGACAGAATGATGTTACTAAAGATGAGAGCAAAGCCATTCGACATATCAATCTTACAAACTTATGCACCAACTAAAGATCACAGCGAGGAAGAAATAGAAGAATACTATGAAGAGCTACAACACACACTTAAACCAGTCAAATCTACAGATGTGTTGATAGTAATGGGTGATATGAATGCAAAAGTAGGAAAAGGAAAATACAAGAAAATAGTAGGACAGTATGGATTAGGGACAAGAAATGATAGAGGAGACAGACTTATCCAGTTCTGTGAAGAAAACCAGCTGGTCATATGTAACACCTTTTTTGAACACCACCCAAGGAAATTATACACATGGAAAAGCCCAGGAGATGTAACACGAAATCAAATTGACTATATCATGATAAAACATAGATTTAAGAACAGTGTCACAAGTGCAAAGACACATCCTGGCGCCGACATAAATTCAGATCACAATCCAGTCGTCATCAAAGTAAATATAAAGCTGAAAAGAGCAGGAAACAGAAGACAGGAGGAACCCCAGATAGAAATATCAGCGCTGAAACAACCAGATATAAAACAGAAATATTTAATCGATGTCAAAAATAAATATCAACAGTTATTGACAGAAAGCATGGAGCAGTATAGAAGAGAAAACCCAGAAGAAAAAGCAACCGCAAAATGGGAATGCTTAAAAACAAGCATACAATCAGCAAATGCAAATTTACCTAAAAAGGAGTCTAAGAAAAATCAAATTTGGATGACAGATGACATCTTGAATAAAATGGCAGAAAGAAAGAAAGCAAAAAACACTCCAGAATATAAAACAATAGACAATGACATACGTACTATGTGTAGAGAAGCAAAAGAACGGTGGATAGAAACAAAATGCAAGGAAATAGAAGACTTGGAAGCAAAGCACATGACAAGAGATATGCATGAAGAAATAAAGAAATTATCAAATCGGTCGCGGTTTGCACAAGGAGGAAGCTGTATCAAGAACAAAAATGGTGTAATATTACTTGATGAGAAAGACATATCAAACAGATGGGCAGAATACGTAAAAGAACTATTCGAGGACAACAGAGGTAAAAAACCATCACCAGATTCTAATGAAGGCCCAAACATTCTCAGATCAGAAGTAGAGAATGCCATTCATATGATACAAAAAGGAAAATCAGCAGGCATGGATAACATAAAAATTGAAATGATAGAAGCTCTGGAGAGCTTTGGTATAGATACAATCACAGAAATATGCAACGATATATACAATACAGGATATATACCACACGACATGAAGACATCAGTTTTTATAACATTGCCCAAAAAACCAAATGCAACAGAATGTTCAGACTTCAGAACAATCAGCCTGATGAGTCATGCAATTAAGATACTGCTCAAAATCATACAGGAAAGAATAAAAAGTAAAGTAGACAGCGAAATCCAAGAAGAACAGTTTGGTTTTAGACGGAACAGTGGAACAAGAGAGGCAATATTTTGCCTAAGAATATTAGCAGAAAAATATACAGAGGTCCAAAAAAGTATGTATATGTGCTTCATTGACTATAAGAAGGCTTTTGACAGAGTCCATCATGAGAAAATAATTGAATGCCTCAAAGACATAGGTATTGATGGAAAAGATATAAGAATACTCAGTAACCTTTATTGGGAGCAAACTGCCACAGTAAGATCGGGAAGGAATTATTCACCATACATAGACATAAAAAGAGGTGTCAGACAAGGTTGTGTGCTGTCCCCCTGCCTATTTAATTTATACACCGAAAAAATTTTCAAACAGATACAGGAAATACCAGGACTGAACATCAGTGGAAGGTCAATAAACAACCTTAGATATGCAGATGATACCGTGTTGTTAGCTGAAAGCGAACAGGAGTTACAAGAACTAGTGAAGCAAGTGAACAGTATAAGTCATGAATATGGACTCGACATTAATATTGAGAAAACAAAAACTATGATAATTAGCAAAACAGACGATAAACCCACATTAAAGATAAGCGTAAATGGGAAAATCCTGGAACAAGTCAAGAGCTACGTATATCTTGGTCATATAATAACAGAAGATGGCAGATGTGAAACAGAAATCAAGAAGAGAATAGGAATGGCCAAAGCTACATTCAACAACATGAAACATATACTGACATCCAAACAGTTATCTCACAAATTAAAACTGAGAATCATAAAGTGTTATATATATTCTGCATTTCTGTATGGTGCAGAAACATGGACGATGAATAAGCATTTGGAAGAAAGAATTGAGGCTCTTGAAATGTGGATATATAGAAGAATGGGGCGTATCTCATGGAAAGAGATGAAAACAAATAAGGAGGTCCTAGAAAATCTAGGTATGAAAAGAGAACTAATGAGGGAGGTCAAAGTTCGGCAGCTAAAATACTTTGGCCACATAAAAAGGCATAACACCTTGCAGAAGACCATAACAGAAGGGAGAGTTGAAGGCAAACGTGCAAGGGGAAGACAGCGCTATAAGTGGGAAGATAACATCAAGAGATGGACAGGAAAGAGTCTATCAGAGTGCACCACCAAGACAAGAGACAGAAGACGTTGGAGATCCATTACAGCCAACCTTCGTTGTGGAGATGGCAACTGATGATGATGATGATGATGAGCTATCCAGGGACACTCTAACAACAGGCTAATTTGATGAAGATATACAAGTAAAGTCTAAAAATAGCAAATCTGATGAAAATTGAGAGATACAGGGACAGTCTAACAACAGGCAAATTTGATGAAAAGGGATATGCTAACAACAGAGGGACAGGCTAACAATAGAGATGCAGGGACAAGCTAACAGGCAAATTTGATGAAAAGTGATATGCTAACAACAGAGGGACATGCTAACAACAGAGGGACATGCTAACAACAGAGATGCAGGGACAAGCTAACAACAGAGGGGGAGATACAAGGATAAACGTTGTTTGTAACCCATCTACTCGAAAATGAAAAAAACATCCAAGGAAGGGACAACATCTGAATAGACCTTGTTTTGTAACCAATCCACCTAAAGATAAATCACATCCAAGGGGCAAACAATATCTGCAGACTTTGTTCATAACTGACCTACTTAAAAAAGGAAAAATGTCTAAAGATGGGAATATATCTGAATAGACCTTGTTTTGTAACCCATCCACCTAAAGATGAAATCATATCTAAGGCTGCCAAAAACAACTGAACTGAATGAATGAATGACCAGACAGTTGGACAGAAGTAGTCAAGAAATGAGGAGAAAAGTGTAAATATATTTTGTTTGCAGCAAAGATTCATAAAAGCTTCATATATACAACAAAAACAAAAGAAGTTAAAAAAAAGGACGATGACGGTAATGAAAGAAGGTGGAAAAGTAAAACAAAATAGAAATACAAGGATAAGGTGATAAAGAAGACAAATGAGATGTGGCTGGAAGAGAGGTACAATAAAAGACAATAATACACAACATAGTACAAAATGATAATAAACAGATAAGAAGAGAGGTACAATAAAAGACAATAATACACAACATCGTACAAAATGATAATAAACAAATAAGAAGAGAGGTACAATAAAAGACAATAATACACAACATCGTACAAAATGATAGTAAACAAATAAGAAGAGAGGTACAATAAAAGACAATAATACACAACATCGTACAAAATGATAAACAAATAAGAAGAGAGGCCAGGAAAGTAGAATAATATGAAGATTATGCATTTTTTCATATGTATAATAAATACATCTAAATTAATATCCCATTAATTTGCATATATTAAAACTTGACCTGGAATAAAGAAGATCTGCACAGACTGAGTGATATATGAAATATAGCAACAATGTGACAAAAGTAAGGCACAGTATAATATGAACCCATTTCATTTAAAGTTGCTATCATAAGTGAAATGGGTTCATTTTCGATACAAGACAACAGGAGGCTGAGACACTTGGGAGTCATGACCCAAGTGGGCCCACCCCCCTTAGAGTGTAAAGGAGTATATTGGGCTGAAACACTTGTCGGACGGGGGGGATTTCTTCTGATGATCAGATTGCCTCCTGTTGTATCGCTCTGTAAAGAGTTTCCTATCATCAACCTTGACATAACCTTTCACTATAAGGTACATACAGAGACACTGGTATGTGTCAACTATACAAACAGTGACACTAATATGTGTCAACTATACAAACATTACAACAAAAAGCATGGATAACAACAGAAACCATCAATAAGATAAAAGATAGAAAAAACAAGAAAGCAGAGTTAAACACAAGCAAAACCAGAAGTTCCAAAGCCAAGGCTCAAGAAGTGTACACAGAAGCAAACAAAGAAGTAAAAAGAAGTATCAAAAGAGACAAGAGAAAGTATATTGAGGAGTTGGCAAGAGAGGCAGAAGATGCTGCAGCCAAAGGAAATATGAGAGAACTGTATAGCAGCACAAAGAAGCTAACAGGGAAATACAAGCAAACAAGTTGCCTCATAAAAGATAAGAATGGGAAACTGCTCAGCAATATACAAGAGCAAATGAAGAGGTGGACGGAATATTTTGGGGACCTTCTCAATAGACCAGCTCCACAAAACCCGCCGGACATCCAGCCAGCAGAAGAAGAGCTACAAATTAACGGTGAAAGACCAACGAAGGAAGAAATAAAGAAAGCCATAAAGCTTCTAAGAGATGGAAAAGCGTCTGGACCTGATGGCATTCCAGCAGAGGCCATCAAAGCAGATATCGACACGGCTACAGAGATGTTATATAAATTACTTGGTAAAGTCTGGGAAAAAGAAGAGATACCAGCAGAATGGAAGGAAGGATATCTGGTTAAGTTGCCTAAGAAGGGAAATCTACAAGAGTGCACAAATTATAGAGGAATAATGTTACTATCAGTGCCAGGAAAGGTATTGAACAGGATTATCCTTGAGAGATTAAAGGAGTCCATAGACAAGAAATTGAGAGATGAACAAGCAGGTTTTCGACAAAACAGATCATGTACAGACCAGATAGCCACTTTGAGAATAATAGTTGAACAAAGTCTGGAATGGAATTCACCACTATACATCGGATTTGTGGACTACGAAAAAGCATTTGACAGTGTGGACAGAGAATCACTTTGGAAATTGATGAGGCATTATGGAGTTCCCCTGAAGATCATTAATTTAATAAAGAAAACCTATGAAGACATGACGTGCAGAGTTCTTCATGAAGGACAGCTTACAGAACCATTTGGGATAAGAACAGGAGTGCGACAGGGATGCCTCTTGTCTCCATTTCTTTTCTTGCTGGCAATAGATTGGGTTATGAGATCATCGACAACACACAACAGAAATGGAATCCAGTGGACTCTGACTAAGCAGTTGGATGATCTGGATTTTGCTGATGACTTGGCTCTCCTGTCCCATAACCGTAATCAGATGCAGGACAAATTGAAAACACTCGATGAGAGGTCACAGCAATTGGGTCTGAAAATACACAGGGAAAAGACAAAAATAATGCGAATAAATGCAGGTAATGAAAACAGGGTTGAACTTGAAGAAACACCAATACAAGATGTAGAATCATACACATATCTTGGCAGTAATATAGACAAAGTTGGAGGGACAGACAGCGATATCAAAATAAGAATACAAAAGGCAAGAGGAGCTTTCATTGCATTGGGAAATATATGGAGATCAAGAGAAATAGGATCCAACACGAAAATAAGAATCTTCAACTCAAATGTGAAGTCAGTCCTATTGTATGGCTCGGAGACATGGAGAACAACAAAGACAACAACCAAAAAGCTACAGACTTTCATAAATGGGTGCTTGCGTAGAATAGAGGGATTAAAATGGTATGACAAGGTTACCAATGTGGAACTGATGACAAGAACTGGACAAGTGCCAGTGGAACAAGAGATGAGAAGAAGACGATGGCGATGGATAGGACACACACTGAGGAAACCTGTTGATAGCATTACAAGGCAGTCCTTGTTCTGGAACCTCCAGGGCAAGAGAGGCAGAGGAAGACCAAGAAGTACGTGGAGAAGAGAGTTGGAAACAGAGGTGAAAATGATGAGGAGAACATGGAAAGAACTTGAGATGATGGCACGTGACAGGAGGACTTGGCATGTGTTTGTTGAAGGCCTATGCTCCTTTGGGAGTGGAGGGTTATGAATGAATACAAACATTGACACTGGTATGTGTCAACTATACAAACATTGACACTGGTATGTGTCAACTATACAAACATTGACACTGGTATGTGTCAACTATACAAACATTGACACTGGTATGTGTCAACTATACAAACATTGACACAACATCATTCATCCTCATTTTCCTTTGAGCTCCTTAAGGACCATGAAGCCACCGTTGTAGCTGTTCCCCTTGCAGGAAGCCTGCACCAAGCATTTACATGTTCTTGTAGTGGTGGTTTCTGTGACAATTTGTTTTACATGATGAGGTTGCCAGCCTCATGCACAACCTCATATTAGTTTGCTGAGGGAGACTGAGCAACTATGGGTTTGCCCAGAGTGCAATGAGGTCAATTCTGGTTAACAATAATAATAGTCTAATAAAGGATTGTTTCTATCTTAAACTAGCAGGTATAAAAACTCCCCTAAGTTGCACCAGGGTCTCAGGAATTTATGATGATGAAGTCAAAACTGGATATTTAGTATGCAATGAATTTTTATGCTTGCTGTAGACAGCCGTGATGTTAAATGAACATGTTACTTGACACTGTACCATACACACTTGCATAGATTAGCATAGAAGATAACACAATTACATACCCATAAAAAACTGAGTCTGTAAATACAATGATTTAAAAGTTGTTCCGATTGTTTCAAGCTGGTATCTTTGCAAAATATTAATGAAAACGATAAAAAAAAATGACTTGGCACTCCTTCAAGCTTTCAACTTTGCAAGATACAGTAGAACTTCAAATTAACAAGCCCTTCAATAATGCTAATTCAAACATAACACGAGCATTCCCTGAATCTTTTATTGGACGGAGAGAATCATGTTTAAAATAAAAGTTGTCAAGACCAATATGGCTAGAGACTCCATTATAAGTATTCACGTTATTTGACTGATATAAGACACTTGATTACATCCTAATAATCTAATAATCACAGCACTACAAATTACTTTGAAAAAGCTGACCTGCTTCCTGTGTGCTTTCTCAGTACTTGAAACAAATATGAATTATGTGATGATTGTGATCTCTATTTATAACTTGTTTTTTTTTATAATTATCTATGCATTACATTAGTTTTTGTTCTTTTATTTTTACTTTTGTTTGTTCATGTGTCCCTGATGAAGACTTTGTATGACATCATCATTTTCCTGTGTACTCCTTATGGAGCCACCACTGTAGCAGGTCCTCTTGCAGGAAACCTGCACCAAACACTGACATGCTCTTGTCGCTGTAGTTTCTGTAGCACTTAGTTTTACATGATAAAGTTGCCAGCCCCATACACAACCTCGTATTAGTCACCTTGTACGGCATGTCTGAGGGTGTAGTGGTCTTAATCTTTCTTTGTCTCTTTCAGACACCGGCAGGAACTATACGAGGTAAATGACAAAATCATACGTTGACCAAAAACCAAACAGGGAACAGACATTTTTAAAACGAGACATATTTGACTGACAGAAAGAAGACCACAAAGAGAAAAGACATTTTAACAACAGGTCAATCTGATGAAGAGAAGGCTGACAGAGCTGAGAATATCATAATTAAAAAGCATATAAATAAAACAGATCAAAAATACAAACGTTGCAACTGTAAGAACTTGACATTCAAGAAGCACATATACAAAAGTATAGAGTTTTTACCACACAGTCCAGCTGCGACAATTTTGGCAGGATTTTAAAGAATCCGGTCAGAGCAGACCAGCTACATAGTATTCCTTTCTTTATCAAACTACATACAGTAGCAAATGTTCAGCCCATTATATATTGTCAAAACGTTATCTGGCAATTTCTCCACATAATTACTGTTTTATCTTACCAATTATTGACTGCCATATCTGTCATATCCAACTATTTATGACATGAAACACCACAGCTCAGACAATCATATACAGGACTGACAAATTTTACAACACCCTTCCCCTAAAAGACAACCCCCACCTGACCCGCAGCAACTTAATCTGTTTTGGACCGCTGAAGAAGCTCTGGTTGGAAGACATTTCAATGCAAATAATGATTTTTTAACTTCTTTTGATTTTAAGAGCTTTTTATGTGTTATTATTATATTGTTAGATATGCAGATGATACAGTCTTAATAGCAAAAAGTGAGAAGGAGCTGCAGGAAATGGTTGATACAATAGTGATAGAAAGTGAAAATAAAGGCCTCAGCTTAATAGCACAAAGACAGAAGTAATGGTCATGTGAAAGAAAAGGGCTTCCCCAGAATGCACTATCAAAGTAAATGGAACAGTTTTAAAACAGGTCAATAAATTCAAATACCTGGGCACATTAATAACAACGGATGGAAGATGCATGTCAGAAGTGAAGAGCAGAATAGCTCAGGCAAAAACAGCATTCTGTAAAATGAAGAGTATTTTATGCAACAATTCTTTGTCACTGGAAGTAAGAGAGTTCTTCAGTGTTATACAGAACCAATCCTGACATATGGGAGTGAGTCATGGACAATTAGCAAACAAGTAGGGAAGGCATTGGAGGCCGCAGAGATGTGGTTTTTTTATATCATAACAACAGGTAAGATTGAAGGAAAAAGAAATAAGTGAAGACAAAGAGACCAAATACTGGATAGTTTGACATCGTGGCATGGAAAAACGTCAACAGCAGAATTGAGAAGTTGTACTGAAGACAGGAAGTTGTAGAGAGACATGATCTCCTACGCCATTAGGCGTAGAAGAATATATTCTGTTTCTATCACTTTTAAAGATGTACTTTTGTTTATTCAGTTCATGATTTGTGTGTTATATTATTTATTAATATTATGCTCATATATATATATATATATATATATATATATATATATATATATATATATATATATATATATATATATATATATATATATATATATATATATATATATATATATACATATATGTTTTTGGTTTTTTTTCTTTGGCTAGTGTTTGAATTTTTTTTTTCTATGCTTTTGCTGGTGTTTCTCTAGTTTCTTATCTTTCCATTCTTTCAGCGATCTGAAGTCGTTCCTGCCATTTTTTAAACAGTAAATCTTATACACTGATAAACAATACTGGAGACAGGAAGTTATGGAGAGACATGATCGCCTACGCTACCAGGGAAAGTACTTGAAGAATACATACATTTGTCTATGTCTCTTTTTTATTACAGCATGATTATTTCTACAGTCTTGAAACTGTTGTACCCTTATTTTGATGTATACAACAAAATCTGTACAAGAAATTCAGATCTCCAAACTAACTAAAAATTCTGTAATTCAACTCTGCACATTTTTATACGGCCATGACCTTCATCAAGCTATTGACTCGTATTCATCCAACAAGGCATCAATGCTGTTGTTGAGCTCTTTCAAAGGTACTGGAGGAGGGAGAGAAGCTTTGCCGTCTCTGTTTTGGCTTAAGTCAATAGAAACATGTTTCTTCTTGCGAGATCTGAAAGTATATGGGAATTCATACTGAAATGCATATGAATAAGTGTACTACATGCACAATTAAACACATGGCTGAATGTTTAAAAATACATTGACATTTACATTAAATTTATCCAAAATAAACACAAGACTGAACTAGAATTCACATTAACTTTTTTTTTTTTTTTTTTTTCTTAACCAGCGGCACTTGGGCTTTCAGCCCTTCGGCCCAAGGACATGTCATTGCGAGGCTGGGGAACCTGAGGACTTTCCGTCCAACCCGGTCAGGAGCTTCGCTCCTTCCCATCCACAGAGGGTTTATCACAGGAGCCGTTCAGGTTATTCAGTCAAATTTCCGGTCGTAAACATTCCTTCAAACGCTGACACCCGGGTTTGAACCATGAACACCTGGTCGCCAGTACAACGCCGAAGCCATTACACCAGCGCGGCTCCCCACATTAACTTTAAACTGAAAAGTACGATGCAGGGTTTTGTTAATTTAGCTTTTACCTTCATTCTGAAAAATACATTCTAAAAAATACAAGGGTTACACCAGAGGAGCAAATAAATCACGTTTAAAACAAATGAAGGTAAATTAACTTAAGTATCCATGAAGATGGTTTACTGAGAGTAAGAAAGGGGAAGAACTGGGTTGAACTAGGTATTACAGAGATCTAAAAGTGGAGGCAAGCTAATGTGTGGTAAAATTCACAACACAGATCTTACTTTGTGACAGGAAAGTTGTACATAAAAACAGCACAGTCCTTACTTCATGACAACAAAGAACGTTCTTACAACAGCAGTTTTCTATCCAAAACAGCAAAATGATTACTAATATTTTTTTAAAAGCACATACACACATAACTTCAATGAACTGCACACACTATTACTGCTAGTGGTAAAAATTAATCATGCCATAATTATCTATGTCAAGGAAAAATAAACAGCTCATAGCCAACCACATCAACTTCCTTCATGACAACCCTCAAGTTCACTATTGTAAATTAAAGTTATCATAACTTTCAAATGTAGTGTACTTTGCTCCTGGCCTTCATGTGTGACTCAATTTAAGCCCGGCAGAACTGTTTCCACTGACAGGAGAAGGGGTGAGAGGAGCCACTGGCACCTTAAAAACAGCAGCTTCGGGCACATGATCCTTGGTTGGTAGCCTATCTAGGAGAAGGTAAAACTCTGATTAAAAACCCCTGTTGCCTTGCAGGAATATCAGTTTATGGGAAAGGCTCAGGAGTAAACCGTGAGGATAAATCCGGAGTCGGAGTCCCTAAGGCAGACTAATGTTAATTCATTGTTCTGGCAACTCCTGCGAGTTTGCATTAGACAACTTTGAAAGCTACCATCTCTGTGTCAAAAAATTTGGAAAGAAAACAGCAACAACAAAAACGTAATAATAATAATAATACATACTGACATCATCGACAACAACCACATGTACCTGGGAGTCTCTGCATCAGACTCTTCTCCACCTGAGAGGAACTTTAGTTCTCCCGACTTTGTCTTGATTGCGGTTACAGTACCACTACTACTGCCAGTGGATGCCTTGCTGGCTCTGTACTGGTCTTGATCATCTGACAGTGAAAGAACAATATCACCTGATCAGTAAACAAGTTACAAGATCCTTAAAATATGACACATTCACAGTACTATATCTAATATAAATTTAAGTAATATCCAAACCACTGCATTCTAAGGCTTCTATAATGTTCATGAACAACAAAGCAACTTACATTTTGTTTAAACTCTTTAAATAGTTTTTGTGCGGAATATAGTAGACGGCAACAGCTGGCAATCTACAGAGTGTCTTTAATTTAAAAAATGTAATATACTCTGAATTCTTATAACCTGATTTGGCTCAAGTGCAAGACAGTGGACTGAGGTCACAATATTGGCCCAAAAAATGCAACATTTCCACTTCAAGTTAGAATTTTTGTTTTTATTTTTTTAAATAGCCTCCAGTGTTTGTCAGACATTTTTAATTTTGACAAAGCTCAAAACAGGGTTGGGGTTAGGTTAAGGCTAGCTGTAATTGTAAATATGTATAGCCAGTCTGGCAACTTGGGACAACTTGGCAGATCTTGTCTACTATCATCGCCATCTACCCCTGATTATTTTTTGAGATGGATAAATGGCATTTTCCCATTTAAAGTCACAAATATTCAAAATGTCCACCACCTGCAGCAATGTATTCTTCACAGCAATGAGCAACAGACTGGAATTCTGTATAGCTATTAAGTGAATAGTGAAATTCAGGGTTTTAATTTGGTGCCTCAAGTCTTTCAGTGTGCTTGTTTGAGATGACCATAACATTCTACAAGAATACTTCATAACTAATAATCTAAAGATATACTCATTTAGCCTTATTCTGCTTTATTACTTCACATTTCCATCTCACGAAATCGAGTTATTGTTGCTGTCATTTTTGACGGAGTCATCTGTCAAGTTATTTGCTTATGTTTTTATCATAAGAATAATTGTGTCTTTACCTGCGATGTCAGGTTGATTAGGGGTTGTCTTCCCTTGTTTATTCATTCATTGTGTTTGACCTTTAGGGTCAAAGGTAGACAGTTCGGGCATATGCCCATGGGCAGGTTTTTTTAAGCGGGAGTGGAGTTAGACTTCCGGCAAGCCGGGAAGTGTCCTGGTTTCTGAAGGGACGAGAGTCCATTGTGTTTTTCGGGAAGAATCTTCGAAGTGACTGCACTGGCAGTTTTCCCCAGTGAATCTCTGTGCGTTGGAATGACAGCAGAGTTCCTTGTTAAGTTCTGTGGACTCGGTTACAGGTAATACCGACTTTTTCCATTACTATGCTTTCGGTGGCAGAACATGTTAGAAGATTGCCTAGTCTGTGAACTGCAGCTCACCGGTCCTCCATTTCAGAACTTATATTTTGTGCTCGAGGTAGCCATCCAAGACTATTAGTCTTTATATTGTCCAGAAATCCAGTGACGAAGATATATTGTGGGAACCGCAGATTGGCGGAATTTATGTCTACAATAAGCATTACTGCAGGGTTGATGGTAACCTGCTTATCAGAAGTACACAGCCGACGTCAGAACGAGGCCTGTGTTTTCGGCTATTATACTACAGCCTGATAATGTGCAATTGGCGGGGAATGCCAAGTTGCACCTATGTGTCAAAGTGATTAAGGAATCTGACGCGTTTAGTCAGTAATCCCAGGGCGACGCCACGAACTGTCCTTATTGAAGAACATTGTATTGACCATGCACGAATATTCAAATGTTTACCAGCTTGCTGAATGCCTAATGTATACCTATCGATTTCCGGTCAGCAATTGGGTATAAAATGGACAAATGGAAAATTCCTGGGGGACCTGGATTTCGCAGATGATGTAGCATTCTTAAGTTCAACACCAAGACAATCCCAAGAAGCAATAAATAATTTGTGTCATCTCTCGGTTAAAATTGGTCTCCAAATAAATGCCTCTAAAACTAAAGCTGCCCAATGGGCTGATCACCCGTTGGCTTGTCACACCGATTACGGAAACAACGGCAGATGGATCTATTTGTTGTTGCCCTAAAGACGCCGCTAGGCGTGATGGGAAACTACAACAGAGAAAATCAATCTGCTGTTGCCCTTAAGACGCCACAAGGCGTGATGGCCTCTGACTGCTTGGTCGGTCTTTGGCTAAGGACGGAAGAAGAAGAAGAAGAAAACTAAAGCTATGAACTTTTCTAACGAGACCTTTGATATCATCTTGAACGGGGAAAACCTACAGAAAGTTGAAAGTTTCAATTATTTAGGCAGTAAAATGACTCAGGATGGTGACTCAACAAGAGAAATCCATACTAGAATTGCTTTGGCAGCTAGCGCCTTCAATAGATTATCTAACATTTGGAAATTACGATCATTGAATATACATACCAAGCTTCGTCTGTTTAATTCAAATGTTATCTCAGTGTTAACATACGGCTGTGAGAGTTGGAAAATAACAAAATCATTGGAGAACAAGCTGAATACATTCGAGAACAAATGTCTTAGAAAACTCATGAACATCAGTTGGAAAGAATTCAAGACTAATCGACAAATAAGAGAAGACTCTAGGCAGAAATATGTCTCCGACTATATAAGGAAAAGACGATGGTCATATATCGGTCATGTCCTACGAATGCAAAACAACAGAATACCACTACAGGCGCTCACTTGGGTTCCTGAGGGTAAGAGGAAAAAAGGAAGACCAAAAGAAACACTCAGAAGAACAATAATAAGAGAAGGAAGAACGTTGGGCCTAAATAATGTGCAAGAGCTAAGAGGAGTGGCGTCACAACGAACAACCTGGAGAGCACTGGTTTCTGCCTTATGCGCCGTGTTTGGCGCTTAAAGAATTTATTATTATTATGACCTTGTTTACAATGACTGTTCCTGTTGATACCATGTGTGTTCTCGTCAATAAATGTTTTGAAACGTGCCTGCAGTGTCCAAGCATCCTTGACTACTGCATGTGAGTGTATGGGTTGCAGGGTCTACATACATACGAGCCTAAACACATTCGCGCCTTCATTCGCACCCACACTCAGTTCATCATACGCTCGCACTACACACCTAACAACATGTATACTGTCTTGGGCCAGTGATCACCTCAACAAGAGAAAAGTACAGTTACATTTTTGGTGGCCAGTATGTTAATTGTACTATTGTTGTGTATTTTTCTTGTGTTTTTCTGCGGGTTTTCGGTTGGTGGGTCTTACAGTAAATATGCCACTTAATCGAGGGTTACTGTAAGCGTTCTGTAGGGATTGCAATTTTCTTAATTGAAATTTGCTAGCGACTTTTGTTGCTATTTTTTTTTTAGCTGTGACGACATCAGTTAGTGTTGTTTTCGTTATTTTTCCGTTCTTTGATTTTCGACTAATTTTGTTTGTATCTGTTCTTCTCTCATTCCTTCCATTTATTTCTTTACACCTTTTCGTTTATAACAGTGTTGCCATTTGTCTTGTTTATTTTTCGCGGTCATCATTACACATTTGTGTAACATTTTCTTTACTTTTTGCTGTATTGTTTATTTGACTTCCGCGAACGTTTTCGGTCATTGTTCTGTATCTTTGTCTTTGTATTTTTGATTGTACTACATTATTGTCATACACAGTCTACATACATACACTTGGTCATGTATTATTATTATTGATAAGGTACACTCTTCATATAGAGATTGTTAATAAAATATTATTATATAAGATATTTATACAAGTTCTTTGATAAAAGACTTGTTATCCACAAAGATTGAGACAAGGTGAAATACATATTCAAGTACTTTAAAAAAAAAAAAAAAGACTTGTGCCCATAGTGAGTGGGATATAAAGGAATTATTTTCCACAGGTACTCAAGTGATTTTTTGTTACATTATAAACAAGAGGACCATACAAGGTCTTTGTCTAAGACTAAGAGAGTGAAATAAAGTGAAGTGAGTATACAAGTCTAGCATTTCAGACTTGTCTCCCAATGATTGGGATATACAGGTAATTTCGTTAATTTTTTCAGGTTTCTGATTTCATTAGACAGAATGTCTACATTGGATTTCTTCATCCAGCAAGGGTTAACCCTTGGTAAGTCTGGTGATATATTGGAAGAATATTCATCTGCTCAATTCGCCATTGCATTAAAGTCAGATGAAAAGAAACGGTTAGAAAGAGAATTTGAAGAGAGAAAACAGCGAAGTAAAGTCGAGCGGAAAAAGATAGAAGCTGAAATTAAAAAATTGGACAGAGAAGCTGACGAGATAAAACAGAAACTGGAAGCTAAGGAGAGAAAACAGAAGACTGGAAATGAGCTTCTGGATAAAAATAATGCTCTTACTGAGAAGCTTCAACATGAGAATAAAGCTCTTACTGATATATTAACAGAAATGAATTGTGAAAATCATATGCTGAAGTGTAAAGTGACGGCACTAATGGAAGATAATAAGAAACTTGGTGAATTCTCCGTTAAACAATCTCAACTGGAAAAGGAGAAAAATGAGTTAGAAGTTGAATTGAGCTTAATGAAGAACAATCTTCTTTGCAAAGAACAGGCTCTTATTGGTGAGCTAGAGCAAGTCAAAATAGACTATGAGAATGTAAAAGCTCAGGCCGGACAAGACAAGGAGTCTTATAAAAGAACAATTCTGGAACTAAGTAATGAGGTGGATCTTCTGCGAAGTACTGCTATAAAGAAGAGTATGGAATCTCTGGAGGAGATGAGGATGTTTAAGAATAGGAAGGATACTGAGATTCAATCACTGCAACTGGAGTTAACACAGTTGACAGCAAACAAAGAAAAAGATAAGAAAATTGATGAACTTAGGTCTACTCATCATAGTGCTATGGAAGCACTCAGACTTGAACTTGTTCAAGAGAAAGCTAAGGTTTTAGAAACTACATCTCAAAAGGAAAAGTTGAGTAACGATCTTAGAGATAGAATAGTTAAAGAGAAGACTCTAACTTCACAGTTAGATGACTTAAGGTTAGAGTGCAACAGACTTCATGTTAAAGTCAACGAAAGTGTTCATGAAGTTGTTTCTAGAGACAAAGCTGTTGCAGAGGTGGGAATTGCAAAACTTCGCAACAGAATTGATGGTTTATTAGATATTGTTTTGGAGAATAGAATGTTATCTACTACCAAGGTGAATAGATTTAGACATAAAGCTAATGATCAATATTCTACAAATGCAAAGAGCCAGCCACATGCACTTGGTGCTCATGGTAATACTAAGCAATATGGGAACAACAATTTTCGTGGCAAATATAGTTTCCCACGGAATAACAATACTGCCTCTAATGGGAGTTGGCGTCAGGCCAACAAAGGTAAATCAAGTTTGGATCACGGTGAGGACTTTCATAAGTGTCATGTTAAGATTTCTCAGGGAAACCGTGCATCGAATTCCCAGATTCCTGATAAGTGCGTAAAAGAAAACAAAACTGTTAGTACCCATCGTACTCAGCTCAGGCAGTATGATGTTAAGCACATTGCCATAGGCAAAAATAACAACAATTTGGCTAGGAAAGATAATCGTGATTATGAACAACACCAAGGGCGTTCATCACGTGGTAATTTTCCTTCAAGTAATTGGAGACAATTTAAAGGTCCTCAGAATTTTGGTTCTAATATTCATGGGAACTTTAATAAAAGTTACCAACCTGATAAAAGTTTTTCTTGCAAACAACAAAATCCATGTTTGTCTTACTTCCCTCAAGAGAGAACAGACTTCTCATTTCATGGAAAGGTCCATACACTATAGTCTCCAAAATTTCAGATGTCGACTATATTGTCGATGTGGATGGAAGGCATAAAACCTTCCATATAAATATGCTAACAGAGTTTATTGAACGTCCAGACTATTTGCAGCCTATTTTCCAGGCGATGGACGACTCTCCAGTCCAACATGGTCACATCTCATCCCTGTCCGTTATACAGGATGAGGAAACTATTTTTTCTGACGTTAACTTACCTCTTCCTGCGATTCCACTGAATTCAACGGAATCGTGGAGGGACGTTACAATCTCTTCGAACTTGTCTTTTGAGGAGCAACGTCAAGTATCCTCTACGCTACAATCATATCAGGATGTCCTTACCGACATTCCTGGACACACAGATGTCATAGAACATGACATCATACTTACTGATCGTAATCCGATCAGAGTAAGACCATACCCAATACCTATTCATTTTCAAGCACAAGTCGAGAAAGAATTGGATGAAATGATTCAACTGCAAATAATTGAACCATCCACTTCAGCTTATTCTTCATCGATAGTTATTGTTCGAAAGAAAGACAATAACATACGTCTTTGCGTTGACTATCGCAAATTAAATCAAGTTACGAAGTTCGATGCTGAACCTATGCCATTATTAGATGATCTACTTATTAGACTTTCTAAAGCTAAATTCTTTACTAAACTAGACTTGTCGAAAGGTTATTGGCAAGTCCCACTAACGGAACACGCCAAACCTCTCACTGCTTTTTCGACACCTAGGGGTCTGTTTCAATGGAATTTTATGCCTTTCGGGCTTATGAACGCCCCAGCGACTTTCGTGCGCATGATGCGACGAATTCTATCAGATCGTGCAGATGTCATCGCATATTTAGACGACATCTGTCTTTTCAGCGATACTTGGGAAGAACACTATTTGGGTCTAAAGGAATTGCTATCTACTCTACGTGAGCATAGTTTGACTGCAAAACCCTCTAAAGCTTTTGTTGGGTTTAGTGAAATTTCCTTCCTAGGTCATCGAGTTGGTCATGGTCTGTTGAAGACAGAGGACCAAAACATTTCGAAGATATTAAATATCTCGGTTCCGAAGACAAAAAAACAAGTGCGTAGTCTCTTGGGATTGATACAATTCTATGGAAGATTCATTGAGAATCTGTCCTCCATTATGGCACCACTTTCATCGTTATTGAAAAAAGGTTCTCCTAATATGGTGCGTTGGTCCCAGGAATGCCAATCTTCATTGGATCAGGTTAAGAATTTGTTCTCATCTCATCCTATCTTAAGACTACCAACGATTGATAAGACTTTTGTTCTTCGTAGTGATGCCTCTTCCACTGGGATTGGAGCGGCACTAATGCAGGAATATTCAGGAACTCTGCACCCTGTAATGTATATTTCTAGGAAGTTAAATGCGGCAGAAAGGAATTACTCGGTTTTAGACCGTGAATTGTTAGCTATGGTTTGGTCCATTCTTAAGCTACAAAGGTTCCTTCTGGGCGCGCATTTCTTTATGGAAACCGACCAAAAAGCTCTTACGGCTATGCAAAGTAAGGATTTGAAGAGCTCGAGATCTACTCGTTATGCTATTGCTCTTCAGCCTTTCCATTTCACGGTGCGAGCTATCCGTGGTTCGGATAATGTGATGGCGGACATATTGTCCAGATGCCCACATGATTCCAGTTAAATCTTGTGTCCTAGTTTTTCCTGATACACTTTCAGACTTTTGTCTGTCCTTAATATCCTAATATGTTGTAATACAAATGTATTTGGATGATGTTTAGATAATTTAACAAATTTCATTTTGTCCATCCATCAGTGATATGTTGCTAATATAGCATTGTAATTCATGACATTTGTATATTGCTATAATTATAGTATTTAGTAATGATTGATATATGATTGGTATTGCCAGCAACTTAGGTTTCTTTAATGGTACCCCCTTAGTTTGTTTGGCTTAAAGGAGATATTTTCTCCTATGTTGGGAGATGATTTGTATCCTCTTCAGACGCTTTGTTTATGCGTCTATTGTACCTGATATTAGGTTCATTTTTTCATGAGCACATAAGTGATACTTGTGCAATCTTGCTCATGGACATATTAAAAAAAAAAATTTCATTTTTTTTTACAGGGGGGTTGTAGTAATATGTTGCTGTCATTTTTGACGGAGTCATCTGTCAAGTTATTTGCTTATGTTTTTATCATAAGAATAATTGTGTCTTTACCTGCGATGTCAGGTTGATTAGGGGTTGTCTTCCCTTGTTTATTCATTCATTGTGTTTGACCTTTAGGGTCAAAGGTAGACAGTTCGGGCGTATGCCCATGGGCAGGTTTTTTTAAGCGGGAGTGGAGTTAGACTTCCGGCAAGCCGGGAAGTGTCCTGGTTTCTGAAGGGATGAGAGTCCATTGTGTTTTTCGGGAAGAATCTTCGAAGTGACTGCACTGGCAGTTTTCCCCAGTGAATCTCTGTGCGTTGGAATGACAGCAGAGTTCCTTGTTAAGTTCTGTGGACTCGGTTACAGGTAATACCGACTTTTTCCATTACTATGCTTTCGGTGGCAGAACATGTTAGAAGATTGCCTAGTCTGTGAACTGCAGCTCACCGGTCCTCCATTTCAGAACTTATATTTTGTGCTCGAGGTAGCCATCCAAGACTATTAGTCTTTATATTGTCCAGAAATCCAGTGACGAAGATATATTGTGGGAACCGCAGATTGGCGGAATTTATGTCTACAATAAGCATTACTGCAGGGTTGATGGTAACCTGCTTATCAGAAGTACACAGCCGACGTCAGAACGAGGCCTGTGTTTTCGGCTATTATACTACAGCCTGATAATGTGCAATTGGCGGGGAATGCCAAGTTGCACCTATGTGTCAAAGTGATTAAGGAATCTGACGCGTTTAGTCAGTAATCCCAGGGCGACGCCACGAACTGTCCTTATTGAAGAACATTGTATTGACCATGCACGAATATTCAAATGTTTACCAGCTTGCTGAATGCCTAATGTATACCTATCGATTTCCGGTCAGCATAACCTTGTTTACAATGACTGTTCCTGTTGATACCATGTGTGTTCTCGTCAATAAATGTTTTGAAACGTGCCTGCAGTGTCCAAGCATCCTTGACTACTGCATGTGAGTGTATGGGTTGCAGGGTCTACATACATACGAGCCTAAACACATTCGCGCCTTCATTCGCACCCACACTCAGTTCATCATACGCTTGCACTACACACCTAACAACATGTATACTGTCTTGGGCCAGTGATCACCTCAACAAGAGAAAAGTACAGTTACATTTATAAACATTAGAAATATGTGTGTAAGCAACAATTTATGGATTTGAGTCACAATTGTTTACTTGATGACCTCAAGGCCTTAATCAAGGGGAAAAAAAACACAATATAACAACACCCTTTTATTGTGGACACTTAATTAAACAAAGTGTTTAGGCTGGTCGCAAGCCCAGCTAAAAAAAGAGGAGGCAGTCTGCATGGAGGCCGTAAGGAGGCAGCCCCTCCGTCATGCAAAGGCACAACAGACCAATCACCTGTTTGCCTTAAAACATGATTACACGAAATGCAAGAGAGAAAACCGGTCTGATCCTAAAGGCAATGAATTGGAATGAACTACGGACTACGACTTATGGAACATGGAATATAATAAGTATTAATGGAAAAGAAGAGGAGTTGGTGGAAATGAGGAAAGCAAAACTTGAAATCCTGGCTTTAATGGAAATGAAGAAAAAAGGACAAGGAGTTATGGATCTCGATGACGACACGCTGCTCTGCTGCAGAGTCCCCACATCTGACCCAAGTAGAACAGTCCCAACTAAGATGGTTTGGCCATGTCTGCAGAATAGGAGAAGATCAGCTGCAATGACAGGTATGGGAAGCTAAAAGCCAGGGATCCAGACCTCTAGGATGACCCAGAGTCCGCTGGGAGGACAACATTAGACAATCTCTGAAGGACCGATGACTAGAATGGAACCAGGCCAGGAGGAAGACATCCGATAGGATAGTATGGCTCTCTCTTCCAAACCTCTACACCTCAAGGTAGAAGAGAAATGACTAAGTAAGTAAGTAAGTAAGTAAGAATCTCAGAATTTACTAGAGAAAGCTGAATGATAACAAATTAAAGGTAGATAAAGAAATATATGACTTGATAACACTATTGAATGGGCACGGTTAACCTATGAAGAATATTCTAGAAGGCAAAACAGAGATGACAGAAGACCACAGACAGTCAAGACCTCATAGTTTGTTTTGTGCAGGCTGTCTGCAAGTGGACCAGCAGAAGTGCTGGCTCCCATGCTTCATAAGGGACAAATAAGAGATAAGAAGTAGACTTAATGACTGACCCTAATTTGAACAAATAATGTAAAAATCAATTTGAGCTTCTGACAATGTTATTAACAGTTTTTAAAAAAAGCACTTTCCTAAATACAACATACCACTATTTAAAAAAGCACACTTTCCTAAATACAACATACCACTATTTAAAAAGCACTTTCCTATATATAACATACCAATAACAAAAAGCACTTTCCTAAATACAACATATCATTTTTTAAAGCACTTTCCTAAATATAACATACCACTATTTAAAAAACGCGGGCACTTTCCTAAATATAACATACCACTATTTAAAAAGCACGGGCACTTTCCTAAATATAACACCACTATTTAAAAAGCACTTTCCTATATGCAACATACCACTATTTAAAAAGCACTTTCCTAAATACAACATACCACTATTTAAAAAGCACTTTCCTATATACAACATACCAATAACAAAAAGCACTTTCCTAAATACAACATATCATTTTTTTTTAAACACTTTCCTAAATATAACATACCACTATTTAAAAAACATGGGCACTTTCCTAAATATAACATACCACTATTTAAAAAGCACTTTCCTAAATATAACACACCATTATTTAAAAGGCACTTTCCTAAATATAACATTCCACTATTTAAAAAGCACTTTCCTAAATACAACATACCACTATTTAAAAAGCACTTTCCTAAATATAACACACCACTATTTAAAAGGCACTTTCCTAAATATAACATACCACTTTTTAAAAAGCACTTTCCTAAATATAACACACCACTATTTAAAAAGCACTTTCCTAAATATAACACACCACTATTTAAAAGGCACTTTCCTAAATATAACATACCACTTTTTAAAAAGCACTTTCCTAAATATAACACACCACTATTAAAAAAAAAACATTTTCCTACATACAACATACCATTAAAAATAAAAAAAACGCTTTCCTAAACACAACATACCATCTTCGGAGACATAGTTTGAAGGAAAGAACCCCTGCTGTCCATCTGGTAGTTCTCCCATCCACCAACTTTCATTATCTTTATACAAGACAGTAATCACATCTCCTTTGTACAAGTCCAATTCGTCAGACCTCTGGGCCCGGTAGTCATATATAGCTATAACCTGACATGAAGAAATAGATGTGATACAGCAATGTGACCTCCAACAATATGCAGAATTAGTGTGACAATGTAAAAAAGGTTGTGATATGCCCATGGCAATGTGACAGCCAATGTTATATGCCTATGGTAATGTGAAGCCAATGTTATATGCTCAATGTGATATCACAAAGATAAAGTGAGAAAGATGATGTGACACAGCAATGTGTTTACAGAGACATTTTCACAATATGCAGAAAATAGTGTGACAATAAGATGTACAATAGGATGTGACATGCCAATGTCATATGCCATAGTGATGTAATATAAATATATGTCCACAGTGATGTGGCATATTAATGTTATATAACCTCATTGATGTGACATATTAATGTTCTATTCTCATAGTAATGTGACACACCAATGTTAAATGAACATAGTGATGTGACACACCAATATTATATGACAATAGTGATGGGACACACGAATGTTATATGACAATAGTGATGTGACACACCAATGTTATATGACAACAGTGATGTGACACACCAATGTTATATGAATAGTGATGTGACACACCGATGTTATATGACAATAGTGATGTGACACACCAATGTTATATGACCAAAGTGATGTGACACACCAATGTTTTATGAACATAGTGAAGTGACACACCAATGTTATATGTCACAGATTCTGCATAATTTACTCAGACGTACACACAATCTGCTGTAGATAACTCATGAATACTTTATAATGCGAAAAGGCGTATTCATTACTTGCTTTAGATAGTCACAACTATACCTTCACAACTAATCAAAGACAATCATGATCTGTAGCAGATATACATCAACACTTCACATGTTCAATGCATACCTGTGATTTACAGTAGACAATCAATTCATTAATCATCATCATCATTGTTACCCCTCAGCTCCCTAAGGATCACAAGCCTTCCTATCCTTGAAACCCATTTGCTGTGTGTGGTGTTCCCAGAAATGGAACCTCCCAGATCTGGGGCAGAGTTGCACCTCGGCTCCGAAGACGCTCACTGGTGCAGCCACCTCACTGCACTATTGGATGGAATGAGGTATAGCATACATATAGGCATGAGGTGGCAGGGAAGCAAACCTGTAAAGATTTCTTGCTGAAATCAGATAAGTCGAGCTGAAAGGCGCAGATATCGCAGACTAGGTGTAAACTACGATACAAAGTACTTACCGCTCAAAACTAACGGCCAGCATTGTAAGAGAGAAATATGGCTGAGAGCGAAGGCAAACAACAACAACAAACACATTTGATATCTTTCTATGTCATCTTCATCTCTTTCACGTCTGTCTCTAGCTCCTGTTACCATGTGTTTTTCCTGTCTCCATCTACCTCTCTTACCCTGAGAATTCCTGAACAACGACTGCCTTGTAATGCTGTCAACAGGTTTCCTCACTGTGTGATCTTGTTTTCAAATCTTATTCCACTGGCCTTTGTGTGCATCAGTTCCCAACTGGCAACTTTGTAATACCATTTCAATCTGTCTATTCTATGTTAGCACCCATTTTATGAATGTTTGTAACTTTTGGAACTCATAAATACTTCAACAAAAAAGTACCACATCATGGCACTCCAATAAAAACACCACAATCAATTAGCTATAATTAAAATACTACAGTGCTGTTAGCTCACCTGTTTACGGATGGCAGATTTTCCCACAGGAGATTCAAATGTGAACTGAGGTTTACCAAGAGACTGAAAGGAAGATAATTATGACATGCTCAGAGAGTGGCCACAAGATATTATCTATCTAAGTGATCTCATTGGTCTTGAAGTAATGTCACAAACTCATACATCTTGAAGCTATGTCGCCACGTTGTTAGACTAATGAGGTGATCTCAAGTTAGCATTTATTTATAGATTATGTATATGTGATTTCACAATATCATTTGCGTAGAGGTAATCTTGAAATATCATTTCTCTAGCGGTGAAATAAATACTTCATTTATCTATATGTGATCTCAGGATATTATATGTCTAGAAGTGCTTTCATTATGTCATTTTTTGAGACATGAAGTTTGTATTCTACATGTCAAGAAGTGATTTCATTATATGATATGTCGACAGGTGATTTCACAAAATCGTATGTCCAGAAGTGATGTGAAGATTTCTACAATCTAGTAGTGATTTCAAGCTACCATTTACTTGCTAGTGATCTCAAAATATCATAATGGCTGTAACGAATTTCAACATTCCATTAGTCTAGAAGCGGTGTTATTATACATGTGGAGAAGATCTCAAAGTATCATCTGTTTATAAGTGATCTCAGGATATAATTTGACTAGCGGTGATTTCAAGGTAATGATTATCCATACATGATGTTGTCTACATCACTATCATCATCATCCTCTTGTCACTCCTTATGTAGCGTGGATTCATTACTGCAGATGGCTCCCTCGATTAAGACAGGTATATTCTCTTGCGGCAGTGGTTTTTTTGTGGTGACTTATTTTACAGGATGTATGAGATAGCCAGTCCCATGCACAATCTCACATTAGTTGCCTCTTACGACATGCCTGAAGGGACAGTAGTCCTATTCTCTCTGTGTCCCCCTCAGAGATCCCTGTACCTGCCTACAGATGGTGTAACCATTTGTCTGTAAGTTCTTCTTCTTGGATTCTTAGCCCCTGGCTAACAAAGCAGTCAGTGGCCATCACGTCTAGTGGCGTCTTGAAGAGCAGCAACAAACTGTCCCCATTTTGCTCGGTCAGTGGCCATCCTTCGTGCCATGCCCCAACTCTGGTTCATGCTTTGCATCTCAGCCTCCACTGTTCTCTGCCAGGTTGTCTTTGGTCTGCCTCTCTTTCGCCATCCTTCTGGGGTCCATAGCATAGCAGTTCTGTTGATGGTGTCAGGGTCCCTTCTGAGGACATGGTGTCTGTAAGTGATCTCTAATTATCAAACTAGAAGTGTGCAGGTGGTACCAAGATATCCATGTCTAAAAATCATCATCACCGTCATCATCTGAGGACATGGTGTCTGTAAGCGATCGCTAGATATTATCAATCTAGAAGTGTGCAGGTGGTATCAAGATATCCATGTCTAAAAATCATCATCACCATCATCTTTTCCTTTGAGCTCCTAATGGAGCATGGACCAGTGCTGCAGCTGGTCCCCTTACAGGAAGCCTGCACCAAGCAGCCACATGTTCTTGCAGCAGTGGTGTCTGTGGCAATTTGTTTGACATGAGGAGGGTGCCAACCTCATATTAGTCACCTTGTATGATATGCCTGAGGAAGTAGTAGTAGTACTAGTCTTTCTTTAGCACCTTTAGAGACCCCAGGGAACTACACAAGGTCACGTCTAAAAATGATAATTAGATATTACTTGTCTAATACTAATAATAGCCCCTTCAATCATAACTGACTATGGGAATGCGCCCCTGAGGTAACAGCCTTCAAATGCTTTGTTTTCCTTTCGGTGTTTTCTCCTCTCTTCTGCTTGCCATGAGAGCCTATTTTTGCCCAATCTGAGGTGGCGCCTTAGAGAGCATCGCCACATGGTGTGATCAGCAGCTTCATCCTCCCAGGTTGCTGGATTTATGTCCAGTGCCCTTATGTTTCTCTTTCACACATATTTGAACCTCGGTTGTGATTGCTCAACTGTTCTTTTGCCCTCTGCTAGCTATCCGTAGAAGAAATCTTTCGGGATGCGACCATCTTCTATGCGACGGATATGGCCAAGCCAGCGTAATCTGTAATGTCTAAGCAGTGTATACATGCTTTGCAGACCAGCACGTGACAACACCTCGACATTTGTCACTTTTGTCACACTAGAAGTGATCAAACAGAACTCAACATTTTAAAACACTATCTAAAACATTGCATCTTTCATGTTTCACCTATCATTTAAAAAAACCTTGACTCACACTTGTAATTTTTACACACGTAATGAATTACATAATCTGATAAATCGCCAGGAAGAAGACAGCCAATAGGATAGTCTGGCGCTCTCTCTTCCAAACCTCTACAACTCACGGTAGAAGGGGAACGACTAAGTAAGTAAGACTCACACTTGTAATTTTTACACACGTAATGAAATACATAATCTGATAAATTAACAAGAATAGGGCATCCATATGTTAAAGCTACTCAAATTTTTTAAGCAGTCGAGGATGACACACAAACAAGGAGGTAAAGGGGGGACTTACAGTGCTGAGAGACAGATGCGGAGGTCTGCCATAGTAAGTGGGACTCTGACTTCTGGCACCTGATCTTCCCACTGAAATACAATGCAAATGAGGTCATTTACATATCTCTTATACAATATACGTAGTTACTACTGAGTGACTAACATTAGGGTGAACTAAAATAAGTAATGCATGTCTTACAAGGATAAAGAAATGGCCTGCTGGACAAAAAAAAATTTCAACATAAAATCAGTAAGTTTACTTCACTTTACTCAGAAGATGAGAGGGACTACAGTAAGATGTGATGAAGGGTGTATTTATGTTTTAAAATAGAAAAAGGTAATGCATCTCACTAGGACTCACTTAGCTCACACCTTCTTTCCTTTCCCTGACGAAGGCATTGTGGTCGTAACATTTGTCATTGCCTTCAAAACAATAATTACCATTTTTTTTCACTACACAATCATCCTCTCTGTTTACCTTCAACACCATCACTGAAATTAACATTTAATACCCACCCTCAGAGAAACCTGGCCTCCAGTCCCCATCACCTGCCCTCATGTAGCCTCTGTGAGAAGAAATCTGACTAGCCAGTTGAGTACCGCTGCCCAGGGGTGCATGAGGAGACAAAACTCCAGGTGGAACTGCCTAGAATTATTTAAAATGGATGGCCAATTTGTTTTTTGTTTTTTTTAACTTCATCTTTTGATAAATCTTACATTCAAAAGGCACTAAAACAAATTTTTATTTTTCCTGAAAAAGAAATATATCCCTAAATTAAATGCAAAAGCCCACACATAAAAATGATATTCATTTTTTGTAATTGTTAAACTGAATTTAAAATTAACAGTGGCCTGCTGTTGCAATAATTAGATAAATGTTCATGAATATTTTAAGCTTCTATGCTCCATATGGTTCACGGAGGTCTCTCAGGAAACAAAGAAAGAATAGGATACTGCTTCCTCAGGTATGTCGTAAGAGGTGACTTATGCGAGGTTGTGAACGGAGCCGTGAATGGTCAAAGCTACATTCAACAACATGAAACAGATACTAACATCTAAACAACTAACTCACAAATTCAACAACATGAAACAGATACTAACATCTAAACAACTAACTCACACATTCAACAACATGAAACAGATAGCAACATCTAAACAACTAACTCACACATTCAACAACATGAAACAGATACTAACATCTAAACAACTAACTCACACATTCAACAACATGAAACAGATACTAACATCTAAACAACTAACTCACACATTCAACAACATGAAACAGATACTAACATCTAAACAACTAACTCACACATTCAACAACATGAAACAGATACAAACATCTAAACAACTAACTCACACATTCAACAACATGAAACAGATACTAACATCTAAACAACTAACTCACACATTCAACAACATGAGACAGATACTAACATCTAAACAACTAACTCACACATTCAAACTGAGAATCATCAAATGCTACACATATTCTTCATTACTGTGTGGTGTAGAAACCTGGACAATGAACAAGCAATTAGAAGAAAGAATTGAGGCCCTCCTTGGGATGTGTATATATAGAATAGGGCATGTCTCATGGACAGAGAAGAAAACAAATAGAGGTCCTACAAAACACCTAGGAATGAAAAGAGAATTAATGAAGGAGATCAAAATTATTCAGCTAAAATATTTTGACCATGTAAAAAGACAAAACACCGGACACTAAAGACCATAATAGAAGTCAGAGTGGAAGGTAAAAGTGCAAGAGGAACACAGCGCTATAAGTGTGTAGATAATATCAAGAGATAGACAGGAAAGAGTCTATCAGAGTGCACCATCAAGACAAGAGACAGAAAACGTTGGAGATCCATTGCAGTCGACCTTCATTGCAGAGATTGAAGCTGATGATGATGATGATGATGAATAGGACTGGCAACATCAATATATAAAAGCAAATAGCTGCAGGAACCACTGCTGCAAGAGAACATAAATGCTTTGGTCAGGCTTCCTGCAGCTGTAGTGGTGGCTCCATGCCATCAAAATGGAAGCAGCAAGAGGGAGGAGAGAGACTACACCTCAAAGAAACACACAAATTTTGATTCAACCTGCAGGTGAAAAATGTTTTCCCATTCATTTATATCAAGTGTGTTCATTATTAAATGTTTCATCAGCCTGGTGTTTTACCGCCATGCATCCATTGTATCAATTACATCTGAAGAAATAAACAGATATAACTCCAACTGGGAAATATAATTTAACAGTCCAAAAGAAAGAAATGTTAAAAAGATCTCAGCAAACCAGAATATTAATGTTAAAAAAATGACCTAAGCAGATCAGAATGTGAATGTTAAAAAGATCTAAGCAGATCATAATGCAAATGTAAAAAAAAAAAAGACCTAAACAAACCAGAGTGCGAATGTTAAAAAGACAATCCAATCAGAATGTGAATGTTAAAAAAACTAAGCAGATCAGAATGTGAATGTTAATTAAAGACCTAAGTAAGTTTTACATAAGCAAAAGACAGTAGCTGATCAAAATGAAACCTTACAGTGCTCCACAAGATTGATAAAGGCATGGGTCTGAATGTGTAAAAATATACCAGAAATAAAGAGAAAAAGTATACATGTATGCTGTAAACACTTTTTGCCTATGTAGGTACCCATGTACTTGTTTATGAAGTTCTGTTTCTCTTCAAGTGTCAGTTTCGTTGTTCTCCATTTTTTTGAGCCATAAAATACAATTGACTTGACACTTCAGTTGAAAAATTATTTTTCCATTTTACATGAGTTCTTTTGATTTTCATGTTCTGAAATGCTAGAGAACCTTCCAATTATTGAGAGAAAGAACAGCCAGAATGAAACAGACAGGAGAGTCCTAACCTCAAAATACATAGAGAAACTTTACCCAAGAAACACCTGGATCCATGCATACACAGATGGATCAGCAACAAATGCAACAGAATATGGGGGTGGAGGAGTCTTTCTGAGTTTAAGCAATGGCACATATAAAAAAAGGTGTCAGTCACAACAAGAAAATTCTCAAGTGACTTCAGAGCAGAGGCCTCAAAAACTGCAGCAGAAGTCCTAATGGCAGAAAAAAGCTCAGAGAGACAAGTAGCTATCTTCACGCTTGCGCTGTCAGTAATTGCAATGCTGAAAAATCAAAATAATGCCGACCTGGATGACCTAAGAGTAACACTTCACAAACTGTGTCAGCAATTCAAAAGAGTTGTGATACAATAGATCCCTTCTCACTGTAACATCCCCGGAAATGAAGAAGCTGAGATTGGCAAAGGAAAAGGTGAAGCCATCCCAACTTGACACAAGCATAACTTATGAAGTGGCCAAGAGTTTTATCAAGAGCAGATACAGGAGTGAGTGGGAAGCGGAGCATCCAAGCCACCAAAAAAATGATGTGGTAATGTTCAGACTTCGCACAGGTCACAACAGATTGGGATACCATCTATTCAACAAGTTAAAGATAGGAACTACTGTTGAGTGTAAATGTGGCACCAATAAAATGACTCCTGAAAATCAGCTTCAAAAGTGCTCAACACATGAGGAATAGAGAAAGTGCATATGGCCATCATCAGTACCATTCCTGGAAAAACTCTACGGAGATATCAACAGCCTCAGGCTGATCACTGCTTTCTTTAAACATATTCAAGTTGACGTCTGAGGGTGAACGAAGAAGAAGATGTTCATGTGAATATATACATGTATTCTTCAAAAATATCCATTTGCACTAGATTTCATCTTCCAACACCATGCAGCTCATACTGAACAATTAGCCTCAGTAAAATAATCCACTTACAGACGTGCGAGGTGTGGATGTGTACTGTGTATCATAAGGAATCGTTCTGGGTGACTGAATGCTAGAACGACCCATCATATCCATTCGTGGGCTGTAAAGCGCTTCTGGAACAACCATCCCTGGCATCTGGCTCATCTGCATCTGTGTTTGAACATAAGCAGAAGGAGAAATACTCAAAAAAGTGAACTTTGAAACAAAAAAGCAAATGTAAAAATATTCAAGGAAGGACTTAGAAAATAAGCAGAAGTGGAAATATTGAAATAGAAGTGTTTGAAAATGAGCAGCCAAGGAAATAATAAATATTCAAAAAGGGAAGTTATGTGAATGTTAAAATGACTTAATCAGATCAGAATGTGAATGTTAAAAAGACTTAATCAGATTAGAATGTGATCTGGGCATGTTATGTGAAGAAAGCTGGAATGTGTTGTGACAACAGGAAAGACTAAACGAAAATGAGACACAGGATGACAATGAGAGAAGATTAAGGACAGATTGACATTATGACATGGAAAGACGTTGATTTGGTAAACAGTACTGAAGATAGGAAGATCTGGAGAGTCATGATCACCTGTGCCACCAAGCGTGTAAGAGTGTGTGTGTGCGCATGCTACTTTGCCTATTAAATAATGTTTTTCACATATAACTAATGACAATTAATTTCCTCCTAAACATCCTTTGCCTGCTCATGCGTGAACATAATAGGACTTCATTACCTTGCTTTACTTTTTTAAACATGATATGTTTTAAAATGTAAACCAGACAGTTCACTAATTCATGCTGCATGGACAGTAGACTATTATTAACATCAGTATCTAGTTCACCATTAAAGACAAATGACATTTTTAACACATTGTTAACTACATACATTTGTTTTACATCACAAGAAGATGGCCTGGTCTGTTTGAAACCATTTAACAAATTCACCTTTGATATTTTTCTCACAGTCAGACTGTAAAAATGCATGATCTCACATTATTTTATTTTTTTTAAAAAGAATTTTTATTTTCTACATCTTTCAAGTTACCATGTAGATGTGATTCGTTTTTCTCAACTGAAAACAAACATCTCTGGAATCTGAATCTGACTTCTATTTCCAGAATAATGGATTTTGAAAGCGTATTTTAAGATAATCCTGTTTTTTTTGTTCAGTCAAAAACACTTTATTTTTAAATGACTCAGTAAGCTTAAGTGAAAGTAAGTTTAACAGCAGTAACGAATGTAGTTTGCCATGTATAAAAGTTCTGGTCAACTTGTAAGTAACCCCATCTAGAACTGATGGCAAAGAACTATAGTGCGCGATTTCCATCTCATGTCCTGAGGATAGCACTGTAACCATTCTTGGCCTGTATTAAGCTCCTTCCTTACATTTCCTTCCATAAAGATAGTTAGCCCATCAAAACATACACTGACACTTGGAAACTATAATTAACAAAAGCACACTTATAAAGACTGAAGACAGATGACTGAATTAAAAAACAAACAAAAGAACAAACAAAAAACACCTCTGCCAGGAATCAAACACATAATGTTTGCTTGGAAGGTAAATGTTCTAACCACTAAACCAATGACCTGCCTTGGGATATGTGGTTTTTGTTTTTTTTAATCTTTACTATTTTAATTATTGCCTCCATTGGTCAGCGTTGCATTTGTTACTTGGTTACTTGCAGACATAACAAGCAAATTATAAGAGATGATGATTTTTTTAAGAGTGTTTGGGCACTACTGAATATTTTTATGTTTGGCCACTAATAGATATTTTGATGTTTGGCCGCTACTAGATATTTTGATGTTTGGCCGCTACTAGATATTTTGATGTTTGGCCACTAATATATATTTTGATGTTTGGCCACTAATATATATTTTGATTTTTGGCCACTACTAGGTATTTTGATGTTTGGCCACGTACACAAGGAAGGCAACAGCTTGGTTTTAATTCTTAAAGGACAAGAGGCCAGCTTTTGGGGGCTGATTTTCTCAGGGGCTCAAGATGGGTGGTCAGTTTTTCATATATATTTGAATTAAAGTTTTGTTTTGTGTCGTCCTAAATTTATATATTAATCCTCATTCAATTTCCTTTACAACTATATATAACATCACACTTTATAAGACACTTGGAAAGAATGTACCATTAAACGTTAACACTATATGAAAAATCAAAGAGACAGAAAATTGTGTGTCAAACATGGAGAAACCACCCCATCCTTCAGAGATAAATGAAAGCTGAGACTGCACACACACTGTTGCTGCTAAAAACTTGTAGCAACTTATTCTGACCATGCATTCTGACTAGATTCATTTTTTAATGCATGGGAAGGAACTCATGAAATTGTAGTCACTTTTATTTCTACAGTCGTCTAATCTTGATAGCTATCGTTAAGAAGTTGTCTTATCTTGATAGCTAGGGTTGCCGATAGCTGTGTGAACGATTTTGAGTCACGACCATATATGGAGCGCTCAGATCGTCAGTTCTTTGAAAACAGTTGGCAATCGCAATGTTTCAAGATTCATTTCCTTTTAAGGTAATGGGTCTTAAGTCGAACATTGTAGAACATTCTGCGTTTCGTAAATTGGCCTGAGCTGTATTCGATTCGCGTTTTCTGCGCATGTCCCTTTTTGTGGCGTTGGTAAAAAGATTTCCGCCCAGGGGAGTCTGTGCTGAGAAGCTGTGAAGGCGAGACGTAGCTATGTGCTAGTCTTCACTTAGTTTATTCAGGAAGGAGTCCTCATGATTGTTGTTCCTATCTTGAGATGATATATCTCTGTGTTATTCCTAATGCCTGGAGGCATATGTGATTATTCATTTAATTCCTTATGAACAGGTAATTAAATCCCTTTTTTGGCTGAGTAACTTTATCGCCATCTTGTGATGTTGACTTTTGCTTAGCCTGCCTTATTCTAAAGTCTACGATATGACTAGTTTGCTCAGCTCACGATCCACTTAGATTGTCACGCATCGATTGATGCCTGTCCTACGGACTATTTGCTTCCTGAACTTTGTTGATGGATCTAGGTTTGATACCTTTGCTGTATAAGGAACATAGAGGACGATAATGTGGCGCTCAAAAGACATGCCTGTCTTGTTGAGGTCAAATCGAGGAGACCATCTTTAATCTCCTAGTTGATATCTTCTAGCTCTTATGGAAAGGGGGAAGTTTACTACCTGACTACATGTACAGCGGCTTTACGATATCCTAAAAGGCAGATGATGCACATTATTTTGATGCTGTCTGCTGTGCCAGTTGAATTGTCTACATATGTAATAATGACTGATTGATCGTACCTATGATGTACCTGCTTGTTTATGTCTACACACTTCGTCATTGTGGCGTTTATAATAAATTATACAAAACCGTCACTAGCTGTTGCAAGCATCATTGACTTTTCACATCGTGAGTTAACGTGACGTCATTGTGTGGATTGACTTGCTTGTAATGCTCACTGTCTGAATACACATCTACATCCTACACACTTAAACCAGACAAAAGACACCAAGTGGCACACTACTCCGCAAAGGCCAGGATTATCATACCTTGAGAGGAGCAGATGAATTACAACACCCTCAACGTGGTGTGGCAAATGCGACATCCTCCACAGAACATTTATCAACACATATAATACTTACGCAACATTTGCTACGCTACATTTGGTGGCCATAAGCTGGTTTGATCTGGTACCAGCATACTCGGGGTCCCTTACCCGCTTCATTCAGCACTCTACAACAGTCTACAGACAATATCTACAAGACAACAACAGAAGTGCAGAGTTACGAAATTACTCGGCGTTGCCCAGGAACTTTTTTTTGGAATTTTCAACAATTGCTGTTCCAAGTCAAGAAAGTGACATTTCCCAGTTTTGTTACATACGGGAGAATCGATTTGTTGCTGTTCTGCTTTGGAGAAGGCCAAGTTCCATCGCTGACGAGTTCTACACTTCTTGTACACTGCATGTACCGTTTGAAAACTCAAGTCTCAACCATCGTCGTAGCTGTTTTGATGCAAGTACAGATGGCAATCAACGTTGGATCTTTGATCTCAGAATGCTGATTACATCCTGTTTGCTGTACTGACGATTGGAGTTCCATAAGTTAAGTGGCCTGTTTGTTTGTGAACTGTGCCCTTATACTTCTACTGAGTCTTCTGTGTTTCATCTCATTCTTTTGTTTACATGTTATATGTTTATGTGTTATTTGTATATTTATATTTATATGTTTATGTTTCTGCGGGTTTTCGGTTGGGCGGAGTCTCCCTTAGATCATACCACGTGATAGAGGTCGTCTATCGTGAGCGTTTTCTATAGGGTGTGCAATTTCCGATACTGGAATTTGCAAAGCGACTTCTGTTGCTAATTTTTTGTTAGTTGTGATGCCATGTGTTAGTATTGTTTTCGTTATTTTTCTGCATTCTTTAGTTTTGTTTTGATTTGTTCGTATTTGCTAGCCTCCTCTTTACTATAGTTTAGTTTCATACAACATTTTTGTTTATACACTGTGGTGTCTTGTATTTGTGTTATCTTCTCGTAGATATCATCACATTTTTTGTGATATTTCTTTAATTTTCGCTTTATTTTTTGTTGATTTCTACGAATGTATTCGTATTGTTGCTAAATCTTTGTATTGTTTACATTGTATTGTTTACATTGTATTGTTTACAGTGTAATGTTTACATTGTTATTGTTTACATTGTGATTGTGTTTACATAGTCATTGGTTACACTTATAGTAGTTAATTCACATTTAATAGTGGGTTATGCTTATGCATTACTACTACACTGATGATTAATAAATGATGAATAGTATTGTGCACTATTGAATGGGAAGTGCACCTATGATCAAGAGTTGATTGATGATATTTCAAAAAGGTCTATACACAAGTTCTTTGATATAAGACTTGTTTCCCACAGAGATTGGGATAATAATATAGTGTTGTGAGTAAACAAGTGCTTCATTTAAGACTTGTTATAATTAAATTTGAAATAAGATAATTAATTATTTCAGGTTGTGGACTCATATTATTACTCATCATGGCTACATTTGAGCACTTTATTGAGCAGGGTAAATTGCTTGGGAAGACTGGTGATAAGTTAGAAGAATTTGCAACTGCTCAATATGATAAAGCAATGGAAGCTGAACAAAAGAAACTGCAAATGCAGGTGGATGAAAAAAGATTCCAAATGGAAATGGAAAAACAAAAAAGAGAAGCAGAAGCAAAAGCTGAAGAGAAAAGACTTGAGGCTGAAAATAAAAGACTTGAAATAGAGGCTGAAAATAAAAGACTTGAAAAAGAGGCTGAAAATAAAAGACTTGAAATAGAGGCTGAAAATAAAAGACTTGAAAAAGAGGCTGAAAATAAAAGACTTGAAATAGAGGCTGAAAATAAAAGGTTAGAAAAGCAAGCTGAAGTTGAAGAAAGGAAGTTACAAAGAGAGTCTGAAGAGAGAAAAGCAAAAATGGAGCATGAAGAAAAACTCTTAGCTTTGGAAGTTGAGAAATTAAGGGTGATGAACATAGGTAATGCTAATGATGCAAATAAGGTCTCAGATAAGACTAATGCAAGCACTTTCAAACTTAACCTACCACCATTCAATGCTTCCATCGACGATATAACATTCTATTTGGACAGATTTGAAACTTCATGTAAAGTACATAACATAGATAAATCATTGCAGGTTTATCATTTGTCCAAAATACTTAGAGGTGATGCTTTGAGTATGTTAAGCATGGTAGATGAGCCTGACAAGAACAACTATGATGTTGTCAGGGCTATATTGTTAAAAAAATACCAACTTGACGAAGACGGCTATCGTCTTCAATTTAAAAATATGTTACCAGAAACTGGTGTGCAATTCTCTGAATTTATTTCAAAGACACGTCTTACTTTTTTACGTTGGGTGGAGCTGTCTAAGACAGAAAAAACTTATGAAGGACTTATGGACTTAATACTTAGAGACAAAGTCATGTCTTCTGTTAATGAGTCTTTCCTTGCTTTCCTTCATGAACGTAAACCTAAAACAATAAAAGAAATGGAAGATTTCTGTAGCCAATACATAACTGCTCATCCTCACGCAACCATTGGTAACTCTAAAGTAAAAGAAGGTCTGCCAGTTGCTTCGGCAGCACCTTATAGTCAAAACACTAGTAATAGATTCCAACAAAATTTTGATAAGAAAAGTAACCGTAGTTACGGTCAAAACTATGGAAATCAATTTCAGGGTGATTCTTCGTCGAAGAATTGGAGACGAGCTGACAGTCCTCGTTACTTCCAACATAATAATTTTAGGCATTTCAGAAGAGGATATGGTAACAGAGGTTTTTCCTCGCGTAGACCTCAAAACCAAACAAATAGATGTTCACATCAATGTGGACATGATAATAATCATGGAAACTGTAGTTCGAAACATGATAACAGTTATAATAGAGACAATAATAACTACAGAGACAATAACAACAGTGATAACTTCAGAGGTAATAGTAGTCGCGGTAGATCTCAATACAAAAAAAAGAGATATCAGCAGGCTAACTCGGTTCAACAAGAATCTCAGGGAGCCTGTAATCAGGTTTCTGATAATAAAAACTCTGACGCTGTCACTTGTTCTTCATTTGACTTTGGGAGAGCAAACAAGTGCCCCCAATGCAGTACTTTGTTCGAACCGACTACAATATCGACTTTGAGTTGTGGTCACCCTCTCCCCGCTCTTCCTGCTTCGGTTGCACATGACGGGAGAGGTTCTCTAATCCTACATAAGGGTCTTGTTAATAATACTCCGGTCTCACTACTTTTCGATTCCGGATGCACCACTATTGGTGTTAGACAATCGCTTGTAGATCCATCCTGTGCGACAGGAAGGGTTATCAAATGTGTCACATTTGGCGGCACTCTAGAGAAATATCCTACTGCTATAATTCACATTGCCACTCCTTTCTTTACGGGAGATGTGCATGCCTGTCTCTTACCTAATCCTATTGCGGACCTTATTATTGGTCGTATCCACGGAGTTAGGGAATGTACCCCACAGCAGATTGCTGCTTGGGAAGATGATAATATGCAAGCTACCAATGCAGTGGTTACAAGAGCACAAGCTCTACAAACACCGCAAACTTCGTTGAATAATGATAATGAAGTTCATAGCCAAGATAGTACCTTGGTTATTTCTCGTGACTCGTTCATAAAATTACAAGAAGAAGATCCTACGCTAAAGAAATTCTTCATTCTTGCGAAGAAAGGTGATCCAAATAAGGATACACAAAGAAAATCTTGGATAGAAATGAAAAACGGCGTACTTGTACGTATGGTACAAGACTCGGCTACGTCAGCACATTCGCAAATTCTTGTTCCCAAGAGTATGAGAGTGCAAATATTGCAGCATGCTCATGACTCGCAATGTGCTGGACACATGGGATTTTCCCGTACAAAGTCGAGAGTCCTTGCGGCTTTCTTTTGGCCCTTTGTTAACAAGGACATCCGTATATACTGCCGATCATGTCAGGTATGTCAGGAGGTCAAATCTAGAGGACCACGACATGCTGCGCCTATCCAGGCTGCTGACATCCCTATTCGGCCATTCCAGAAAATGGCCATAGATATTATTGGCCCTTTTAAGATAAAGTCGGCCAGAGGACATCAGTTTATTCTTACATGTGTCGATATGTGCACACGTTGGCCAGAGGCTATCCCTCTAAAGAGCATATCTACTACAGATATCGCAGATGCTCTTTGGCTGATATTTTCTCGCTTGGGGTTCCCCAGAGAAATACTGTCAGACCATGGCAATCAACTCATATCTGATACTATGTCTCAAGTAATGTCTACCTTACACATTAAAAGATCTCTCAGTAGCATCTATCATCCTATGTCTAATGGGTTAGTTGAGCGTCTGAATAGAACGCTCAAGACTTTACTTGGTAAGATAACTGAAGACCATCCTCAAGATTGGGACAGGGTTTTACCTGCGGCTCTCTTTGCCTATAGAGAGGTCCCAAATGAGCACACAGGATTTTCTCCCTTTGAACTTGTCTTTGGCGCGCGTCCGCGCGGCCCTATGTCTTTATTACACGATCTCATCACTGCCGATGATATTAGTGATGACACTCAATCTTCATATGAGTATGTCATTGCTCTGAGGCAAAAGATCATTGAGGCATGCAAACTAGCGACTGCTTCGTCAGAAATTGCTAAAGAAAAAGCAAGGCAGTTTGCTAACAAGAACAGATGTCTACGACAACTTTGTCCAGGTGACAAAGCATTCGTCCTACTCCCCAGTAGGGAAAATAGACTTCTGATTGCATGGAAAGGTCCATATGCAATAGTCTCACGAATTTCCGATGTTGACTATGTGGTCGATATAGATGGAAAGCATAAGACTTTCCATATCAACATGCTGACGGAATTTCATGAGCGTCCAGACTATTTGCTGCCTATTTTTCAGGCAACGGACGAATCTTCGGTACCTCATGGTCATTACTCATCCCTGTCTGTCATACAGGATGAGGAATCTGTTTTTTCTGATGTCGATCTCCCTCTTCCAGTGGTTCCACTACATTCTATGGAATCTTGGAAAGATGTGTCCATTTCTCCTAATCTTTCTGTTGATGAACATCGTCAAGTCTCGTCGATGTTACAGACATTTAAGGATGTTCTAACCGACATCCCTGGTCACACGAATGTCATAGAACATGACATAATTCTTACCGACAGTAATCCTATTAGGGTTAGGCCGTATCCTATCCCTATACACTTTCAGTCACAAGTGGAAAAGGAATTGGATGAAATGATCCAATTAAACATAATTGAACCATCGACTTCTCCATATTCTTCTTCCATGGTTATTGTTCGGAAGAAAGATAAGAACATACGAATTTGCGTTGATTATCGCAAATTAAATCAAGTCACAAAGTTCGATGCTGAACCTATGCCTTTACTAGAGGATCTACTTAGTAGACTTTCTAATTCTAGATTCTTCACTAAACTTGACTTGTCAAAAGGTTATTGGCAAGTGCCTTTAGCAGATCATGCCAAACCTCTGACTGCTTTCTCTACACCTAGGGGTTTATTTCAATGGAATGTAATGCCTTTCGGTCTTATGAACGCCCCTGCTACTTTCGTTCGCATGATGCGTCGAATTCTTTCTCATCGTTCAGATGTCATCGCTTACTTAGATGATATCTGTCTCTTCAGTGATTCTTGGGAAGATCACTATCTGGGTTTATATGACCTACTGTCTACTCTACGTGAGTATAATCTGACAGCAAAACCTTCTAAAGCTTATATTGGTTTTGGTGAAATTTCTTTCTTGGGTCATCGTGTTGGTCATGGTCTCTTGAAGACAGAAGACCACAATACTTCGAAAATATTGAACATCTCTGTACCTAAAACGAAGAAACAAGTCCGGAGTCTCTTGGGGTTAATCCAATTCTATGGGAGATTTATTCCGAATCTATCTTCGATAATGGCACCTCTGTCAACGTTGTTGAAGAAAGGGTCACCTAATCTGATTCGTTGGTCTCAGGAATGTCAATCTTCCTTAGACCAGATTAAAAGTATATTTTCTTCTCCTCCCATCCTAAGATTACCTACTCTTGATAGAACTTTTGTTCTTCGAAGTGATGCTTCATCCACTGGGATCGGAGCAGCACTTATGCAGGAATATGCTGAAACTCTGCATCCTGTCATGTACATTTCTAGAAAACTAAATGCGGCAGAGAGGAACTACTCGGTTTTAGACCGTGAATTGTTAGCTATGGTTTGGTCTATTCTCAAACTACAAAGATTCCTCCTGGGCGCACATTTCATTCTAGAAACTGATCAGAAAGCTCTTACAGCTATTCAGACTAAGAACTTGAAGAGTTCGAGATCCACTCGATATGCTATTGCTCTTCAACCTTTTCACTTCACGGTACGAGCTATCCGTGGGTCGGATAATGTGATGGCTGACATTCTGTCTAGATGCCCACATGATTCCAACTAATACTTCTGTTCTATTTCTAGATATACGACAGAGCCATAACACACCTATATTACTACAATACATTAGCACATCTGTCCTCACTTTAGGTGAACACATACTATTGTGCTTTGTTATCATCTTCTTCTGTTCCCATCTTTAATATAAGAAGAAGACTGAGTAGTTAATATAAGGGCCGAAAGTTCCAAAGGCCACAATTATTAATAATAATGTATTGTATAGTATGAAACTTAATGGCTATTAAATAGAATTATATTGTTTGTTTTTTTCTCAGCACGTTATTGTTGATCTGAGAAGCTACCTTTCTATTGTCAAACATGGAGAGTTCCACATTGTACAGTTTCTTTGGAACGACAGGAGATGTGTCCTCGATCTTCATTTATATTTAATTTCATTGTGTAATGGTAATATTAAACATTTAGATAATGTAATATTTAACATTCAATATCAGATGTGTACATCCATTCTAAGCGGTATTAGATTATGACACTGCTATTTGATTATAATGATATGAACTTGCATATTTATATTGTATTTTCATGCAAGCGTAGTGTGTGTTGGTGGCACCTCCCCGATATATTTTTTAAATCAGATTTTTTATCTGTTGAGAAATATTCTCACCAGACACTTTATGTGTCAATTTAGCCTCATATTAGGCAGTGCAATTACTTATCCCCGCATAATTCGTGCGTTGTTAAACCGTTTTTTTGGTTTTACTCTTGGATATTTAAAAAAAAAAAAAAAAAAAAATGTTGCACATTTTTTTTTTATCGGGAGGTGGCGGTAATGTTGCTGCTAAAAACTTGTAGCAACTTATTCTGACCATGCATTCTGACTAGATTCATTTTTTAATGCATGGGAAGGAACTCATGAAATTGTAGTCACTTTTATTTCTACAGTCGTCTAATCTTGATAGCTATCGTTAAGAAGTTGTCTTATCTTGATAGCTAGGGTTGCCGATAGCTGTGTGAACCATTTTGAGTCACGACCATATATGGAGCGCTCAGATCGTCAGTTCTTTGAAAACAGTTGGCAATCGCAATGTTTCAAGATTCATTTCCTTTTAAGGTAATGGGTCTTAAGTCGAACATTGTAGAACATTCTGCGTTTCGTAAATTGGCCTGAGTTGTATTCGATTCGCGTTTTCTGCGCATGTCCCTTTTTGTGGCGTTGGTAAAACGATTTCCGCCCAGGGGAGTCTGTGCTGAGAAGCTGTGAAGGCGAGACGTAGCTATGTGCTAGTCTTCGCTTAGTTTATTCAGGAAGGAGTCCTCATGATTGTTGTTCCTATCTTGAGATGATATATCTCTGTGTTATTCCTAATGCCTGGAGGCATATGTGATTATTCATTTAATTCCTTATGAACAGGTAATTAAATCCCTTTTTTGGCTGAGTAACTTTATCGCCATCTTGTGATGTTGACTTTTGCTTAGCCTGCCTTATTCTAAAGTCTACGATATGACTAGTTTGCTCAGCTCACGATCCACTTAGATTGTCACGCATCGATTGATGCCTGTCCTACGGACTATTTGCTTCCTGAACTTTGTTGATGGATCTAGGTTTGATACCTTTGCTGTATAAGGAACATAGAGGACGATAATGTGGCGCTCAAAAGACATGCCTGTCTTGTTGAGGTCAAATCGAGGAGACCATCTTTAATCTCCTAGTTGATATCTTCTAGCTCTTATGGAAAGGGGGAAGTTTACTACCTGACTACATGTACAGCGGCTTTACGATATCCTAAAAGGCAGATGATGCACATTATTTTGATGCTGTCTGCTGTGCCAGTTGAATTGTCTACATATGTAATAATGACTGTTTGATCGTACGTATGATGTACCTGCTTGTTTATGTCTACACACTTCGTCATTGTGGCGTTTATAATAAATTATACAAAACCGTCACTAGCTGTTGCAAGCATCATTGACTTTTCACATCGTGAGTTAACGTGACGTCATTGTGTGGATTGACTTGCTTGTAATGCTCACTGTCTGAATACACATCTACATCCTACACACTTAAACCAGACAAAAGACACCAAGTTACTACGCCTCATCATCCCTGGTGTCTGAGGGTGGCACACTACTCCGCAAAGGCCAGGATTATCATACCTTGAGAGGAGCAGATGAATTACAACACCCTCAACGTGGTGTGGCAAATGCGACATCCTCCACAGAACATTTATCAACACATATAATACTTACGCAACATTTGCTACGCTACACACACACACAAATAATTATGGTGTAATTAAAAATTAAACCTCTACACCTCACGGTAGAAGGGGAACGACTAAGTAAGTAATTAAAAGTTACTTACAGTTGCTGTCTCTAATTTTTTCAAAACTCTCTGGTATCTAACTTTCTCCTGGGTCTCAAACTCTTCCTTTGACATCACTTTCGTTCCAGCTGTTTCTTTCAAGGTACTGTGATACAAACAGTAAGAAACTTGTATTTGTGAAGAGAATGTGCAAACAACACCTAAACTACAACTGTGCAACGAACTTCCTCAAGACTCAGGTCTGTTATCTATCTATTCTTACAGATATCCTCCTGGTCCTTTTTGAATATCTTCTGAGTGCTTATAACCGGGTGGTTTCAGGGAAAAGGCAGGGGTTTCTCGGGAGACACACAAAAAAGAATAGACCCACTGCTTCCTCAAGCATGTCGTAAAAGGCAAAGTATGTGATGTTGTGAATGGGGCTGGCAACTTTATCATGGACAACAAATGATTATAGAAACCATCACTGCACGAGCACAATGTTTCTTTGTCCAGGCTACTTGTAACAGTGTGTGTGTGTGTGAGTGTTTATAATCAACATGTCAAGGCAATCATTCCAAGTGTGTGCATGTGTGTGTGTTTATAATCAACATGTCAAGGTAATCATTCCAAGTGTGTGCATGTGTGTGCGTGTGTGTGAGTGTGAGTGTTTATAATCAACATGTCAAGGCAATCATTCCATGTGTGTGTGTGTGTGTTTATAATCAACATGTTAAGGCAATCATTCCAAGTGTGTGCATGTGTGTGTGTGTGTGTTTATAATCAACATGTCAAGGCAATCATTCCAAGTGTGTGCATGTGTGTGTGTGTGTTTATAATCAACATGTCAAGGCAATCATTCCAAGTGTGTGCATGTGTTTATAATCAACATGTCAAGGTAATCATTCCAAGTGTGTGCATGTGTGTGTGTGTGTTTATAATCAACATGTCAAGGCAATCATTCCAAGTGTGTGCATGTGTGTGTGTGTGTTTATAATCAACATGTCAAGGTAATCATTCCAAGTGTGTGCATGTGTGTGTTTATAATCAACATGTCAAGGCAATCATTCCAAGTGTGTGTGTGTGTGTGTGTGTTTACAATCAACATGTCAGGGCAATCATTCCAAGTGTGTGCATGTGTGTGTGTGTTTATAATCAACATGTCAAGGCAATCATTCCAGGAAGTCTTGTTTCTAGATCAGTCTTGGTCTATACCCCAATGAATCTCCCCATGAAGCCTAGTGGCTGTGGTGTTTGAGAAAAGAAAGACAAAAGCTGTGATGGAAGATTTAAAAAAAAAAAGCACAACTGAAACAACAAAAGAACTATGACCTAAATTTTTTTTAAACATATGGCATCAGTTGTTCTGGCGAAATGTAGACCTGAGGGGTCTTGAATGGTACCAAAACTTATTTTTTTTTTGGGCCGAAATATTTATAAGTAATTACTAGCAATCGTCAAATGAAATGTCAAGACAGTCCTAATGTATGGCACTGAAACATGGTGAACAATGAAAAAAAAAAAACACCACAACCACAAGAAGTTACAGACTTTCATAAATGGGTGTGTGTGTGTAGAATAGAAGGATTGAAATGGTACAACAAGATGACCAATATGGAACTGAGGGAAAGTACCAGACAAACACAAGTGGAACGAGAGGTGGGAAGTCAATACTGGCGTTGGCTAGAATGCTTGCAGAAGAATCCAGCTGATAGCGTTACAAAGCCTTTTCTGATCTGGAATCCTCAGGGTAAGAGAGAGACCAAGACAAAAACATGGGGAAGAGAACTGGAGACAGTGATTAAGAAAACATGGAAAAACACATGCAGCATGTGATTGTTGAATACATGTGCTCCATGGGGAGCTGACAGAAGATGATGTTGATAATGGTGGTGATGATAATGATGGTGATGATGAAAGTGATGATGATAATGGTGATGGTGGTGATGATAATGATGGTGATGATGATGGTGATAATGGTGATGATGATGATGATAGTGGTGATGATGATGATAATGGTGGTGATGATAATGATGGTGATAATGATGGTAATGGTGGTGATAATGATGGTGGCGATGATGATAATGGTGGTGATGATAATGATGGTGATGATGATAATGGGGGTGATGATAATGATAGTGGTGATAATGATGATAATGGTGGTGATGATGATTGTGATGATAGTGGTGATGACAATGGTGGTAATGATGGTGATAATGATGGTGGTGATGATGATAATGATGGTGGTGATGATGATGATGATAGTGGTGATGATGATGATAATGGGGGTGCAGATGATGATGAAGAAAAGCTTAAAATGATACTTGTAATTGTCCTCTAGAAAATATCAGCTTAATGAAGGAGAGAGAACCTAAATGTGAAGTTTGTCATCGAAGCAGCAGAATTTGTGTTTAAACCTGCAAAATACACACCTAGATCTGGCTGTCTCCATCTCTTCAATGTCTGTCGTTTCCAGTGGTGACATAGGGCGGGGAGATGTAGCATCAGCTTGGGCAACTGAAACAAAGCAGAGATTAAAAAATTGTCATTATATAGCATTGAATCTTTTTTTTTTTTTTTTTTTGCAACAATGCGTTATCGATCTGAAAATCATCTGAACTCCATCACAGATGTTACCATCACAAAAGATCCAACACCACACAAGCTGCTCAACTTTGCCAAATTCATGAAGAACATTAAAAACAGCATTTAAGGGCAATAAATAAATGCTATGGACCCCTGAAGGAAAGCAAAAGAGAGGCCAACCAAAAACAACTTGGCGGAGAACTGTGGAGGCCGAGATGCAAAGAATGAACTAGAGTTGGGCACTGCACGAAGGATGGCCGCTGTTGTGGAAGCAGTTCATTGCTGCCTTACAAGATGCCACCAGGCGTGATGGCCACTGACTGCTTTGACAGTCAGTGGCAAAGGATCAAAGGAGAAGAATAAATAAATGCCTGTTTAGGTCCAAGCCAGAAAATAATTTTTTCCCAATTCTATTAGATGACAACTGTGTTAACTATTAAAAAGACTATAGCATTATTACATACTGACAGTATTTAATACTATATGAAGATCGCATCAACATTTTTTGCTAGCATGATTGTTATTGACAGAATTGACATCACTGCACTCTGGTCAAACCAATAGGTGCTCAGTCTCCCTCAGCAAATATCGAAAGGTATGAATGCTACCTGTTCCTATATCGCGCTGGTAGTATACACGGCAGATGCATTCTCCCATACACCCATCCCTGCTAGCCTTACTCTTAATGCCAAATTCCAGCAATCTTAACCTCAATGATTCATTTATTGCAGTGTCATTCTCTAATAGGCGATCATTAATTGCCCGCAGTATGTCTCCCTTATCCATATCAAATGCACCTTCTATGGGTGCTCTTGAAGCTAGTCTGTCAGTTCGTTCATTGCCAGGACCAGGACAGTGGATCCACACCAGTTCCTGAAGATTTCAAAGCTTCTATAGATGTTTTCCATTCATGCTGGAGCCATCCATTTTGAAAAAGATTATATACTTTTAGCTGAACATAGTTGACACAGTTAGCTGATATTAATAAACAGTTATAACTAAACTGTTCTAATATACTAAACTGACAAAATGAACTGACCCACCCATATTTCATCATCATAATTTTCTTGTTTGCTTCCAATGGAGCACAGAGCCACCACTGTAGCTGGTTCTCTTACAGGAAGCCTGCACCAGGCATTCACATGCCCAGGCAGTGGTAGTTTCTGTAACAGCGTGTTTTACATTATGTTGCCAGCGTCATGCACAACCTCATATCAGTCGCCTTGTACGACATGCCTGAGACAGCAGCAATCCTTTTCATTCATTGTCTCAGAGAACCCCAGAAACTATGCAGGGCCTACCTATATTTCGTTAAATGAAATTTCTTAAATCCAACTTACTGACAGGGTCGTATTTGTAAACATAAATTGGATGGTTGTCACCCAGAGAGCACAAGGCCAGCATATGGTCCCTTGGGTGATAGTGGACATCAGTTACAGGCATCAAGTAGTTCAGTTGTGTGTAGACCGCAACCTGGTCACCTGCATACATGTTTATTTGAACACAAAAAAGTGTGTCATGCCTAGATTTATACAATTCAGAGGACAAAACATGAAGTAATACAATACTTATTAATGTATCTGCTTCCCAAATAAAATATATGAACTAAGATACAAACCACCAGTTTCTGTATACATAAGGTAAAGATGATACCATAACAGAAACTGTCGCAGGGGAGTGAAATGTTAAGAGATTTCACCATACTAGGTCCAGCTTGTTGTTGTTGTTTAACTTGGGCTGCTGAGCTTCTCACTCTTTTTCAGCCAATATCAAGTTGAAGACTCCATAGTATTATCTACACTGTAGATCTAGGCTTTTCCTGTGGCTTTTCTGCCATTTCGAAACATGCTGAGTTGAAATCATGAGCTTCAGTTTCTTCAGCTTGGCTTGCATTTAAAGGATCATCACTTCTGGTCCCAAACTAGGAGTAAGAAATGTGTGGCATACTGCGCATTCCTCACCATCCAAAGAGACTCTCCAACAATACAGAGCTAAAATACTGTGCTCTGGTTCTATGCTCTCCCAAGGAATTGTCACTTCCTGCACAGAGCCATTTCTCAGCTCCCCCTGCCTATCACTGGGACCATAATGAGATCTTCCTGCATGCAGTCAACCAGGTCAAAGCCCAAGTGACTTCTGCAAGCTTAGTGTGCAATGCTGGGTTCTCAACAAGTTTTACCACAGGGGGAATCCCTGGAATTGTGTGGATGATTTCAAGAGTCAATGAAGGTGTAATTAGCCTCATAGACAGAGGTTCACTTCCACATATGTATATTGTAGCATTGTGCATAGATGGTGGTCTTATAAAGATGAATTCAGACATGCTTCCATGCATAGCTTTTATGAGGTGGAGTGGCTAGTTGTCTTCCTCGCTGCCTTTATCTTCCCCAGCTCTAGAGCAGAATTAGGTACCCATTTCAGCTGGGTAGAGTGGAGCATGACAATACCAGGTTTTGATCCCAGAACCCAGTAACCGAGCTGAGAGAGAAGCACTCTAACCACTTAGCCAATCAGATGCCATCTGTGTGCATATACAAAGTAATACAAAACCCACTAGTGTCCATATACAACACACAAAGTAATACAAAACCCAAGTGTCCATGTACAATGCACAAAGTAATACAAAATCCAAAAACACACAAAGTAATAAAAAATGTGCAAGTGTCTATGCACAACACTGAAAGTAATATAAAACCCACTAGTGTTTATGTACAACACACAAAGTAACACAAAATCCACCACTGTCTATGTACAGTACATTAAATAATATAAATCTACCAGCGTCCATGCACAATACATAAAGTAATATAGAAACCACCCGTGATTGTGTACAATGCTCAAAGTAACATAAAACCCACCAGTAGCCATGTACAGTACACAAATTAATACAAAACCAACCACTGTCCATAGACAGTAAACAAAGTAACACAAAACCCACTATCCATGAATAGTATACAAAGTAATACAAAACCCACCACTATCCATATACAGCACACAAAGTAACACAAAACCCACCACTATCCATGTACAGTAGAAAAAGTAATATAAAACCCACCACTATCCATATACAGTACACAAAGTAACACAAAACCCACCTCTGTCCATATACAGTACACAAAGTAACACAAAACCCACCAGTATCCATGTACAGTACACAAAGTAACACAAAACCTACCACTGTCTATATACAGTACACAAAGTAATACAAAACCCACCTCTGTCCACATACAGTACACAAAACCCATCTCTGTCCATATACAGTACACAAAGTAACACAAAACCCACCTCTGTCTACATACAGTACACAAAATCCACCTCTGACCATATACAGTATACAAAGTAATACAAAATGCACCTCTGTCCATATACAGTACACAAAGTAACACCAAACCCACCTCTGTCCATATACAGTACACAAAGTAACACAAAACCCACAGTGTCTAGGTACAGTACATACAGTAATGTTGAACCCACCAGTGTCTGTGTTCCATGCATATAACTTTCCATCTTCACTGCCTGAGAAAACAAAACTGCCACAAGGTGTGATCGTACTGCAGATTTTCTCCTTGAGATTCTCAGCACCAAAGTATTTCTGCATCACTCGTTGACTGAATATGGCAGAACAAAAGTCATCACAATTAACTACTACTACTATCACATAACAAATATATCACATTAATTAGTATTATCATTAAATAAAAATGCACCATATTAATTGCTACCATGCTAGAAAATGCCAGGTTATTTCTAGACTTGGGGAAAATGTTCACAACAAATGAACTGCTGGCACTGAGGTTCACTCTACCAAAGTTCATCCTAGCCAAACCGAAATGATGGTCATTTCATGGGGCATACTAATATTTATCTAATATATAAAGGTGACCCTCACATACGACCATCTCTGGGTGAGATGTTCATCTGAAGCGCTTGATGTGACCATAATCCAGTAATGCATTACATTTACACACACTCACACATGCTCATCTGCTATGCATAGCATTTTCTTTTCTTTTTTTTTTTACAAGCTGAGCTAAGGGAGAAGTCCCTTTGCACAACTACATAACATATTTCAGGCAAACATATTCCCAGTTTGTATTTTTTGAACACACATTATGGTACAGTGTGTGTGTCTCTGTCTCCTTCTTGTTTGAGTGACTATGTGTGTGTTAATTTGAGAGTATAACCTTAAAACATGCATAGAAATAAGCTTCTTTCACAACAGGCTATGCAATTTCTAAAAACAACAGGCTATGCAATATCTAAAAAGAACAGGCTGTGAAATATCTATAAAAAAAAACAGGCTATGTAATATCTAAAACAACAGGCTATGTAATATCTAAAACAATGGGCTATGTAATATCTAAAGCAACAGGCTATGTAATATCTAAAAAGAACAGGCTGTGTAATACATAAAATAACAGGCTATGTAATATCTAAAAAGAACAGGCTTTGTAATATCTAAAACATAAGGTTATGTAATATCTAAAAATAACAGGCAATGTAATATCTAAAAAGAACAGGTTTTGTAATATCTAAAACAACAGACTATGTAAATCTAAAAAGAACAGGCTACGTATATGTAATATCTAAAACAACAGACTATGTAATATCTAAAAAGAACAGGCTATGTAATATCTAAACCAACAGACTATGTAATATCTAAAACAACAGGCCATGTAATATCTAAAACAACAGGCTGTGTATTATCTAAAATGAACAGGCTATGTAATATCTAAAACAACAGACTACATAAATCTAAAAAGAACAAGCTATGTAATATCTAAAACAACAGACTATGTAATATCTAAAAACAACAGGCTATGTAATATCTAAAAACAAAAGGCTATGATATTTCTACAAACAACAAGCTATGTTGTTGTTGTTGTTGTTTAACTTGGGCTGCTGAGCTTCTCGCTCTTTTGCAGCCAATACCAAGTTGAAGACTCCTTAGTATTATCTACACTGTAGATCTAGGCTTCTTCCTGTGGCTTTTCTGCCATTCTGAAATGTGTTGAGATGAAGTCATGAGTTCCAGTTTCTCCAGTTTGGCTTGCATTCCATTTAAAGGATCATCACATCTTGTCCCAAGCTATGAGGAAGAAGCATGTGGCATACTTTGCATTTCCCACCATCCAAGGGAGCCCTCCAAATATGCAGAGCTAAAATACTGTGCTCTGTTTCTGGGCTCTCCCAAATAATTTTCACGTCCTACACAGCCACTTCTCAACTACCTCTGCCTATCATGGGTCTATAGCCAACCAGGTAATAAGCCCAAGAGTTACATCTGGGTCTCAAGTGAATCCTCCAAGCTTAGTGTGCAATGCTGGGTTCTCAACATGTTTCACCACAGGGGGAATCCCTGGAAGTGTGTGGATGATTTCAAGAGTCAACGAGGGTGTAATTAGCCTCACAGACAGGTCCACTTCCACATTTGAGTATTGTAGCATTGTGCATAGCTGGTGGTCACATGAGGATGACACCAGATATGCCTCCATGCATAACAAGCTATGTAATATCCAATTAAAAACCAGCTGTGTAATATCTATAAACATCAGGCTATTTTTATTGTCTTAAAAAAAACAACAAAACAAAAGAACACTGCAGTACTCACACTCTGAGATCAAACATAAATATAGCATTGTTACGCCCATGCACAAGAAGTCGTCGCCCACTGGGGTGCATCTTAATGAAGTTGATAGGTGTGTCTCTCAGCTCTGGGTCCTTGATTTCCATATATTTTGTCCAGTCTCTCAAAAAATCTGAGACAAGTTGTTGCCAATAAGTTGATGTCAAAATATCAAAGAAAAATAATATTTAACATTAAAACAACAAAATATCATCTACAAATGGTCTGTGGTGAGAATTTTTGTATTCAATCTTCCTTTTTCTTCCTTCCCTTTTTAGCTCCTTAGGATGCACAATCTCCTTAGAAAAAGCTGGCCACCATCGAGGTGACTGGAGCCTTACCATGTAAAACCTTACTGAACACAATATAGACACAAAAGAAGAAAGAATTGAGGCCCTTGAGATGTGGATATATAGAAGAATGGGGCACATCTCAAAAAAGGAGAAGAAAACAAATAAAGAGGTCCTAGAAAATCTTAGAATGAAAAGAGAATTAATGAAAGAGATCAAAATTAGATAGCTAAAATATTTTGGCCAAGTAAAAAGACATAATACCTTAATGAAGACAATAATAGATGGCAGAGTTGAAGGTAAATATGCAAGAGGAAGACATAGGAAGATAACATCAAGATAACATCAAATAACATCAAGAGATGGACAGGAAAGAGTCTATCAGAGTGCACCATCAAGAGAAGAGACAGAAAACTTTGTAGATCCATTGCAGCCAGCCTTCGGTGTGAGGATGACACCTGATGATGATGATGCATGGGTGTCCAAGTAGTTCCTGGGGGCCTGAGGAGACAAAAAAAAAAAGAAGAACATGACTACTGCTTCATCAGGCATGCCCAAAGGAAGAGACCAATATGAGGTTGTGTAAGGGGCTGATAAACTCATCATGTAAAATAAATTACTAAATAAACCAGCAACAGTGCATGAATGCTTTTATGAAGGTTTCCTATGGACCAGCTACAGTGGTGATTCCATGCTCCACAGGGAGTGAGAAGAGAAATGATGATACAAGGGGCTTCCCCTACAGGCATGTGTTACTACAGTGATGGTTTCCGTAACAATTTGTTTTGCATGCTGTAGTTGCCAGCCCCATGCAACTTCTCACCTTGGTTACCTCTTATGATATGCCTGGTGGAAACAGTAGTTCTATTCCTTTTTTGCCTCATCAGAGGCCATTGGTAAGAATATGGGACAATGTACTGAACCTTACTTACTTACTTAGTCGTTCCCCTTCTACCGTGAGGTGTAGAGGTTTGGAAGAGAGAGCACCAGACTATCCTATTGGCTGTAGTACTGAACCTATAGACTTCAAAATCAGAACATCTCATCTTAATTATGAGAATTTAAAAGGCTAAATTAAAGAATTATTTGACAGCCTATCATAAATTTAACTTTTCATAAACGACATTCATAAATGGGTGCTTGCGGAAAACAGAGTGAGTGAAATACTATGACAAGGTCACCAATGTGGAACTGATGACAAGAACCAGACAACTGCCTGCAGAACTGATGACAAGAACCAGACAACTGCCTGCAGAACTGATGACAAGAACCAGACAACTGCCTGCAGAACTGATGACAAGAACCAGACAACTGCCTGCAGAACTGATGACAAGAACCAGACAACTGTCTGCAGAACTGATGACAAGAACCAGACAACTGCCTGCAGAACAAGAGATAAGAAGAAGATGATGGTGATGGATAGGACAAACATTGAGGAAGCCTGTTGATAGTGTGATTACAAGGCAGTATGTGTTCCAGAATCCCAGAGTAAGAGAGGAAGAGGGAAGCCAAAAAACAGATAGAGAAGAGAACTGGAGACAGAAGTGAAAGGGATAAGGTAGACATGGAAAGACTTTGAACAGATGGCACGGGACAGGAGGACCTGACGTGAGTCTGCTGAAGGCCTATGTTCCTTGCAGAGCTGCAGAGTACATGAATAAAAAGAAATTCCAACTCACGTTTTCGGGAATACTGATCTGAAACATAACAATTCCAGATGATTATTGTTCCCACACTGTCTGCCGTGTACATTTTTTGTCCATCGTCTGTATCAAAGCAGATGGAGTTGATATGCCCATGGTGCTCTTCCATTTCTTGCTGAAGCTTGAAATAAGTGATTCAAAATGACCACTGTTATTTACTACAGGTCTTGGAAGTTTTCATAGCATTCTAATTACAGAAATATGGCATGAAAAATGTTTACCTTGTATTCTTCTTCTTCTTTGATCCATAGCCGCCGACTGTCAAAGCAGTCAGTGGCCATCATGCCTGGTGGCGTCTTGTAGGGCAGCAACAAACTGCTTCCACTTTGTTCGGTCGGTGGCCATCCTTCGTACAGTGCCCCAGCTCTAGTTCATTCTTTGCATCTCGGCCTCTACAGTTCTCTACCAAGTTGTTTGTGATCGGCCTCTCTTTCGCTTTCCTTCAGGGGTCCATAGCATAGCTGTTCTTGTAATGGTACCAGGGTCTCTTCTGAGGACATGGCCAACCCAACTCCAGCATCTGCCAGCTATGATGGTGTGCATGTCCCCTTGGTTACTTCAAGTAAGTAGTTCTTGGTTAGTGATAGTATTCGGCCAAAAGATTTGGAGAATTTTCCTTAGGCAGATTGTGTGGAAGGAGGACAGTTTTGACATTTCCTTCTCTGTTACTCTCCAGCATTCCTCACCACAGGGAAACACAGAAAGTACACAGCTATCATATAATCTTAATTTGGTGTTTATGCTGTACTGGGAAGAATTCCAGGTGTTGTTGAGACTAACAAAAGCTGTTCTCGCTTTATTCATTCTGTTCTTGATGTCTTGCATTCAGTTCCCACAAAAATGTTTACATTGCATTCAGTTTTCACAAAAATGTTTACATTGCATTCAGTTCCCACAAAAATTTTTACATTGCATTCAGTTCCCACAAAAATGTTTACATTGCATTCAATTCCCACAAAAATGTTTACATTGCATTCAGTTCCCACAAAAATGTTTACATTGCATTCAGTTCCCACAAAAATGAGTTCTCCTCATGTAATTCATGGGGTTCTCTTAAGAGACAAAGAAATAATATAAGACTATTGCTCCCTGGGGCATGTTAAAAGAGGAGTTAACATGAGGTTGTACCAAGTGGCTGGTGACCTCATCATGAAAGACAAATGCTCAAAGATCACAGCTGCAATAGCACATGAATAATTTGGTGCAGGCTTCCTGCAAGTGGACCAGCTGCAATGGTGTTTTTATGCTCCATAAAGGGCAGAACATGAAATGAATGAATGGAAACTCTTCTTCAAATAAAGTTTGAATTATTGATGACCTTTCTGGAATCTCACAAGACCAGACCTATTCAAATTCATTTTGTGTTCTAGTCTCTAAGAATATGCTTACACAACTAATTAAACAGAAGTAAATATATAAAATAATAAAATTGTATGGAATCAGTTTTACAAATTAACGGTACATAGGAAACACAGGACGTTTTGGGTTTCACTCTTTGACAGCCACTGCTACAAACAGGTAACAAGGATCTTCTTCTTCTTCTTCCTCGTTCGCCTTCAGACTTCCACATTTATGACTCTAATAAAGGTAACAAGGATAAGAATTATAGACAGGTCAAAGAAAAATACTACAAACATGTAAGAGGATGAGAAACACAAACAAAAGGAGTGCTTTAAGCAGATGAAAAATAAACAACACATGTGATGAGCGAAAAAAGAACAATAATAACGCAAAAAAAATGCAAAACCAGAAAGAAAAAAAAGAAATATAAAATTAAACAATCAACGAAACGCAAAAGGAAATAATAAAATAACAAAGCTACTAAAATGACAGAAGTATCACAACAAAATAAATAAAATGGTTGCATACATACTAAAATCAATAAAAATGAAAATTATTAGTTATAATATGTCATATTAAAATCAATAATGTTAAACATGTTAAAATTAATAAAATTATCGGGCATTAACATTGAAAATAAATATCATTACATCATAAAATTAATAATGTAAAATGCATCATATTAAAATTAATGAAGTATAATTATCAAACACAACTCAGTTTCATTATCAGGGGTCTCTGAAGAGACAAATAATAGGCCTACTGCACCCTAAGATATATAGTACAAAGTTACTCATATCAGGCTGTGTATGTGGGATGGCGACCTCATCATGTAAAACTAATTGCCACATAAAACACCACTACAAGAGCTTGTAAATGTCCATGCTGGCTTCCTGCAAGGGGACCAGCTGTAGCAGTGACACCATGCTCTGTAAGGAGCTAAAAGAGAAATGGATCAATTTAAAAAAAAATAGTGTATATTAACTCTTTCACTCCGGAACAACGCTCAGAGCATTGCAAAATTGTAATTGCCGTGCCACCTTAACGCTCAGAGCGTTGTTTTTAGTTTATCTCGAATAAACCCCCCAAAAAAGTCAGTTTAATGCAGTTTATATTTTAAAACTCATAGAATGACTTCCGCTACTATTTAAACAACTAATATGAGTGTAGTTAAGGAGCATGTGTGTGTGTTTTGATGTTATTATCACAATTTGTGTGATGATTTGCGTGTTTGCGTTTTTCATTGTTATTGCTTCAGAAATATGTCACGCTTTATATTTGCATTTTCAAAGTCTCCAAAGCGAATAATTGAGTCAAACTATTTAGAAACATTGCTGACATTGACGATGATTGTTTGGTAGTCACAATTTGATGTCAAATAATGGAATTGGTGCAGAAAAGCTAGGTAGAAGAAGAAGCTAGGGATACTATTAAAACATTAAACAAATGTAAAAAGTTTTTATACGATGCTATTCTTCTTTATTTGTGTGAAAATTACGTAATGCAATATTGCATAATTTCTTTTATTCTTATAAGGGACCACAGTAAAAACTGGTGTGAATATCACTAAATGTGGCCATAATCAATGTTTTTTTTACTTCGTAAATGGATTAATTTGATGTTTGAAGACTAAAAAGAAAGTTTTATTGTCTACAACAGTAATTTGTCTTTGGTAAGCTCGTATTCTACAGTTAACTTTTTAGTGTTTTTCAATTTTACATGCACAATGTTCTAAGTATACCAAACGTACTTGTGTTAATACTACCAAAGACTCTATATTTTACAATTCTCTATTTCCCTACAGTTTAGTATATAATAAGTACATGTTCACAGAAAATATTAACATAAAATTTACACTAAGTCAGAGTTAACATGAAGAAAATAGACTTAAAAACATTAGAACCATTAACACTGAACTGCCACATTTAAATTCAGTGTAATAATGTTATCACATTTTATTTTTAATTACAATATGAAAATTATCACACGCTGAAGTCAGTGATCACCTACCACATTATGATCCTCTGGCATACTGATATCCCACACACGAACAACCTCATCATAACACCCAGAGGCTATGATACTGTCCACACGTGGATGGAACTCTGCTGTGTACACAAACCCAGGGTGAGGCAGAAGGCGAGTCTGACTCTCTCCAAATTTCTGGATATCCCAAACTCTGAAAACACATAATAAAAATAGGATTCTACAAAAGGAATGACACAGGAGACTTTCACTCAAGTCTAGACATGCCAAATTATGATGTAAAAAAGTAAATTCTAACATGGAAGCAACACTGAAGATTCCTTACTGAAATCTGGATTTCTAAAAATGAAATCAAGTAAAACAAATGAGAATCTCACATAATTGCAACACTAGAGATTCAATACATTTATTTATAAGATGGCTGAAAAGTCATTGTCATTGCCCATGACTTGAATCCATAAGTCAAGAATGATTACTACCCACAAGAGTCACCTCCAAATCTCAGAAATAAGGTATCTGAGGAAGATGGTTGAAGTAACAAGACGAGACATAGGCCTCAAAACCCGGTCCCTGCAGAGCCAAGTAGAACAGTCCCAATTACGATGGTTTGGCCAAGTCTGCAGAATGGGAGAATATTGGCTACCATGACAAATATAGGAAACCAAAGTGCGCTAGGAGGACAACATTAGACAATCTGTCAAGTAAGATGACTGACAAGTTATTTCCTATTTGTAAATCCTCATATTAAAGAAAACATATGAAGACATGACATGCAGAGTTCTTCACGAAGGACAGCTTACAGAACCGTTTGGGATAAGAACAGGAGTGCGACAGGGATGCCTCTTGTCTCCATTTCTTTTCTTGCTGGCAATAGATTGGGTTATGAGATCATCGACAACACACAACAGAAATGGAATCCAGTGGACTCTGACTAAGCAGTTGGATGATCTGGATTTTGCTGATGACTTGGCTCTTCTGTCCCATAACCGTAATCAGATGCAGGACAAATTGAAAACACTCGATGAGAGGTCACAGCAATTGGGTCTGAAAATACACAGGGAAAAGACAAAAATAATGAGAATAAATGCAGGTAATGATAACAGGGTTGAACTTGAAGAAACACCAATTCAAGATGTAGAATCATACACATATCTTGGCAGTAATATAGACAAAGTTGGAGGGACAGACAGCGATATCAAAATAAGAATACAAAAGGCAAGAGGAGCTTTCATTGCATTGGGAAATATATGGAGATCAAGAGAAATCGGATACCACACGAAAATAAGAATCTTCAACTCAAATGTGAAGTCAGTCCTATTGTATGGCTCTGAGACATGGAGAACAACAAAGACAACAACCAAAAAGCTACAGACTTTCATAAATGGGTGCTTGCGTAGAATAGAGGGATTAAAATGGTATGACAAGGTTACCAACGTGGAACTGATGACAAGAACTAGACAAGTGCCAGTGGAACAAGAGATGAGAAGAAGACGATGGCGATGGATAGGACACACACTGAGGAAACCTGTTGATAGCATTACAAGGCAGTCCTTGTTCTGGAACCCCCAGGGCAAGAGAGGCAGAGGAAGACCAAGAAGTACATGGAGAAGAGAGTTGGAAACAGAGGTGAAAATGATGAGGAGAACATGGAAAGAACTTGAGATGATGGCACGGGACAGGAGGACTTGGCATGTGTTTGTTGAAGGCCTATGCTCCTTTGGGAGTGGAGGGTTATGAATGAATGAAATCCTCATATGCATCCATTGGTTTGGTTTGGTTTGGTTTTTTAAGGACTATCTTCATTGCATACGGATAACTCCATCAAGGCTCTGATCTCCTCCCTTAGAACACAAAAGGAAGATCTCAGCACTGTGCACGAACTCTGTAGCACTAGCGAGAATCCCAATGTGTGTATATAGGAATCACATATTCTATAAATATATTTGATGATAATAAAATGGGAGCTCATTTATGTCCAGCTGTCTCACAGCTTGTGGGTGTCCACAATTCCAAAATTTGAAGTACGAATAAGACACTTCCATGAGAGCAAATATTTCTTAAATTTTTATATGTCAAGGAAACTCATGAACACTAGAACCGCTAATAAAGCAACTCAATAATTAAGAACAAATACTTTCAGCTACTTGGAGCTGCTGCTGCACAGTGGTTAGTGCACTGGCTTCCTAGCTCAGTGGTCCATGGTTCAATCCACAGTTGAGGTGGGATTTTTTAGACCAAAAACAGCTCCGAGGTCAACCCAGTCTCATGAATTGAGTACCAATGCAACTCTGGGAAGGTTAAGGCGGCCGGCATGATGCTGACCACATCACCCCTAGTGTACCAATGGTCAAGAAAATATGGGCCTAACACCATATTCACAATATGCCTCAATGGACGTGTAACGGAATCCATTACCTTTTACTTTCAGCTACGAGGGCAAGTAATGTATTTCTAGCCAAGTAAATTAAAAACAAGAAATAATACGCTTGCCACTTGGCTATAAAGATTTTATTTTCAAACCAACCTAGCAGTACCATCATTAGAAGCAGTCAGCAGGAGCGTATCACTCTTGTTCCAGCTTAGACTGTAGACAATGCCGAAGTGACCTTGAAACTGACCTCTAAGTGCACCAGATGGAATCTGGAATTGTTTAATAAAATTTTAATTAATCATTAATATTATTTCAAACATGCCCCTTGTTGTTCCCTGGGATCTCGGAGGGAACAAAGAAAGAACAGGACTACTGTTCCCTCAGGCATGCCGTAAATGGACAGCAACATAAGGACATGCATGGAGTTGACCTCATCATGTTTAAACTAACTGCTAAATAAACTACCACTGCAAGAGTTTTTGCTTTGGTGTAGAAATCCTCAAAGGGGCCTTCTGTAGTGGTGGCTCCATGTTCCATAAGGAGGGAAAAAAGAGATGATGATGATGATGATGATTGTCGCGCCGTTATCCCGAACTGGACATTAATTGTCACAGCACAGTTGGATAAGAAAGTTGTAAATTGAGAAATGTAAGAAAGATATATAGGATCTCAGAAGTGGCTCGTTAATTGTTAGATTCCTATACAAGTAAGGGGTGAAAGGAAGGCGAATATTCTCACAAAGAGATAATGTCTCAGAAGGGCACATGAGAATGGATTCTGTTTCCTTGCGACAAATCTCCCCTGTTATTCTTACTGAATATTATAATTGTTATTAAGCCCCCATCCTCTCATACTGAGGAAATGACACATATATGGATTTAAGAGACAGTACATGTAAGAAACTCACTCGACCACTTGGTAGATGATATAACTTATGTACAGATATTTAATCCCTAAACCACATATATGAACAAAGAAAATGAAAAGGTAAACGAAAATAATAATATGGACATAAACACTGAATGACTAAAAGTCCTAGTATGTCCTACTAATCATCATTTGCACTGGTGTGACTATCATGAGAGTTGCCTAACATTGTTGAATGTAATGTTCACTTTGTAATACACTGGAAGGCACTTTAAATATAGTTCCGTTAGTATTTAGGTGAAAGTTCTGGTTGGAATTTGAATAAGATCTCTGAGATTTCTGGAGGAAAATAATCCTTATGCTTTTGGACTTATCTGTAATCCGATGTTGTCAGCCCTGGCGCAGGTTGTTAGGTGCTGTCATCCTGCAGCGATATGACATTACACGTGCGAGCGTTGATCTATGCTCCTTTATGCTTAGGAGTTGACGAGATCTCTGGCTTTTGGTTCTGCTGCTCGGTCAAAAGACTGGCTGTCTGTTACCGTCAGGCGCCGGACACTGAATTCTGCAACTGCGAATGTTGTCCGCTCAGAAACCTAAAAGTCTGAAGACACAATTGTGGCTTCATGAGTTTTCCTGTCATATGGGAACAGCTATCATTCCCATTCAAACCGCATACACCAGGCATATCAGAATTATCCTCTTTCATACAATAAGAGGACTATTATGTCATACAATCTAAAGATTACAGGCAAACTTTCCAGGTTATATAAGATATTTATACTTTACTTTCATACAGTCACACGTCAGGCATATCAATGTTATATTCATCTGACTTCCTTTCTCACAGTCAAGACATGATAGGTAAACTTAGACCTATGTAACTTCAGGAGTTACTTGGTTTAGTCAGTCTTCTTTCACAAGAACTGTGTTCTACAAGGATAGTCGTTCCTTCATACAATGATGAATAACAATAACATACAATACATTTATATTACACAAATAGATAAAGTGAATGACCGACTGGCCAAGCGATCAGGTTGCTTTCTTCTGTAGCACAACTACATAGTTTTGGAACTGAAACCTGGCTGTGGAACACTCCAGTTTACCAGCTGTAAATGGGCACTCAGTTGTGCTCTCGAGCTAGGGAAGAAAAAGGCAGCGAGGAAGGGAACTGTTCACCTAACCTCGTAAAAGCGGGATCTTTCATGATGAAGCTTCTAACACTTCATTTCCCTATGACAATCTCTGCCATGGGACTGCCTTTATCTTCGTAAGGGATAAAGCAATTAATATGATAGATGTTATCTTCTATTTGCTGTGGGGCTAGTTGAGATAAGTTTGTATGCAAGCAACAATCATTCAAATAGCACATGTTTAGATCATATTAAGAATAACAATACCTTTATACCAATGAATAATTCACATAGCACATGTTTAGATCATATTAAGAATAACAATACATTTATACCAATGAATATTCTACGTGCATATTTTGCAGTCTATACGAACCTGCACAGAGTGAAATTATACAACACCGCTTGGTTAATACCAAAGTGCTTGTAGTGTAGGATTCCCCGCCATGTAGATGCACTCGGCCCAGAAGTCGTGCGTGTAAGTGAAGTTTTCGTCTAAGCTTCTAGATTTTATGAATCTCTTCTCACGTGCTCTGAATCATTTGATGGGATATCACCGTTGCTGATGTCACTGAATTGTGATGTCCGTCGTAATCACACGTAATTTCTCTCCCTGACCCCTGAGCTTGTGTGACGCAATTTTGAACCGTCTTGCGTGAGAAAGCTTCCCCGCCCCGTAATTACTGGTTACTCCTAGAAGGCATACACGTGCTGGCTGATGCAATGAAATTTGACACTGGGGCGTTTTCCGTCAGGTCCCTCAAATAAGGTGCAATAAAGCAATGGATCTCTAGACTTTAAGACGCCTTTTACTCTTAATTAAGGTATCTCCTCTGGCCATGTGTTATAACCTGGTGTTGATGCGTTTGCGATATTTGCTCAGTAACCATTAGTAAGCGCCGTGATGTCTGAGAGAGAAACGCTGACTACAGCGCCGAAAATACCGTAGTGTAACGTGAAAATTAATGAGAATAAAGGAGAGAGAGAAAGAAGGGAAGAGAAGGGAGACAAAGATGGAGAGAAGAATAGACCGTGTTACGACATAGCCTCCCCCTTCAGTTTGACCTGCGGTCTAACATACTGAGGTCTGGTCTTCTCGATCATTCCTAAATTCGTTCTTCTCATCTTCACTTTCCTCGCACTACTCTCTTTCTTCTTCCACCAATGTAGCTGACATTCTCCTGGCAATGGGCCTGCATTAAAACGTATGGATTGACGACATGTCGGTTGATAGGAAATGGATTTTCCTGACAAGGTCGGTACCATCCTATACATCCTTATTTTGGTCGCCTTATACGACCTGCCTAAGTGAGCAGTAGTTCTATTCTTTCCGTTTCTTATGACCAATTCCCGGAAACTACACGGGGTGAAATGTTTACTGGTAGAGTAGTTCTTTCCTAGACTACGTCTGTTAGCTTTCCTGCTCCGCCAGTGATCATGACGTAAGATAGGGTGCATCCTGATCCCGATCTTCAGACGTCGAGTTAAATGTAACAAATTGCACATTTTCAACCAGTGGGCTTTAGACGAGGACGATGCGACATGTGGCGTGTTCTTGAGTCCTCTCTTGCCGATACTTTTGTCTATCAGTCTGATTTCGCCATAAACTTCTCCCTGGGTTGTAGGGCGTGAGTGGGCGTAAAACTGGTGTCCAATCCAAAGCTTGAACGTAATATTCTCTGTCTGGGTCTTTTCTATATCCGTGTGCAGGGGTTTGGGGGATGACTCAGGTTTCTTAACTCGTTCAGTCATGATAACCATAGTTTGTGTTGGGCCCCGTATGGGCGCATACATATATTCACCAGTTTGGGTGTAAATATACTCATCTAAGACAATCTCCTTCTTAGGAGGATGGGAGGTTGAATTAGGTAATCCAGACATATTTCCTTCTCCAAGGATTTTCGAGGAGGACTGCTCCTTTAACACCACCTCTCCCTTGAGGGATGAGTTAATTAATAGTTTTCCACAAGGTACTTTGGGGTTCCCTCCCATTTCGCTCTGTATCTGCTCTTCTGTAAGGAGGTGTTCATATTCTGGCGCAGGGGTCACCTCTGACTGCTCCCCGGCCTTTCCTGTTACAGCAATCTCAGGCTGCGTCGGGCCTTTTAAGGTTCCTTCATGATCTCCTTTAACTTGGAAGCAAATTATTTCCTCTTGTACAACCTCTTTCTTGAGACGAATTGAGAGTGAATTTTGTAGCATAGAGGACGCCTTAGAGATGTGCTGAATTCGGCCTGTCCCACACTCATCCATGAGCCGATGTGTGCGAAGTTCTGACTTTGAAGTCTTGATGTGCTTTTCCGAATCTTGTCCGGCTTCGACATTTTGCAGTGCTGAATGATAAGAGGTCGTACTTCTGCCTTCCCTGCTTGTGGGGTGGTTGTACTCCTTTAAAACTGCCTCTCCTGTGAGGATCGGAGAAACTAAATTCGGCAGTTTATTACCATCATGTATCAAGGGAGAAGGTTCCCTGTGACACATTTTCACCTCCTTTTGCACAAGGATGGTGGATGGGGTTTGTTTTAATGGTTTAAAACCATGGATTCCAGGATTTGTATTCCTCTGACCTGTTTCCAACTTCCCTCCAAAAATGTTGGAAATCGACATAGGCGTTTGAATTTCCCCGCCCTCCTCAGTCATGTTCACTATGGCATGTGCTGAGTTTCCTAAGAGCAAGTAACTCCCTCCTTGGGGTATGGGGAAAAAGCGTTCGTCTACTATTGCTGCGTTAATAAATCCTGTCTCATAATGAGATTCTAAGTGCAAGCCTGCAATGGGCAATTCCATCGGTTCCCCATGGAGCATAGGTGCATTTACCATTACATATTCCTCAGTAATTTCATCGACGTTTACGAGTGAGGATGAAGCAACTGCACTAAACCCGAGATCAGGTACAAGCAGACATATGACTCGTCTTCCATTGACGGTCGCATAACCTTCATTCAAAGGTTTCCTAAGGTCACCTCGGGGCTTCACCGGGTTTCCTTTACATGGCGGGCCTTGCGCTGGGCTGACAGTTTGTATGGTTGGGTTTCGATGCCTGCCGTTTTTATTACTGTGGTTAACCGATCGGAAAGACTTACTAATATTGCTCTCCATCCCATTCATCTCCGAAGCCATTTCATGCTTTATGTTGGTCCTGTTTTTATTCAGAGGGTGAATGTTGTGAGTCGTAGAGAAGGTGGAAGTGGGTCTTTCCAGATCATCCGCCTTTGCACGCTTCTGCTTCTCAGAGTGGTCCTGATGCCTTTGTTCTGAAAGCCGCCCCTCTTCTCTTTCGGGTAATAGGGTTTTACTAACAGACCTGACTCTCTCTGGTACAGTTTGAGGTGCTACCTGCGGGAGTAACTTAACTGACGGAGGTGAGGGGCTGGAGGAAGTTGAGGTCTTGGAGCTCATTCTAGGCAGCATCGTTTCGAGACGCAGTAATTCCGCATCCGAAGCTTCCATCCTTAATTTGTGTTGCTGTCTCTCTTCCTCCCTCATCCTGCATTTTTCCATCTCCCGTGAAACGAAAGTATCTAGCTCTTCTCCGGAGAGTTCGCACTCAATGGCTAACTCTGTCCAGAATGCTCTCCACTCATCCAATTCCATTGTTTCGTCCATTTTAGCAGTGGTGATTCACTCTGAACAGGTTGGTATGACTTGCAAATAATATGCTAATGACCAACTCAAATGTATCTCTAATTACAACTGTAACAAAGTATACTTCTAACAAATACCAACAATAAGATATATTAATACAACGATTAATTATCTCATTAATACAAAGTATAATACTAAGTATATAATACAACATATAATTAAGCAAAAGGATTTCCTCAGATTCTACTCAGATCTTTTATATTCGTTCTTATGATTACAATGTCGTTAGTGCGTTGACCCAGTTACTATTTTTAGCTTCGCTTACAGGTAAAAAAAAATTCGCTGAACTCAAAGTTAGCTTTGTTTACAAATAAAGATCTGGTTTCCCAGTTCTATCCATCAAAAAAGAATGAATCGTGATATTGCAATATCTCGTTATCTAAGAGGTATGTACGTGTATATATACTAAAATCCCTAGTGTTGTAAAAAAAAAATCAGATCCTAGAGATATATGTTCTCAGTGGAGAACTATAGGAATGCAAGAGGTAGAAAAGGTTCTCTAGAGTTATGATCTAGATACCGGACATAGCCTCCAATTGTCGCGCCGTTATCCCGAACTGGACATTAATTGTCACAGCACAGTTGGATAAGAAAGTTGTAAATTGAGAAATGTAAGAAAGATATATAGGATCTCAGAAGTGGCTCGTTAATTGTTAGATTCCTATACAAGTAAGGGGTGAAAGGAAGGCGAATATTCTCACAAAGAGATAATGTCTCAGAAGGGCACATGAGAATGGATTCTGTTTCCTTGCGACAAATCTCCCCTGTTATTCTTACTGAATATTATAATTGTTATTAAGCCCCCATCCTCTCATACTGAGGAAATGACACATATATGGATTTAAGAGACAGTACATGTAAGAAACTCACTCGACCACTTGGTAGATGATATAACTTATGTACAGATATTTAATCCCTAAACCACATATATGACACAAAGAAAATGAAAAGGTAAACGAAAATAATAATATGGACATAAACACTGAATGACTAAAAGTCCTAGTATGTCCTACTAATCATCATTTGCACTGGTGTGACTATCATGAGAGTTGCCTAACATTGTTGAATGTAATGTTCACTTTGTAATACACTGGAAGGCACTTTAAATATAGTTCCGTTAGTATTTAGGTGAAAGTTCTGGTTGGAATTTGAATAAGATCTCTGAGATTTCTGGAGGAAAATAATCCTTATGCTTTTGGACTTATCTGTAATCCGATGTTGTCAGCCCTGGCGCAGGTTGTTAGGTGCTGTCATCCTGCAGCGATATGACATTACACGTGCGAGCGTTGATCTATGCTCCTTTATGCTTAGGAGTTGACGAGATCTCTGGCTTTTGGTTCTGCTGCTCGGTCAAAAGACTGGCTGTCTGTTACCGTCAGGCGCCGGACACTGAATTCTGCAACTGCGAATGTTGTCCGCTCAGAAACCTAAAAGTCTGAAGACACAATTGTGGCTTCATGAGTTTTCCTGTCATATGGGAACAGCTATCATTCCCATTCAAACCGCATACACCAGGCATATCAGAATTATCCTCTTTCATACAATAAGAGGACTATTATGTCATACAATCTAAAGATTACAGGCAAACTTTCCAGGTTATATAAGATATTTATACTTTACTTTCATACAGTCACACGTCAGGCATATCAATGTTATATTCATCTGACTTCCTTTCTCACAGTCAAGACATGATAGGTAAACTTAGACCTATGTAACTTCAGGAGTTACTTGGTTTAGTCAGTCTTCTTTCACAAGAACTGTGTTCTACAAGGATAGTCGTTCCTTCATACAATGATGAATAACAATAACATACAATACATTTATATTACACAAATAGATAAAGTGAATGACCGACTGGCCAAGCGATCAGGTTGCTTTCTTCTGTAGCACAACTACATAGTTTTGGAATTGAAACCTGGCTGTGGAACACTCCAGTTTACCAGCTGTAAATGGGCACTCAGTTGTGCTTTCAAGCTAGGGAAGAAAAAGGCAGCGAGGAAGGGAACTGTTCACCTAACCTCGTAAAAGCGGGATCTTTCATGATGAAGCTTCTAACACTTCATTTCCCTATGACAATCTCTGCCATGGGACTGCCTTTATCTTCGTAAGGGATAAAGCAATTAATATGATAGATGTTATCTTCTATTTGCTGTGGGGCTAGTTGAGATAAGTTTGTATGCAAGCAACAATCATTCAAATAGCACATGTTTAGATCATATTAAGAATAACAATACCTTTATACCAATGAATAATTCACATAGCACATGTTTAGATCATATTAAGAATAACAATACATTTATACCAATGAATATTCTACGTGCATATTTTGCAGTCTATACGAACCTGCACAGAGTGAAATTATACAACACCGCTTGGTTACTACCAAAGTGCTTGTAGTGTAGGATTCCCCGCCATGTAGATGCACTCGGCCCAGAAGTCGGGCGTGTAAGTGAAGTTTTCGTCTAAGCTTCTAGATTTTATGAATCTCTTCTCACGTGTTCTAAATCATTGGATGGGATATCCCCGTTGCTGATGTCACTGAATTGTGAGGGGTGGGTGTTCTGTCGTAATCACACGTAAATTCTCTCCCTGACCTCTGAGCTTGTGTGACGCAATTTTGAACCGTCTTGCGTGAGGAAGCTTCCCCGCCCCGTAATTACTGGTTACTCCTAGAAGGCATACACGTGCTGGCTGATGCAATGAAATTTGACACTGGGGCGTTTTCCGTCAGGTCCCTCAAATAAGGTGCAATAAAGCAATGGATCTCTAGACTTTAAGACGCCTTTTACTCTTAATTAAGGTATCTCCTCTGGCCATGTGTTATAACCTGGTGTTGATGCGTTTGCGATATTTGCTCAGTAACCATTAGTAAGCGCCGTGATGTCTGAGAGAGAAACGCTGACTACAGCGCCGAAAATACCGTAGTGTAACGTGAAAATTAATGAGAATAAAGGAGAGAGAGAAAGAAGGGAAGAGAAGGGAGACAAAGATGGAGAGAAGAATAGACCGTGTTACGACAATGATGATGATGACAATTTCAAACATAAGCTGCACTATGTTACTGCTAATTCTTGCCCTTCAAAACTAGTCCTCATGATTTCTTTACTTAAACTATACCCCTGACAATCATTCCCCAAATCTGCCTTACTCAAAGTATACCTATCACAATTATTCACTTAGATAGCCTTACTCAAGCTATAAAGTTCTCTATCATTCCTCGATGCTTGCTCTACACAATCTATACCCCTGACAAGCATTCCCATATCTGCCTGACTCAGAGTTTACCTATCACAATCATTCATCATGATCACCTTACTCAAGCTATAAAGTTCTCTATCATTCCTCGATGCTTGCTCTACACAATCTATATACCCCTAACAAGCATTCCCATATCTGCCTGACTCAGAGTTTACCTATCACAATCATTCATCATGATCACCTTACTCAAGCTATAAAGTTCTCTATCATTCCTCGATGCTTGCTCTACACAATCTATATACCCCTAACAAGCATTCCCATATCTGCCTGACTCAGAGTTTACCTATCACAATCATTCATCATGATCACCTTACTCAAGCTATAAAGTTCTCTATCATTCCTCGATGCTTGCTCTACACAATCTATATACCCCTAACAAGCATTCCCATATCTGCCTGACTCAGAGTTTACCTATCACAATCATTCATCATGATCACCTTACTCAAGCTATAAAGTTCTCTATCATTCCTCAATGCTTGCTCTACACAATCTATATACCCCTAACAAGCATTCCCATATCTGCCTGACTCAGAGTTTACCTATCACAATCATTCATCATGATGACCTTACTCAAGCTGCAAAGCTCTCAATCATTCCTCACTGCTTGCTCTACACAATTTAAACACCTGACGAGCATTCCCATATCTGCCTGAATAAGAGTTTACCTATCACAATCATTTATCATGATGACCCTCCTCAAGCTATAAAGTTCTCAATCATTCCTCACTGCTTGCCATAAACAAACTATGCCCAATACAATCTTTCTCTGCCTGCTGTGTTCTGTCTTGCCACTGTACTCACCTCATAGACTAGAATAGGGTGGTCTGAGCCATCCTGGCAGGCACATGCTAAGCTTCTGTAAAAAGAGACATTAAAAATGACACTTGAAACCTTATAAGGGCACTAATTTCATGTGCTCTTTATTTATGGTATGTTATAAGTGGTCATTATGGTATGTTATGAGTGGTCATAAGAGAAGTAAGGGAGACAAAATAATCAAATGGAGAAGACAACTGGAGACAGAAATGAAAATGATGAGGAAGACGTCGAAAGACCTTTAGGAGCTGAAGGGGAATGAATGAGTGTTCAGTTCATCATCATCAACGTTTCCCTTTTTGCTCCCTATGGAGCATGGAGTCAACACTGCAGCTGACCTTGCAGGAAGCCTACACCAAAGCATTCTTATGGCAGTGATGTTCTTACATATGTTCTTACAGCAGTGGTGTTCTTAAATATTTTCTTACAGCAGTGATGTTTTCACATATGTTCTTATAGCAGTGGTGTTCTTACATTGTGTTCTTACAGCAGTAGTGTTCTTACACTGTGCTCTTACAGCAGTGGTGTTCTTACATTGAGTTCTTATAGCAGTGGTGTTCTTACATTGTGTTCTTACAGCAGTGATGTTCTTACATTGTGTTCTTACAGCAGTGGTGTTCTTACATTGTGCTCTTACAGCAGTGATGTTCTTACATTGTGTTCTTCCAGCAGTGATGTTCTTACATTGTGTTCTTACAGCAGTGGTGTTCTTACATTGTGTTCTTACAGCAGTGATGTTCTTACATTGTGTTCTTACAGCAGTGATGTTCTTACATTGTGTTCTTACAGCAGTGATGTTCTTACATTGTATTCTTACAGCAGTGATGTTCTTACATTGTGTTCTTACAGCAGTGGTGTTCTTACATTGTGTTCTTACAGCAGTGGTGTTCTTACATTGTGTTCTTACAGCAGTGATGTTCTTACGTTGTGTTTTTCCAGCAGTGATGTTCTTACATTGTATTCTTACAGCAGTGATGTTCTTACATTGTGTTCTTACAGCAGTGATGTTCTTACATTGTATTCTTACAGCAGTGATGTTCTTACATTGTGTTCTTACAGCAGTGATGTTCTTACATTGTGTTCTTACAGCAGTGATGTTCTTACATTGTGTTCTTACAGCAGTGATGTTCTTACATTGTGTTCTTACAGCAGTGATGTTCTTACATTGTGTTCTTACAGCAGTGATGTTCTTACACTGTGTTCTTACAGCAGTGATGTTCTTACAGCAGTAATGTTCTTACATTGTGTTCTTACAGCAGTGATGTTCTTACATTGTATTCTTATAGCAGTGATGTTCTTACATTGTGTTCTTACAGCAGTGATGTTCTTACACTGTGTTGTTACAGCAGTGGTGTTCTTACATTGTGTTCTTACAGCAGTGGTGTTCTTACATTGTGATCTTACATTGTGTTCTTACAGCAGTGGTGTTCTTACATTGTGTTTTTACAGCAGTGGTGTTCTTACATTGCATTCTTACAGCAGTGGTGTTCTTACATTGTACCCTTACAGCAGTGGTGTTCTTACATTGTGTTCTCACACTGTGCTCTTACAGTAGTGATGTTCTTACGTTGTGTTCTTACAGCAGTGGTGTTCTTACATTGTACCCTTACAGGGACCCCAAGATGCAGCAATAGTGAATGCAGTCAGCGACTCATAGCTTGACTGCCTGCGTCAGGACCAGCGAATCAGAGCTAGTCAAGACCGCACTCCACCTCCACATGGTGGTCCTGGAAACAGTCTGCAGCAGTGCAGTCTGGCTGAGCGAGTGTGGATCGCAATGGGAAGGCAAACCCGGTCCTAAAAAATGCCGTGCAGAAGTCGGATGTGTCGACCAAAAGGTGCAGATATCACAGCTTAGGCGTAAACAGACACAACGCAACCACCGTCCTTTTCAGGACAAACGAGGAAGAAGAAGAAGAAGTACCCTTACAGCAGTGGTGTTCTTACATTGTGTTCTTACAGTAGTGATGTTCTTACGTTGTGTTCTTACAGCAGTGGTGTTCTTACATTGTGTTCTTACAGCAGTGGTGTTCAGTTCAGGATTGGTTTGGTCTTTCTTCTTTCTTCGGGGGGGGGGGGGGGCAATTAAGGTGAAAAATTGAATTTGTTTTAATTTTAGCTATCCATAGAGGCTGATTAGCAAAGTGGGGGCAGTTTGCTGCTGCCCTACACGATGCCTCCAAGCATGATGGGCCACTGACAGCTTTGACAGTCTGTGGCCAAGGATCCAAGGAGAAGAACAATGAACACAAACTGAAAACCCCAGAACTGCAGACGGTGAAGATGTTTAATTGCATAAAGAAAAAATGTATCATAACTCTCTACCTGCCATCATTGGAGAACTTGATTACGTAGCATCCTTTTTTGCCAGCCTTTAATGTCAGAATCAAACTATTTGGGATACGGCACAGCTGGCCAAGCAAACGTGTCCACGTTGTTAGTGTTCGCCCCCGGCTTTGTGTTTTATCTCTACCTGACCAGTTCATGGACTTGAGGTCCTTGTAAGACATCTGACCTAGTTCCTGTGGAGCAAAGGAAATTGGAAAGTAGATAGTGTCTGATATAAAGTAGACGTTTGCTATTTATAGCAGCATTGGGAAAGATCATATTTTTCTATCTCCCCATTTTTCTTTGAACACTGAAGTCTCTCATGACAGCTGTATTGGATTTTTAGTTGCTAGGGTATTCTTAACTTGTCTTAAAACTAAAATGTTTAGTAAGACTGGATAAGCCACAAAATACAAACAGAGCTATTTAAAGTAACAATACCTAAAGAGACACCAGGAAAGACTCAGAACCTGGGTAAAGTACTGTCCCTAGTAAATGCTGTACATATTTATTTTTTAAACTACTTCTACATTCTAGACATTTTGTTCAGAATTCATTCATACGCATGTATACTAACTTTCTGTGTAGCAAACATTGATCTCATAGCTCCAGAGACTTCTTTAGGAGGCTCCACACTCTTGAGCGTGACATACAGAGTTGAAGGGTATGGAGTTCTCTGTGTCAATTTCCACCATGTATATACCTTGACAGAAGTAAGGACAATGTGTTTATGAGTAGCTGATAAAAGGTGAATATTTTCATAAATTTTTATAATGATACTGTTTTTGGCTTTACAGAAATGAACAAACAACTGTGCAGGACAGCTAAGGAAGTTGCAGACTATGAAATCTGGTTGGTGACTGGAAATTTATGCCCTCTAGTCTATATCACAAAGTAAACTGCCAAACTTTAGCAGACTGTCTCTGATTGGGAACCTCTGAGGCAAAATAAAAAGAATATGGCAAAGAAATGGAAAAACTTTCCAGAGGCTGCCACGAAAATATGTAGTTCTTGCAAAACAGAATACTGTAAAACTTTTGACCACTAAAAATATGTAAGTTTTTATATTGTGGAATTTTACTGATTATTAATATTCCTGTTCCATCAGTATAAATCTTCATGTCATGCCATAAGCAGCTGGTGTTAACAAGATATATATGTTTCTGTCACTACAAAACTCTTCCTATCTAACTTGTACATGTTAAAGATTCCAGCAATATAAATCATTACTATTATACTTATACCAAGATGGATATCATTACAAACTTTGCCTATCTAACATTCACCAATGTGTAATGAATCAAGCAGGAACAGAAAGTGAGGGATAACTATCACCATAGACAGCTATCTTAATTCTTATCAAAAAACACTATTAAACCTTTGGCTGTCCAACGACTTGAGGCTGGCTTTTATTTGGTGGCACAAACAACTGTAATCTTAGTTTGTTGCCGATGTTGACTTTTCCATTTGTACCTAACACCTGTAGAAAGTCAACAAACAAAGCATGATTATTAATACAAATATACTTACTAATTATGTTATTTATTGCACAACAAGTAGGGAAAGCAATTAACATTATGATATAACAATATAAAATATTATTAACTAGGAAACAAATGGCATGGAAAAGTTAAAAAGGCTCTCAAAACTTTTTCAACAGATTTATGGAAGTAAGATATCTGCCCATGTGATAGATGGGTCCTGGGACTCTCAAGACACAAAATATATGCCATCATCATCATCCTCATTTTCTTTTGCGCTGACTTATGGAGCATACATTCACCACTGCATAATGCATTCCCACATTTGGCCCCATTTATTTCCAGGAGACAGACAGAACAGAACTACTGCTACATCAGCATGTCCTATAAGGCAACCAACACGAGGTTGTCCATGAAGCTGGCTGCCTCACAATGTAAAACAAATTGGTACAGAAATCACCATTGCAGGCGTATGTTAATGCTTTCTACAGGCTTCCTGTAATGGTGACCAGCTGAGGTAGTGGCTCCATTCTCCAAAGGGAGCAAAAAGGAAAAATGTGATGATGAAGTCATAGCAGAATGCAGACTGTCTTTACTCAATGGCTGCGTGACACATTTACTAACCTTTAGAAATGCCCAAGCTATTTTGTGCCAGCCCCCTTCTTCCTTTTGGCTGGAGAACTGCTCACTGGCTGTGTTCATGCTGACAAAGTCTAGAAGCTGCCAGAAAAGAACAAGAAAACAAACAACATATTCAAATATAAACATATCAAGTCACAGAACTGAATACACACAAAGGAAATTGACCTCTAACATAACTCACCAGGTAACGGAATTGAAAGCCATATGGAAGGAGGAAGAAGGGGCAAAGACTAAGAAACAGAAAGAGAAGAGGCATACAATTAAAATGAAGAATCTAAACAGAGAAAATAATATGGAGTAAATGGCTTAGTGGCAAGACGAGCGAATGTAAGTGATTGCTAGCCTATGTAACCAAGGGAGCTTATGCAATGATTGACTGATATTCCATGCCTTTATGGTTCATACAGTACAAAACTGATTATCTTAAGTCTTGTTATTTCTTTATAGCATCACTTAAATTCACTCCGGGCATAATCCTGGCATGTCCAAAGTAAGGTGCCCTTCACTATTCATTAGGGCCCTCAACTTCATTCACCTCTACAATCTATTATTATCTATACGTCTACATTTTTTTTCAAAATCATCCTTGCAGCTTAAAGTCAAAACCAAAATTACCTCGAATAATAGGATGACTTTAGGATCAGGCTGGATGAAGAAGTTAAAGTTTTCATTGAAAACAAGCAGATCTTCCCATACTGGAATCGTGGATCTGGAAAGAACATTTTCATTTTAAAATCAGATTTATGTAGTGTTGCTTTATTTCTGTCTCTCTTCGAGTTTTTCAACTATGCATGAGTACATCTTATATTTTTTTTTTTTAATTCTGCTTTTGGAATGTGCACTGTCTGGTCCATCTTTGTCTCAACACACCCCACCACAGACATTTCTCTTGTTCCAGTGGCACTTGTGTGGTTCAATTCATCAGTTCCACGTTGGTGATCCTGTTACATCATTCCAATTCTTCTATTTTATGCAACCACTCACTTATGAAAGTCTGCCACTTCTTCATTGTTGTCTTGTTCTTTTTCCCATGTTTCAAACCAACTAGAATATTAACACAAAATCTTCAACAAAGACCCTAGATGACAAGATGTTAGAAATTCAAAGAAACTTTGAAAAGGCTTTCAGCAAAATAGGCTTTCAGCTGTAGACAACACATGACTGATAGCTGTGTATATTCTGAAAGAGATACAAAAGAACAATCAGATAAAGTACTTACTTTCTTTCTTTAAAGTCAAAGGGTTGTGTCATCATTGGTAAGATTGTCTTTACCGTCTCATTAGATGTTTCAAAATATGAAGTCACTGCTCGATCCCTGTAGAATAACAGTCATTATTCAAAGCTCAATGCTGAATCCCCTCGTATTATTTTCAGTTATTCTCTTTACTAAGAATATTTCTAACCTCATTCTACAAGGTGGTCATAAAGTCTTTCCCTGATTTCAAATTTTTACGAGATCCTCCAGATGTTAAAAGCATCAAAGCTTGGTATATAAAGTTTACGGACACTGGCAGCGTCGGTGATATGCCCAGAGCAGGTAGGCCTCGTGTGAGTGAAGAAACTGTGGACGCAGTGCGCACGGCGTTTCAACGCAGTCCTATGAAAACAACATATCGTGCCTCAAGAGAACTTACAATCCCTCAAATATTAGTGTTGAAAATCGCAAAGGTTGAAATCTACAAATAGCATTAAAAAACTGTTTTAGTTCTGGAATAATTTCCAAAAAACCAAATGTCTCTGCACAGAATTTTTTTTTTTTTTTTTAATTTTTGAAATCAGGGAAAGACTTTATGACCACCCTGTATTTCAAATTATTTTTTCTTTGTTTACCTGAATGGTATCTTTTCACAACCAAATATTTTCAAAAGCTTGCTTGGTTTTAGATATTTGTATTTACCTCTGAATGAGTTGTAGCAGAATAGTTAGAGTGTTTTCTTCTAAAGACAAAGTAACCAGGTTTGAAACCTGGTGGCTTCACGCTCCAACCTACCCAAATGTAAATGGATACCTAACAATATCTTTTGACTTACGAAAGGCAAAGACAACAAGGAAAGGAACCTGTCACCCCCATCCCATAAAGCTGCTCCATTAACACTTGAGCAGCTGAAGAAACACAACTAGCTTGTAGGATCTATCTGAGGTTTAGTGTCGCCATAGCACCAGTTACCAACAAGTTTTCTGGGGTGATCCAGCCCAGCATTCATAGCAATCATGTGAGATATTGTTGATCAGAATTGACGTCACGGCACTTCTGGCAAACCCATAGGTGCTCAGTCTTCCTCAGCAAATGTTGATGGGTATGACTGCTAATTGTTCCTGTTGTGTGCTGTTCTTTACACGCCAGCTGCATCCTCTCATATGTCCATCCCTGCTGGTCTTATGTTTGATGCCCAATTCCAGTAATCTTAGCCTTGATCATTCATCGATTGCAATGTCATTCTCTAACAGGCAATCATTAATTGCCCTCAGTATCTCTCCCTTATCCATATCCAATGCACCTTCTATGGGTGCTCTTGAAGCTAGTCTGTCAGCTCTTTCATTGCTGTGTACCCCTGCATGACCAGGACAGTAGATCCACACCAGTTCCTGAAGATTCAAGGTTGCTATGGAGGTTTTCCAATCATGCCGGAGCCATCCATTTTGGACCTTCCGAAGCATGGATTGTGTGTCTGATACAATAACTGCCCTTGTTAATGAAGTCTCAGATAGCCACCTTGAGGCTGCAGAAGCTGCCTCTACCTCCATTCTCATGCTGGAGGGTGTTAACATGTAAGCCCCGACATGTCCAGTGACAATTCTGCTCTTTACTCTAGCAGCGAAGCCCCACAGTGATTCCTCACCACGAATTACAGACCCATCAGTGTACACAATGGCATTATCATCACCAGCATGATCATTTATCAGTTGATCAATTTCCAGCTCTGCCCTCCCATTGGCCCAAGTTCTGCACTCTCTACCAAAGGCTGATGATGACTTGGTGGTAGTTAGTCCAGTTCTCATCTGACTTACTCCACTCTTCCCTTTTAAATTCATTTTCAACTGTGGTCACCTGCTTAATCGTTGCCTCTACCTGTGCCATCCATGACATGCCCTGCTTTATTCTCACTCCCATATTGTCGGCCATGTTTCCATGCAGGGTGTGCCTTTTGTTTGTGGTTACTCGCATAAAGGCTTTTAACTGGGCCATCGCATATCTGGATCTAATCTACAATAACCCAAGCATGTACCGCATCATCACAATGGATGTATCTCACGTACAGCCCAAGACTACACGCATCCCTTCCTTTTGATTGCGTTCCATTGTTCACCTTGTGATATTGGCAGCGTGAGTATTCCCAGACCATACTTGATGACTGACATGACTAGCTGATGATATAGGAGAAACAGTAGTCTTTGTTCCAGGTGCACTGCAGCCATTGATTTAAGGGCTGCCAGACCTCTGTTGCACTTCTGTACGATTAGATCAACATGTTACTGGTATGATAACCTGCGATCGAATGTTATTCTGAGGAATTTCAGCTTGTCTTGTATTTCAATTTTCTGCCCACTGAAAGTATTGTCTGAACAATCTGCTTTCAATATTGAGTTGTTCAAGGAACACCACAGCACACAGGCTTTGTTGGGATTGACCTTGCAGCCGGTGTCCTCACACCACTTAACCACCACATGTAGTGTTCCGTGTATGCTACTGATTATTTCCTGTGTGTCAGAACCAGTTCTGTAAAAGAGTATGTCATCTGCAAAAGTCAATGTTCGTCCCAGCCCAGCTTGCTGAATGGTGGCTACTTTTGCTGTGTATATGTTAAGCAGCACTGATGATAATAGTGGAGAAACCTGTTGTAGTGATAGGCAAATGCACACTGGTTCTGATAGCCATGTTCCCAAGCGAAATGCAACTGATCTCTCAGTTAAGGCAGCTGCTATCCATCTTGTTAGCCAAGGGTTAACACTGCAAGCCTTTACACAGTTCATTAACATTTCAAAGTTCACACTGTTATAAGCATCCTCTAGATCAATTGCTACAGCAACTGTTTATCATGTGAGATAACTCACCCTATACTTTGCACAGGCCTAGCAATCTTCTACTTAGCGAGTCAAAAGTCATGCACCATGGAATAAATTATATTATTTGAACACCTATTCAAAACGACCTCCTTCAACTAGCAAACATTATTTTATTCTTTGTGTGAATATAAACTCGTCATCCTCAGATAATTGGTGAGCCATTTTTAGTCCTGAAACAACAACAAAAAATTAATTTGTAGTAATTTATTCTCTGGTGCATGAACTTTGACTCCCTCTGTACTTTGTCCTGTTGCCACCCTCTATAACATAGATGTAGAGATGGATTCTAGAAGGCTAACAACATGACAGTATACCAGGCTGCATTAGGCGTGCTGGGCTGGAAACATTAACCATTCCTACCTGTTATCCTTCCTGGCATAAAGCAATGCATAAATTATTAAACAAAGAAGATGATACTATTCAGTAGGCTCAACAGTAAAGTACAGTAGCTTCTTCTAGTCCTAACTGACTATGGGGATGATGTCCTTGAGGTGATAGCCCTCAGCTGATTTTGTTTGCATGGAGTTCCTTTCGGTGTGTTCTTTTCTTTTCTGCTTTTTGTAAGAGCTTCTTTTCGCCCATCTTGATGTGGTATTGTAGGCAGCATCTCCACTTGGTGTGATCGGCAGCTTCATCCTCCCAAGATGCTGGATTTATATCCAGTGCCACAGCTAGTCACCTGGCTGTTCTTTTCCCATCTGCCAGTTGTTCACAGAAAATATCTTTGGGGATGCAACCATCTTCCATGCAGCGAACATGGCCAAGTCAGCATAATCTGCACTAAGCCCTGTATACATGTTTTCAAGGCCAGCATGTGACATCGCCTTGACATTTGTCATTCCATGATCCTAAGGCTTCAGGTATTTCAGTGTTGTCCTCAACTAGTATAAGAAATGTCTCACTCTTCATGTCACACTCTTCATCAAACCCTTTCATGACAGTATTCTAGGCTGCATTTTGTGCACTGGGCTGTAAACAGTAGTCACTTCTACCTGCTGTCCTTCATGGCAGAAGCAACAGACTAATGAATAAACAAAGAAGAAGATACTTACACTAGGCTCAACAAAGCTCAGTTTTAATTTGTTGACATGTCTTACTTAAACAAATGGCTATGACAATAACAAGTGCCACTTACAGATGTTGTTTTGGGATGTACTGCCCTGTCTCTTCATTGACGACATGAACCCTTACAACAGGATGCAGAACACGGAAGTCAGTTTTTAGTCGATCAGTACGGTGTATCACTAGGGCTAGTACTTCACCCAGGTCTTCAATCTCTCGTGGTGATGTCTCAGGTACTGCAACTTGGGAAGTTTCAGCGTTTTCATCATCTAGTATCAGAAACGTTACACTCATCAATGAAATCAATCAAAACCTTTCATCTCCCCATGAAGAACAGTTCTTCAACAAAAAATACCCAGACTTCCCATCCTGTGCCATCCGCTTCAGGTTTTTCCATGTTTCTTTATCCCTTTTTATGTCTATTTCCAGTTCTCTTTTTCATGTTTTCTGTTAAATCTCCCTCTATTTCTCCTACCCTGGAGATTCCATCCTCCAGGTTGGGGGTTTTAGCATAGGGCTGACACCCCTGTCTATGTAAAAAAAATAATGAAGTTATGGAAACAACATCAAATGAACAAACTTTGCTGCGGGATGGACATTCGGAGTCTGTGGCTCGTATGACTGTCAGTGGTGAAAGCCGAAAGGAAGCCACTGACATAAAAACGGATGTCCTGACCTCAAAACAGGATACAAGAATAGGATTTTGGAATGTCAGGACAATGTACGAGACAAGTAAACTAAGACAGGTCACGGCAGAAATGAGAAACTATAGGTTACACATCCTGGGGATAAGTGAGAGCAGATGGACAGGGGCAGGAAAAGTTAAAACAGCAACAGGAGAAACAGTACTTTACTCTGGAAGAGAGGATGGACAGCACAGTGAAGGCGTAGCCATTATTCTACAGAAAGGGATAGAAAGGACATTACTGGAATGGAAACCCATCAACAACAGACTGATACGATTGAGATTGAGAGGGAGATTCACCAACACTACAATAATACAATGCTACGCACCAACGAATGATAGCGATGAGGAGGTCAAGGATGAATTCTATCAACAACTGCAGAAAGAAATGGAAGACACACCTAGATATGATCTTGTTATAGTAATGGGAGACCTCAATGCGAAAGTTGGTACACACAATACATATAATGAAAGAACAATGGGGAAATGCGGCAGCGGAACAGCAAACGAAAATGGGGATAAGCTAATAAGTTTCTGTAGCATTAACAACCTGGTCATTGGAGGAACACTTTTCCCACATAAGGAAATTCACAAGTTAACATGGGAATCACCAAATGGTCGGGACAGAAACCAGATAGACCACATCATGGTTAACGGTAGATGGAGACATGCATTACAAGATGTGAAGGTAAGAAGAGGTGCAGATGTGGGAAGTGATCACCATTTAGTAGTAGCAAAACTGAAAGTGAAACTAAGAAGGGCTGGACCAACTGTAACTACACAGAAAAGGTTTGACATCAGCAAATTGAAGGACCCCCTTACCAGAAAAGCTTTTGCGGCCGACATTAAGAAACGATATCAATTTGCCAAAAGCCAGGAAAAGACATTGACTGATGATATAGACCAGAATTTCAACACCATTTCAACAGTATATAAGGAAAGTAGCAAATCATGCTTAGGATTCCAGGAAAGGAAGAAGCAAGACTGGATAACACCAGAAACACTAAACACCATAAAGATGAGAAAGGAAATGAAAAGAAAGAAAACAGAAGCGAAGTCCCCCAGGTTAAAGCAACTATATAGCGAACAGTACAGCCAGCTGGACAGGGAAGTTAAACGCCAAACCCGAGCCAACAAAAGGAATTTCCTAGACGATCTTGCAAAACAGGCAGAAGAGGCAGCACTGAGAAATGAACAAAGCACAGTATACAAAATAACTAAATTCATCAGCGGAAAACAAGGTGCAAACAATATTACATTAGTAAGAGATAAGCAAGGAAATCTCATCAAGACAGCAGAGGGACAGGAAACAAGATGGGCAGAGCACTTCAGAGAAACTCTGAACAAGGAAATACCAGAGACACAATTGAATGTTCCTGAGGCTGAAAACGATCTAGATGTAAATACAGACATTCCACGAAAAGAAGAAATCATCACAGCAATCAAAGGGTTAAAGAACGGTAAAGCTCCGGGCCATGATAACTTAAATGCAGAGCTATTTAAGACAGACCCTGAGCTAGCAGCAGAACTATTAGAACCACTATTTGCACAAGTGTGGAAAACGGGGACAACACCATCAGAGTGGAACAAAGGAATAATTGTCAAATTGCCCAAAAAGGGAGATCTTGCAGACTGCAATAATTGGAGAGGAATCACTCTTCTCTCAGTTCCCAGCAAAATACTAGGCAGGATAATTATACAGAGAATTTCAAAGGCAGTAGACTACAAACTGAGGAAAGAACAAGCAGGATTTAGAAAGAACAGAAGATGTGTAGACCATATATTCACTCTCAGGAACATTATAGAGCAGTGCTCAGAATGGCAAAGACAGCTTTACATAAATTTTGTTGATTTTGAAAAGGCTTTTGACAGCATACATAGGGACAGTTTATGGAAAATACTGAGGGCTTATGGAATTCCAAGCTGCATAGTGTCAATCATAAAAAGCCTCTATGCCAACTTTACGTGTAGTGTTGGGCAGAGCAACCTAACCTTCGAGGTGAAGACAGGAGTACGACAGGGATGCCCCTTATCAACCACTCTTTTTTTAACAGTCATAGACTGGGTGATGCGCCAGACAACAGAGGGCAGTCCAAGAGGAATAAGATGGACTACATTTTCTACATTGGAAGATCTGGAATATGCAGATGACATTGCACTGCTGGCACATTCACATCAACACATCCAGGAAAAAACGGATAGACTTAATAAATTTAGCCAGCAGGTGGGCTTGAACATCAATTTAAAGAAGTCTGAGGTCATGACGCTCAATGTGAGCAACCCTGAGCCCATATCAGTAAGGAATCAGCAATTGGTACAGACAGATACCTTCACATACCTAGGAAGCATAGTAACACCAGACGGCGGGGCAGGCAAAGACATCAACATCAGAATGAATAAGGCAAGAACAGCCTTCTTTAGCCTAAATAACATCTGGAAGTCCTCCCAATACAGCACAAGCACAAAATTAAGATTATACCAGAGTTGCGTGCTTTCTGTGCTTCTCTATGGTGCGGAATGCTGGAGAGTCACAGAGAAGGAAATGTCAAAATTGTCCTCTTTTCACACAACATGCCTAAGAAAAATTCACCGCATCTTTTGGCCGAATACCATCACCAACCAAGATCTGCTTACTCGTAGCAAGCAAGAGGACATGCACACCATCATAGCTGGCAGACGCTGGAGCTGGGTTGGTCATGTCCTCAGAAGAGACCCCGATGCCATCACAAGAACAGCTATGCTTTGGACCCCTGAAGGAAAGCGAAAGAGAGGCCGACCAAAAACAACTTGGCGGAGGACGGTGGAGGCTGAGATGCAAAGAATGAACCAGAGTTGGGGCACTGTACGAAGGATGGCTACCGACCGTGCAAAGTGGAATCAATTTGTTGTTGCCCTACAAGACGCCACTAGGCGTGATGGCCACTGACTGCTTTGACGGTCGGTGGTTAAGGATCGAAGAAGAAGGAGATTCCATAATAAGGTCTGCTTTGTAATATTATCAACTAGTTTTCTTAACATGTGCCCTATCAACCACCAGCATCTTATTCTCATCTCTTCTTCCACAGTGTTTGTCTGATTCTTTCCATCAGATCCACATCTTCTCACACCATTTCAGTCCTTCTATTCTGCACACTTACATTCATGTAGACTTACAAATGTTCCACTTGTCTAGTGCTAAAACTGTTACACCAATTTCAGAGACAATAAATGTTACACTCATCTAGAACTGCAAAGTCATTAGCCATTTCATTTTTACAATGTTACACTCCTACAGAATCCAAAAACACTACATTCATCTAGAATTTAAAAATGTTTCCCTCATTCATGATTCTTAAATGTAACTCATCTATTGTTTAAACACTGTACTTGCAATGATCTCATATTAAACCTGTTAACCCATCTAAACATTAACAAATGTTACACTCATCTTGAATTATAAAATCTACACACATCTCATAATTAAAATGTTAACAAACTTATAGAATTTACAAATGTTACACTAATCAAGCATCGTACACTGTTCATAAAGTCAGTGTTTTTGTCCTTCTTAGTCTTCTAGCTATTAATGCAGTACTTCTTAATCAAAGGTATCTGCACATCCATCTTCCCATGGATATTTTATCAAGGAAAATATTAGAACAAATCTTTACACAAGTAAAGAGTTTTATAAACCAACAGGTATTTTTTTAAATGTCAATGTTTCTTGTAAAAAGTTGCGAAGCTTTCACATTATAAACAGTCACATCATTATCAACCTTTTAAAACAAACAGTATCAATGAAAGCAATATATTATAATTAACAGTTGTAAGTCAGTTATAATATGGGCTATATTGTATAAATGAACAGTTGTAATAGTGGCAACATTTTATAAATCTTCTTCTCGTTCGCTGTTGTTTAGTAATGTCTACACAAGAAGTCCAGTTCTCTGGATGTATGTTGCTGTGGTTGAAAGTTCGTCAAGACTCCCAAACAGCTTTGTGTGGATGTGCGTCTCTGTGGGCCAATGTTCAGTCCACAATTGACAAAGCATGTGGCAGTCTTGCAGGATATGTTCAGCTGTTTCTGCTGCCTGTCCACACGTACATAGGGGTGATGGGACCAATCTCAGTCTGTATAAGTGACTGTTCAGTCTGTTATGTCCTGTTCTAATATGGAACAGGATCACCTGTTTTGCTCGATCAAGATAGTGATAGCATAAGAATCAAGATAGTGATTTTATAAATGAGCAGTTGCAACATTTTATAAATGAACATTTGAAATAATAGTAACATTTTATAAATGAAAAGTTGTAACATTTTATAAATGAACAGTTGTAATAGTGGCAACATTTTATAAATGAACATTTGTAATAGTATCAACATTTTATAAATGAACAGGTGCAACAATAACAATATGGCAGTCTGTCCCAACATCATCATTCATTTCCCTGGCAGTTCCCTGTGTTGTGTGGAGCCACCCCTGCCGCTGGCCACTCTCCAGAAACCCTCCACTGAAGCATTCATGTGCTCTTGCAGACGTGGTTACCATTTTGTTTCGTCCCCACCCCCTACCTGCTTTTTTCTTTTAAAATAGTTATATCATTATTTGTATTTATTTTATATATACATATATAAAGACAGGAAACTCTATACAGAGTGATACAACATGAAGCAATCTGATCATCAGAAGGCCAGTTCAATCAAGTGTTTCAGCCCCTTAATCTCCTTTACACTCTACGGGAGGGCGGGCCCACTTAAGTCATGACTCCCAAGTGTCAGACTCCTATTGTCTAGTGCTGAGAATTGAAGCCACTCAACCTTGGCTGCAGCTTTAAAATTCACTCCTATTTTCTGCCAGCTGGAGGCAATTGTGAAAGTAACCCCTATGTTGAAAACAATCTACTGTCCTGAGTTCCATAGTCTGTTGCGGTTGTTCCACAGCCAGCATGATGCCTATTCCGCAGTTTTGCTGAGCTTCTTAATGTCACGTAGCGTTTAAAGGATAAGAGAATTATTTAGAGGAAATAATAGATCTGATGTGGAAGATTTGGCTCAAGGAATCCCTGCTGGGTTTTCCCACTTCCGAAGGGTGACGAAGAGGGTAAATTCTCCTAACTCGACAGGTCTGGAAAAGATTGTAAGGAGATATTTGGTCTCTCGCTACCGTCGTCCCCTTCTCAGTTATCTATTATTATTATTCTTTAAATTATATTATATTTTACGAGCCCCCCTCCCTTATAAAGGAAGATAAACATAGACAATATTCAACATCTAATGGAAGGAACAAAGCGTGGGGTACAGTATATACACCCAATTGGTTTATTGCAATAAAGTGAATAGATGGTGAATGATAGTATTGTCGATGGAATTAGTGTCTGCTGTATGTATTATGTGTCTCACAATTCAAGTGTTTTTCATCATGGATGACTAAACTAGGCATTGATGTAGTGAGGTTCCTTTTTCGTGGACTTAGCTTTTCAGCCCTGGCTGATAGTGAAGTGTGGTTAGTTCTCCGGTCTCCTGACGTTGCCCCGGTAGGTCTTGAATGGTTCGGATTTGCCTTCTCTGTGCTCGACTCCGTATTCTGCGCTGAGATTGGACTGTCGTGCAAGGCTCCACCATAGACTACTCAAAGATGGACGCTAACCCGCAATTAGACACGTGGCTTCAGTGCTTTTAATGCGAGAATTCGCCGATAATTGGGTTAGACCTAGCTGTTCTTGGTTCCGGGCAAGTGAAAAAATGGCCGTGTTGGCGCACTTTTAGCGGGACATTTCCGCTTGGACACGTGATCCATAGCGTGCATCATGTGACATTAGCGTCAAATAAACGCTCCAATCAATAGCGTTAAAAGTCACGTGATGTTTTCCTAAGTGGCCTAAACTGGTTTTATCAGCTTAAGCAGTCTTAAATTAAAACAGGTTCCTAGCTACCGAGGTCATTGGTCAACAATGACGTCGTATCTAAAAATAGCGAGGAGAAAATACTGAATGCTAGGAGAATTTCCGCCAGTGACAATTCCCGGGACTTTGCGATCATGCATTGAGGATGAGAAAAAACGATGTCACGTAAATAATAAAAAAAATGAAGAGAAGATTGGGCAAGTTGTCACACAAGCCCCTCCTCAAGTTTGACGTTCCGTCCAACTCCTCTTGTCCTGTCTTCCTCTTCTTTTCCAGTTTCTCATATCTCCTCGGTTGCGTCCGGATGTCTGCTCAAAAAATCTGCCCCTACGTTGTTCTTCCCAGGTATGTATTCTATGTGAAAGGAATATGGCTGCAACAGGAGTGACCATCTCATAAGCCGGGCATTAAGGTTCTTCGACGCTGCAAGAAATATCAACGGTTGGTGATCACACTGCACCGTGAACTTTTTCCCGTATAAATATGGTTGAAACTTCTGCACAGCCCATATTAGCGACAGACATTCTCGTTCGATGGTAGAGTAGTTCTGTTCAGCAGGGTTCAATTTCCTACTAGCATATGCGATGGGGAATAGAGTTGCAGAAGGTCTATCACTAGGCTGCAGGAGAGTGGCTCCTATCCCTATATTGCTAGCATCTGTTCGCAGCGTAAAGTTCAGAGTTAAGTCAGGCAGTCGCAGAATTGGCCTAGCTGTGAGTTTCTCCTTCAGCAGCGTGTAGGCATTTTCGCACTCCGCTGTCCAGGTTACTTTGTCCGGGTTCCCATTCTTGGTTAATGCGGTCAATGGCGCACTCAGGGTATTAAAATCTTTAATATATCTCTGGTAGAAGCCACATAGAGACACAAATGACCTTACATCCTTTTTAGTCTGGGGTCGTGGGGCCCGCTGTAACTTCTCAATATTACGCGCATCTGGGAACATGCATCCATGCGAGATAGTGTGTCCCAGGAATTCTAGTTGCTCGCAGGCAATTTGACATTTTGTAGGGCGAGCGGTGAGTCCTGTTTCTCTAAGTCTTTCGAAGAGTAGGGAAACTGCGTCCAGGTGCTCCTCAAAGGTGTTCGTGGCAATAAGTATGTCGTCCATGAAATTACTTATCCCAGGGTGGTTCAGGGGTTCCAGTAGCTTCCTCATCATACGAGTAAAGACGCTTGGGGCGTTGCTTAGCCCAAATGGCAATACATTAAACTCGTAATGGCCTTCAGAAGTACTAAATGCTAACATATGTCGAATTTCCTCTTTTACCGGGATCTGGTAGTACCCTTTGCTAAGGTCTATCTTCGAAAAGTATCGTGCTCTACTCAGCTTGGTGAAAAGCTGATTCTGATCCGGTAAGGGCTCCGCTTGAAATTCCGTTACAGCGTTGAGCCTTCGGTAGTCTATGCAGAGGCGATGTTCTCCTGTGGATTTTCTAAGCAACACTACACTCGCACTATAAGGCGACTCTGATTTTGAGATAATATTTTCCTTAAGCAGGTACTCGATTTCCTCACTCAATGCCTTTGCTTTAGCATAAGGAACAGGATAGTTCTTAACTCGTACCGGGGCGAGGTCTGTTAGCTTCATATCAAATTCTATCAGGTTGGTCATGCCAGGTTTATCCGTGAGTGTACTAGGGTGTTTTCTCAACAACTGTTGAACCCGTGCCTGCTGATCCTCCGTTAAAGTTGAACTAATCTGAACATCTTGATGAGTTTCGCACTGACGAAGAGGGTATTCACAGGAGGTCAGGGGTTCTGCCTCAGTTTCCGTCGCAATAGCCAGTGTCAGGAAATGTGCTGGTTCTGCACCTGGTCTTTCATAATATCGCTTCAGCAGGTTTATGTGGTAAATTTTCTGCTTCCCCTTTATGGCAATCTTGTAATTGGTGCGCGACATTTTCTCAACAATTTTATATGGACCTCTCCACCCGATTTGCAATTTATTATTGCTACTGGGCAGGAGTAATAATACCTGTTCTCCTACTTCTAGCTCCCTATCCTTCGCAGTGCGGTTGTAGTAACGCGCATGTTTACGACGGGCACGGCGTACATTTTCCTTTGCCAGTTCCCATCCTGTTTTAAGGCGTTGGGTCAACTCCTTCACGTATTGGGATGCAGAGGTGACCGTCTCATCAGCTTTATCATCTGTCCAAGTACGTAACAGTGCCTCTAAAGGTCCTTTTATAGGTCTACCAAACAGCAATGTGGCAGGAGGCATCCCAGTAGAATTGTGGGGTACTTCGCGGTAAGCAAATAGTGCTGCGGGTAAGTATTGATCCCAGCTCTCTGGTTTTTCCTGCGCAAGTTTCCGAAGGATGGAAATAAGGGTCCCGTTAAACCGCTCCACCTGGCCATTTGCCTGGGGGTGGTAGGGAGAGGTGTGGATATGTCGGGCCTGAAATATCCTAAACACTTCCTCGGTGAGTTTTCCTCGGAATTGGGAACCATTATCTGTCAGGATCTGTGACGGAAACCCTAGCCGAGTAAATATGGTGAGCAGAGCCTCAGCAACATGCTTAGAATCACAGGCGGGCATAGCAATTGCCTCTGCCCACATGGAGCAACAATCCACTAACGTGAGTATATAACTGTTTCTCTTTTTGCTACGAGTAAGTGGACCCACAATATCCACCGCTACTCGTTCGAAGGGTGTGCCCAAGATTGGCATTTCTCCCAGAGTGGCTGGGGCCGTCCAGTGTTTCGGCGCTGTCCTCTGGCACTGCGGGCATGATTTCACATATCTCTGGATATCGGCGTTGATACCTGGCCAATAATAATGACATGAAATACGCTGAATCGTGGCACTTATGCCCATGTGGCCACTAAACGGAAGGGCATGGCCCATTTCTAGGACCTGGGCTCGGTATGCTGATGGAACCACAAGTTGCCCATGTTCCTGTCCTCCATTTCCTGCTTTCCGATGCAACAGCCCATTTTTCTTGTAGAAGTCTCCCTTTTGGAGAGGAGTGTGCGCTCTCGGTAGTTTTTTGTAGCAGGGTGCTAGAGATTGATCCTCCGTTTGTGCCTTTTTTAATTCCTCAGGAAGGATGTTGGGTGGGGATTCCAACTCCGTATTCCGTTTGGCCTGTCCTCTAGTGGTGACAGCCGCCACAACCAGAGGGTGAATGGGTTCTCCCAAGAACACATACCTACACCCTAAGATCAAGGGATAAATAGGGTCGTCCAAGATCGCTGCACGGATTTCCCCAGTCACATATTTTGATTTGACCTTAATCTTGGCTATGGCCAAACGCATAGGTGCTGCACTTTTAGTAGGTCCTTGTATTTCTATAGTGTCTTCTGTCATCTGGTCAGGCTTGACTAGGGATGCACAGACAACTGCGTCGAATGCAAGGCCTGTATCATAAAGGCAGGTCACCTCTTGGTCATTTACGAGGACTGTCTCAACGACCGGGGGATGTCGGGGTTTGTCCAGAGGTTCTTCCGGTCCATTTCCCCTTGCGGCACTTTTACGTAAGCAGGCAGCATGATGAGGTGGGTTTTTCCGGTTGCACTCCTGCGTATTGTGGGTGATGGTTCTACAGTGCTTACACCATTTTTCCCCTTGCCTCTGCTGCTGGAAATTAGATCTCTGAGTAGTCTTGTAGTCTGGCTTGTCATGCTTTTTGAAGTTAGTATACGGTGGTTTCACTTGGGGGTCCATGTGTGACTGAGCTGTCTGTCTAGGTACGTAATCTGGTTGTTTCCGTCTGGGTGGTGGATTCTCTGATAGTGCTGCCTGATATCGTTCCGCTAACTGGACTATGGATTCTAAAGTGCTGGCCCCATTCTCTGTCAGGAATCTTCTCATGTCGGAAGTCATGGTGTCCTTCAGTTGTTCGATCATGACCATTTCCTTCAGGCCTTCCCAATCATGAGTAAAATTCCCTAGGGCACCCCACTTCTCCACGTAGGAATCCAGTCTCGCAGCAAACTGAGCAAAGTTCTCTCCGACTTCCCTCCTAGAGTTACGGAACCTCTTCCTATAGGCGTCAGCATGTAGCTCATAACGAACCAATAGTGCCTTTTTCAAAGAGTCGTAGTCATCCTGTAAACCTGGAGGAAGCTTGCTATACACGTCATAAGCAGTTCCTCTAAGCCCTTGCGACAGTTTCAGGTTCCATTTGCTCTTCTCCAAACCAAACGTGGTGGCAAACTTCTCAAATTTGTCGAGATACCTATCGATCGAGTCGGCTTGTTCCGAGAAAGCTTCAAATGGAAACGTCAAAGGTCCCAAAGTTGACATGAGTGAGGATGGCAAAGGTCCGGTGCCCCCTGCGTGCAAGGAAGGCATATCATCTGACCGTGGCGATAGGTTGCCTGAGGAGGTAGATGCGGTCGCACCGGCTACTGGTTCAACTCTTTGAGCTTGTCCCTGCATCTCTAACTGCTTCATCTTCAATGCATGCTCGCGTTCATCTCTCTCGCTTCTTTCTCTAGCGTCTACAGCTTTTATCCTCTCATCTATTTCTGCTAACTTTATTCGCTCTTCTCTTTCAGCTTTCGCTGTTTCTCGAGCGTAATACTTATCAGTCTCGACACTGACATAATTTGCAAGGTCCACCCCACTATAACCTAGATCTCGACCGGCCCCCCTAGTGCTGCCTTAAGCTTAACTATTTCAGCCATCTTTTGCAGTTAAAGTCCACACTGAGTAAGCTAGTGCTACCTTCCAATAGTATTTCTAGCAACAAGTAAATACTAATTATTTATCCGACTGCTGTAGAATGAAATTACTACAGTTATGGAGACTTAAGGTCTGTAATTCAATGAAATACAAAATCAAGAACTAACTTAATTAAACACAACATATATAAAGGGATTCACCAATCAATGCCTGAATTTCTAGAAAAAATGTTTTCTGTCTTTCTAGAGCTCACTGTGTGAAAATACATGTGTTAAAATGGTATACTGTAATGACTGAATGGATGATACTATCCCAGAGGTATGATAAAATACATAAGTTCAAATCCCGGACCGAGACACCAGTGTCACGTAGCGTTTAAAGGATAAGAGAATTATTTAGAGGAAATAATAGATCTGATGTGGAAGATTTGGCTCAAGGAATCCCTGCTGGGTTTTCCCACTTCCGAAGGGTGACGAAGAGGGTAAATTCTCCTAACTCGACAGGTCTGGAAAAGATTGTAAGGAGATATTTGGTCTCTCGCTACCGTCGTCCCCTTCTCAGTTATCTATTATTATTATTCTTTAAATTATATTATATTTTACGAGCCCCCCCTCCCTTATAAAGGAAGATAAACATAGACAATATTCAACATCTAATGGAAGGAACAAAGCGTGGGGTACAGTATATACACCCAATTGGTTTATTGCAATAAAGTGAATAGATGGTGAATGATAGTATTGTCGATGGAATTAGTGTCTGCTGTATGTATTATGTGTCTCACAATTCAAGTGTTTTTCATCATGGATGACTAAACTAGGCATTGATGTAGTGAGGTTCCTTTTTCGTGGACTTAGCTTTTCAGCCCCTGGCTGATAGTGAAGTGTGGTTAGTTCTCCGGTCTCCTGACGTTGCCCCGGTAGGTCTTGAATGGTTCGGATTTGCCTTCTCTGTGCTCGACTCCGTATTCTGCGCTGAGATTGGACTGTCGTGCAAGGCTCCACCATAGACTACTCAAAGATGGACGCTAACCCGCAATTAGACACGTGGCTTCAGTGCTTTTAATGCGAGAATTCGCCGATAATTGGGTTAGACCTAGCTTTCTTGGTTCCCTGGGGCGTAAGTGAAAAAATGGCCGTGTTGGCGCACTTTTAGCGGGACATTTCCGCTTGGACACGTGATCCATAGCGGGCATCATGTGACCTTAGCCTCATTCCGACGCTCCAATCAATAATGTTAAAAGTCACGTGATGTTTTCCTAAGTGGCCTAAACTGGTTCTCCCAAGTTCAAGCAGTTCTAAATTAAAACGGATTTCTCGCTACCGAGGTCATTGGTCAACAATGACGTCGTATCTAAAAATAGCGAGGAGAAAATACTGAATGCTAGGAGAATTTCCGCCAGTGACAATTCCCGGGACTTTGCGATCATGCATTGAGGATGAGAAAAAAACGATGTCACGTAAATAATAAAAAAAATGAAGAGAAGATTGGGCAAGTTGTCACACTTAAGTGCCCTTGTTCTTGACTGTCCCCTCAACCACAACAGTTTCAGTAGATCATACACTGAGGCAGCCACGAGACCTCTTGCCCCTACCTCAACAGCCTTGACCCTTGCAGTGAACCCATCGTGTCTCAAGTACGCGGCCAGATCATTATACTTCACTTTGAACGAGTGTTGCTCGTCCAATCTGGATTCGAATGGCACAGTCAGCTCAATCATTATAATCTGGTGCGATGATGAGGAATGTAGCACTATATCTGGCCGTCTTCGAGATCTTCTGATACTTTTTGGATATGCCCCTAGCCCAGGTAGGTATACTGCCATCTCCCAGTAATCTGCAGTCAAGAAGAGATGGTAAACTGCTTCTTTATTTACTTGGTTTGGGATAAACTGACTTTCCGACTCTCAGAAAGTATGTATTTGCAGTGCTCAGTCTGACTTTACTGTTCGCCTTCACCCTTGCCAGGTCTATTGTAGCAGCCAGCTCATTTAGTACTTTGCTGTGGCGCAATGTGTATTGCCCTTGCTCTAATGACACCTTGCAAGCTGAAAGCATGTGTCCAAGTGTCTGCCTCTCATGGCACAGGGGGCACTGAGCATCATCAGACTTTTACCATCTCACAAGTTTTGCGGACGATGGCAGGAGGTCATACATTGATCTGATAATGGAGCTGAGTCTAAGAGGTGCCATATGCCATATATCATTCCATGTCAAGGACCTTTGCAGGGCTCCTTCCCATGTAGGCCATCGGCCTTGCTGGGCCTGCTGCACCACTTTTAGCATCCTCTTATCATTCTCAGCTCCTCGTATCTCCTGAATTACCATGTCTCTGTGTCCTTGTTTGATGCCTTGGACCACCAGTGGATGACAGCATGGCCAAATCCCCGTCTATTCATCTGTGTGTATACAATTACCTCCTTCAGCTTGAACAACTCTTGGGCAGCACCAACAACTTCATCCACTTTCCACTTCCTTCCAGTTTTCAGTGTGGGCTGAATGGACTTAACTACATCATCTGCTGACTCGTACAGCATCACTGCGAGCCTTGCCTTTCCTGCTTTGTATTCTTCAACAACTGACTTGAAGAGAAGCACAAGCTTTGCCTTCTTGCAGTATAGTGCTACGTCTAAAAGACCTGGTGGTACTCCTAGCCATTTCCTCATGAACTTGTCGACCATTTGCTCTATAGCTTCCACTGTACTGGTGCTTACTTCATATATAAGCAGTGGCGATAGCAATTTAGGTATCAACATGAACTGAAGGCACCACAGTTTGAACTTTTCTAGTAGTCTGCTCTGGTCTATGATCTGCAGTCCTCTGTCTGCCATTTCTATTGTCTGTTGAACTGCCTTTGAGTCTTTTAATGAGGCATCATTCCAAGACTTTTAACAGGTTCCTCAATGACAGTAGGGATTCTTTGGTTTGAAACCATGAATGTGACCTTAGATGTCTTCCCTTTCCTGACTGATAGGCTTCTAGACTTCTTATGTTTGAAGCTCATTCTGCACCAGCTGACTAGTTCATCCAGACATGCTAACATTCTCCGAACCTGGCGTTCATCTGGTGTCAGAATTGTTGTGTCATCCATGAATGCTTTAAGCGGTGGCATGTGACACCTTCCATTGAGCTTCGGACCTACTGCAAATCCTGCAGCCGCTTTGAGGATTGCCTGCATAGCAACACGAACAGTATAGGAGAGATGGTACGAGCATTGCAATTCCAACTTGTAGGTCAATTCACTTTGTTGCGTACTCTCTGGTTGAAAATCTGACAGAGAACCCTGAGAAATACAGCTTCAGCATTGCTGCAATTTCTTGTGGAACATGGTACATTTCCAGGGCCTGCCACAACATTGGTGTGGAACAGATCCATATGCATTAGCTAGATCCAACCAGATTACTTGGAGATTTGTTCTGTAAGACTTTGCCATTTGAATTGCTTCCCACATACTCGTGGCATGCTCTAGACACCCTGCTGTACCTGGGATACCTCCTTTCTGGATAGTAGTGTCAATGTATCCATTCTCCAGAAGGTATGTGGTGAGCCTTTTAGCCATCTGTTGAGGATTGTTGCATGGTTTGCAAGCATCTGGATTTGAGCTCGATTCGGATGGTTACACCATGAAACACCTCGGCTGAATAAATAAATGAAATATACCGCGTATATCGATGCATGACGCATTAGACATAGTAACGAGAGTCGATGTCTGGCCTTCAAGGCAAATGGCAGTGTTTCAAAATATGTGGCATGGCCACTTAGCCAAAGTGTTTTAAACATGTGGTATAACCACTCAAGTGTGATAGTGCATAACTAGGAAGTTATATTTAAAGCAGAAATAAAGAATGTATAAGGACCCTTGAGTCTGAAAATATAAGACGGCAATATTAGCCGCAATAATTTATGATTAACGTAAGTCGTAAAATATGAAACGTAGTTAGAATATGTAGGGCTGATTAAGCCTGGTTTTGAATGCCAAAGTAAATTTATATATTAGACAGTGTATCTAATAGAACTAGCAGAATGTTTAATAATCTGTGTCATCTCTCGGTTAAAATAGGTCTCCAAATAAATTCCTCTAAAACTAAAGTTATGAACTTTTCCAACGAGACCTTTGATATCATCCTGAATGGGGAAAAACTACAGAAAGTTGAAAGCTTCAATTATTTAGGCAGTAAAATGACTCAGGATGGTGACACAACAAGAGAAATTCATACTAGAATTGCTTTGGCAGCCAGCGCCTTCAATAGATTATCTACCATTTGGAAATTACGATCACTGAATATACATACCAAGCTTCGTCTGTTTAATTCAAATGTCATCTCAGTGTTAACATACGGTTGTGAAAGTTGGAAAATAACAAAATCATTGGAGAACAAGCTGAATACATTCGAGAACAAATGTCTTAGAAAACTCATGAACATCAGTTGGAAAGAATTCAAGACTAATCGACAAATAAGAGAAGACTCTAGGCAGAAATATGTCTCCGACTATATAAGGAAAAGACGATGGTCATATATCGGTCATGTCCTACGAATGCAAAACAACAGAATACCACTGCAGGTGCTCACTTGGGTTCCTGAGGGTAAGAGGAAAAAAGGAAGACCAAAAGAAACACTTAGAAAAACAATAATAAGAGAAGGAAGAACATTGGGATTAAATAATGTGCAAGAGCTAAGAGGAGTGGCGTCACAACAAACAATCTGGAGAGCACTGATTTCTGCCTTATGCGCCGTGTTTGGTGCTTAAAGAATTTATTATTATTATTAATGTTTAATTCTGTATAAATACAAGAATTATGCCAAACAGTTTTGGTGGAAATATAATCGAACGTTGATGCTTTCTAACATTTTGATAATTTCCTCATGTTTCACTTTGTCAAATGCCTTAGTGTAATCTATAAAGCACAAGTACAGATCTGTCTTCACCTCTATGGCTCTTTCTATGAATGTTCTTATAATATATATAGCATTGTTTGTGCCTTTACTTCTACAAATCCACACTGTTCATCACTGATTTATGGTTTAATTTTATTTCTCACTCTTCTCATGATAATTCGTAATAATAGTTTGGTCACATGACTCATAAGACTAATGGTGCAGTGTTCTTCACATTCCATGGCTCCAGGTTTCTTTGGCAAAGCTATGAATATAGATTTTAGCAGATATTCAGGTATTTGACCTCTGTTGTAGATGTCATTTAAGAGTTTTATTATCACTTCTACTCCAAATTCTCCCAAACCTTACATTTCCTCTACTGTTACATTATCTGGTCCAGGCGCTTTGTCTTTCTTCATGTGGCGCATGGCATCCTCTACCTCTGCCACAAGTATTGGAGGTCCTTCACAACTGTCCTGGTCGTTCAAATCTGGTCTTTCATCATCATACAGCTCCTTGATGTATTCTGTCCACCTTTCTATCATGTTCTCATGACCCATTAACAATGTTCCTTCTTTTGATTTCAAACAGCCAGTGACTGTTTGTGTCCTTCTGCCTGTTAACTCATTTATTTGCTTGTACATAGATTTTGTGTCTTTTCGGTTCTGCACTTCAAGCTCTCTGCATTTCTGGTTTAGCCATGCTTCTTTTGCTGTTTTACATTTGTTTACTATTTCCTTATTTAGTCTGTCATATTCTTCATTGTCTTGCTTCTTCTTCCTTCTTGCATCCATCAGTTGTAAAATTTCATCTGTCATCCACTTCTTCTTTGCAGTCCTCTTTACTTCTGGTACGATTTCTTTTGATGTTTGATGTATTGATTCCTTTACCATTTCCCACTGTTTATCTATACTCTGTATTTTTTCTATTGGATTGTACCTATTCTGTACTGTAATATTGTATCTTTCACTCATTTCCTTATCTGATTTAAGTAAGGCTAAGTTTAATTTGATGTTGTTTGAAGCTCGCTTTACTTTCTTCAATTTTATTCTAAGTTTTCCTATTACTGGTACATGATCGCTGTTGCAGTCTGCTCCTGGCCTAGTTTTCACAGATTTCAAACTGTTTCTAAATCTCCTGCATATTAGTATGTAGTCAATCTGATTATGAACATTGTTCCCTGGACTTTTCCACGTCCAAAGGCGTCTAGGATGCTGCTTAAACCAGGTGTTTCCTACTATCATATCATGCGTTCTTGCCCACTCTATCAGTCTGTCACCTCTCTCATTTCTTTCTCCCAGGCCATAACCACCAGTCACATCATCAACTTTTTCATTTCCAACCTTTGCATTGAAGTCTCCAAGTATAACAGTTGTCTCATGAAATTTACACTGTCATTGCCATATCAAGTTCATTGTAAAATGTATCTATCTCTTCTTCTGTACTATCTGCTGTTGGGGCAACCGTACACAAACCGACGGCAAGCAACGTGGAACTACCATCGTATTATCCCTTGTACAATCATGAATCAAAACAACTTTCTAGAAAAAGACAACGACGTTAAGGGGGATTCCAGAGGAATCACCTCATCCGATAGGGAGCATCATGTGCCACCCGATCATCATCAAGCTACTGTTATCAAAATTAGAATTAAAGATAACTTAAACATAGGAACTTGTAATGTCAGGACACTAATGCAGACTGGAAAATTAGATAACATCAAGATGGAAATGGAAAGAATTAATGTAAATGTATTAGCACTATGCGAAATGCAATATACCGGAACAGGTGAAATGTATTCTGACAATTACAAAATAATTTATTCTGGAGGAAATAAACATGAAAGAGGAGTAGGCATAATATTGGATGCAGAAAGGGCAAGAACAGTAAAGAGATTTTGGGCAATATCAGATCGAGTCCTGTTAGTTAAACTGAGTGGCAGACCTGGCTTACTAGGCCATATAAAGCCTTCCATGCTTCTGTGCGGCTCATGTTTTTGACCATCTTAATTGGTAATTCTAAGGTGTTCTTCCAGATCTTGTTTCCCAATGCTTAGTGTGCCTGACCGTGGCTGTTCAAACAGTTCTTTGGCAAACTTGAAGGGCTCCCTGAAGAATCTCTCCCTATCCATCCATGTTTTCCTTCTTTTCTTGCACAACCTTTCTGCTCTACAAAGAGCATTATGTTGGCCTTTCAGGTGCTCCCAAACTTGTCGTAATCCTTCCTTCTCTGTGTCCACTGCGTTCTTGAACTGTTTTTGGGCATGCTTTTTCTGTTTCTTGATCTCTTCTATTCTGATTTGTCTTCTACTTTTTTTGTGGTGGGTTACTTTCCATTGCTTCCCTGACTCCAAACACTTTGCAACAGTGAAGATATATTAAGTCGCTGAAGATTTCCAGCTTTGTCTCCAAGGTTATCTGCTTCAGGTTGTTATCCAACTCTTTTGAGAAGGCTTCGTCCAGCTGTTCCCAAAGCCCTTTTACACTGGCAGATGGAAACTTGATTGCATTTCTTTTCCTGTCCAAGTATGTGAGATCATCATCAGGCAGATCAATTCGAATATATTCTCCGCGCTGTGGATTGACTCATGGCTGAGGTCTTCTAACGTCTTACCCGCCATAACAGAGCGCCATTGATCTACCACCGATGAGCTCCCACACCCCTTTTTCGTTCTGTAAATTTTCATGCCTCTCTGAGTAGAGAATTTCCTACCATAGGCACATGGAAATTCCAGCCGTTGGTCAGAACTCAAAGTCTGTGTAACTGGTCTGGTCGATTCAAATAAGTCACCTATGGATTCATCATTCTTCCCCCTTTCAGTGAATCCTGGGGGCATCTATCATTAGTAGGTCCTATAGCAACTGTTTACAGTTTATGGGGTGCCAATCCGGTCAGCCGGTTCCTAGTCTTTCCCAGTGTCTTCCCAGAAGTCCATCAGTCTTTTCCCGATTTATATATACTTAAATTCCATTTTTTTTTCTCTTTTGTCCAGTGTTTTTTTCCATTTCTACTTTTATACTTAGTCCACGTGCACTAGTCATTCATTACCTGGTAAAGTGAGCATCTAGTCCACATTGGATACAGGTGACACTGACATTGGCTATTTCCATTTTCAGGTTGTACCATGTTTTTTTTCTTCCCTTTTATGTTTTTAACTGAGATTTCACTTTGTTTGTCTTCTGTTTTCCTTTGTTTGTCCCTGACGAAGGCCTTGTGGCCTTAATATAGGCATTTTCTTTGTTCTTTGCTCCTGCATAAACACATTACTTATATTTGTTTACCCTGCCGTTTATCATCTGTTACTGTAGTCCCCCTCATTTACGTATAACATCTTAGCGACAGAAATTATGAAACTAATGTCATGACAAAAAGCCAACAACTAATTACCTTCCCTCCTACCCTCCCCATATGCATCGGTGACAGGACGCAGCAACTGGATTAAAAACAACAACAAAGAAAGAACCAAAACAAGAACTAAATTTTATCACAAAACCAATGTCAATTAGCAGTTAGTTACCTACTTGTCCATAGCAGGACATGAGAATATTTATAACTGAAAATTGATAAATACAAAATGTGGATTCACGTATATATCTTGGCAGCAATACAGACAAAGCTGGAGGAACAAATAACATATCACACCACTGCAAGACGTGTCATTTATACATGTTAAAATAACACACACACTCAATAAAATTACTAACATAATTTAAATTATGAAGAAAAAATTATCAGCCTAAATACAATTCTTCCTTTATTTTTTTGTACTCAAGATCAGGGTCAAAGTAATTTTTAAAAAAGACCTACAACACTCTTGATATCTGTAAATTTATACTTTCCAAATATCAACATCAATCATCATCAATACTTTCTATTGGAGTAGTGCTCCACAAACCATGTCAATGATTCTAAAGGGTTGTGATACAATGGATCCCATCTCACTGTAGCATCCTGGGCAATGAAGGTTCAGACAGATTGGCAATGGAAACTGATAAAAGCATAACTTTTGAAAAGAGGCAAAGAGTTGTATCAGAACCAGATACAGAAACAAATGGGACTAAGGGCATCCAGGACAAACACAAAATGATGCATATTACCAGCTCAGCAGAAGAGAACAAGTGATAACCTTCAGACTCCGCATGGGCCACAACAGATTGGGATATCATCTATTCAATAAACTAAATATAGGAACTACTGATAAGTGCAAATGTGGCCCTGATAAAATGACTACTGAACATCTACTTCTAAGATGTCCAGCATATGAGGAACATAGAAAGCATATATGGCTGTCACCAGTGCCATTTTCTGAAAAACTATGGAGATGCAAATAGCCTGAAGCTGACCACTGCTTTCTCTGAAAATATTCAAGTAGACGCCTCCTGAGAGTGTACGATGAAGAAGAATACCTTCTAGCTCCCTGTGAAGCACAGGTCCTAAACAAAATACCTGAAGCCTTCCTGTTCTGTGCCTTCCATCCAAGATTTTTCATGTCTTTTTTATTCCTGTTATGTCTGTCTTCAGTTCTGCTCATGTTTTACTGGTCCACCTCTATTTCTCTTTTCCTTAAGATTCCAGAACAGATATGCCTTGTAATGTTATAAATTAGTTTGCTTAATGTGTGATCTATCCAATGCCAGAGTCATCTCTTCACCTCTTCACTCCTACTGATGTTTGTCTGATTCCTTCAATCAAAACTACATAAGTGATCTTGTCACACCATTTTAATCCTTCTAATCTGCACAAGCACTCATTTTATCAACGTTCTATATCTTTCTGGTTGTCATTTTTGTTGTTCGCCATGTTTCACAGCCACACAACAGGACTGACTTGACATTTGATGAACTTGATTTCTCTTGATCTCCATATATATTTTCCCAGTTCAATAAAAGCTCGTCTTGTCGACTGCATTCTTATTTTGATATGTTATCTGTTCCTCCAACTTTGTCTGTATTGCTGCTAAGATATATGCGTGAATCCACATCTTGTAGGGATGTATCCCCCACAGAAGTCTACAAACAATAAACTACAGAATAATTTCAGTGTCATAATATATGGTAAGGAATCAAAGGGTACAAAGTTGTGCTCTTAAGTAGGCCAAAATCAAAATCTGTCTCCCTCATACACGTATGTTAATATTTGTCACCTCCCAAAGCACCACTCAAAAAATATACCTAAAGAATACTATATTCCAGCTTCAGAAGGGTATTTAACTGCATACAAATATAGGAAATTACAAACCTGCAGCTTTTAAGTTTTTCTTCTGTTTCTTTTTGGGTGTGGTAACCTTTTCAGTTGTAGGGGTGACACTCTGTGAAAAAGAAAAGAAATGTTACTCTACTAAGTTAAAAAGATTTACTATATGAAACAGCATCTGACTTAGGTGGTTCCATGATCAAAATCTGGTAGCGTCATGCTCCAATATCTTCTTCTTCTTCTTCGATCCTTAACCATCGACCGTCAAAGCAGTCAGTGGCCATCACGCCTAGTGGCGTCTTGTAGGGCAACAACAAATTGATTCCACTTTGCACGGTCGGTGGCCATCCTTCGTACAGTGCCCCAACTCTGGTTCATTCTTTGCATCTCAGCCTCCACAGTGCTCCGCCAAGTTGTTTTTGGTCGGCCTCTCTTTCGCTTTCCTTCAGGGGTCCAAAGCATAGCTGTTCTTGTGATGGCATCGGGGTCTCTTCTGAGGACATGACCAACCCAGCTCCAGCGTCTGCCAGCTATGATGGTATGCATGTCCTCTTGCTTGCTACGAGTAAGCAGATCTTGGTTGGTGATGGTATTCGGCCAAAAGATTCGGTGAATTTTTCTTAGGCATGTTGTGTGAAAAGAGGACAATTTTGACATTTCCTTCTCTGTGACTCTCCAGCATTCCGCACCATAGAGAAGCACAGAAAGCACGCAACTCTGGTATAATCTTAATTTTGTGCTTGTGCTGTATTGGGAGGACTTCCAGATGTTATTTAGGCTAAAGAAGGCTGTTCTTGCCTTATTCATTCTGATGTTGATGTCTTTGCCTGCCCCACCGTTTGGTGTTACTATGCTTCCTAGGTATGTGAAGGTATCTGTCTGTACCAATTGCTGATTCCTTACTGATATGGGCTCAGGGTTGCTCACATTGAGCGTCATGACCTCAGACTTCTTTAAATTGATGTTCAAGCCCACCTGCTGGCTAAATTTATTAAGTCTATCCGTTTTTTCCTGGATGTGTTGATGTGAATAAGCCAGCAGTGCAATGTCATCTGCATATTCCAGATCTTCCAATGTAGAAAATGTAGTCCATCTTATTCCTCTTGGACTGCCCTCTGTTGTCTGGCGCATCACCCAGTCTATGACTGTTAAAAAAAGAGTGGTTGATAAGGGGCATCCCTGTCGTACTCCTGTCTTCACCTCGAAGGTTAGGTTGCTCTGCCCAACACTACACGTAAAGTTGACATAGAGGCTTTTTATGATTGCCACTATGCAGCTTGGAATTCCATAAGCCCTCAGTATTTTCCATAAACTGTCCCTATGTATGCTGTCAAAAGCCTTTTCAAAATCAACAAAATTTATGTAAAGCTGTCTTTGCCATTCTGAGCACTGCTCTATAATGTTCCTGAGAGTGAATATATGGTCTACACATCTTCTGTTCTTTCTAAATCCTGCTTGTTCTTTCCTCAGTTTGTAGTCTACTGCCTTTGAAATTCTCTGTATAATTATCCTGCCTAGTATTTTGCTGGGAACTGAGAGAAGAGTGATTCCTCTCCAATTATTGCAGTCTGCAAGATCTCCCTTTTTGGGCAATTTGACAATTATTCCTTTGTTCCACTCTGATGGTGTTGTCCCCGTTTTCCACACTTGTGCAAATAGTGGTTCTAATAGTTCTGCTGCTAGCTCAGGGTCTGTCTTAAATAGCTCTGCATTTAAGTTATCATGGCCCGGAGCTTTACCGTTCTTTAACCCTTTGATTGCTGTGATGATTTCTTCTTTTCGTGGAATGTCTGTATTTACATCTAGATCGTTTTCAGCCTCAGGAACATTCAATTGTGTCTCTGGTATTTCCTTGTTCAGAGTTTCTCTGAAGTGCTCTGCCCATCTTGTTTCCTGTCCCTCTGCTGTCTTGATGAGATTTCCTTGCTTATCTCTTACTAATGTAATATTGTTTGCACCTTGTTTTCCGCTGATGAATTTAGTTATTTTGTATACTGTGCTTTGTTCATTTCTCAGTGCTGCCTCTTCTGCCTGTTTTGCAAGATCGTCTAGGAAATTCCTTTTGTTGGCTCGGGTTTGGCGTTTAACTTCCCTGTCCAGCTGGCTGTACTGTTTGCTATATAGTTGCTTTAACCTGGGGGACTTCGCTTCTGTTTTCTTTCTTTTCATTTCCTTTCTCATCTTTATGGTGTTTAGTGTTTCTGGTGTTATCCAGTCTTGCTTCTTCCTTTCCTGGAATCCTAAGCATGATTTGCTACTTTCCTTATATACTGTTGAAATGGTGTTGAAATTCTGGTCTATATCATCAGTCAATGTCTTTTCCTGGCTTTTGGCAAATTGATATCGTTTCTTAATGTCGGCCGCAAAAGCTTTTCTGGTAAGGGGGTCCTTCAATTTGCTGATGTCAAACCTTTTCTGTGTAGTTACAGTTGGTCCAGCCCTTCTTAGTTTCACTTTCAGTTTTGCTACTACTAAATGGTGATCACTTCCCACATCTGCACCTCTTCTTACCTTCACATCTTGTAATGCATGTCTCCATCTACCGTTAACCATGATGTGGTCTATCTGGTTTCTGTCCCGACCATTTGGTGATTCCCATGTTAACTTGTGAATTTCCTTATGTGGGAAAAGTGTTCCTCCAATGACCAGGTTGTTAATGCTACAGAAACTTATTAGCTTATCCCCATTTTCGTTTGCTGTTCCGCTGCCGCATTTCCCCATTGTTCTTTCATTATATGTATTGTGTGTACCAACTTTCGCATTGAGGTCTCCCATTACTATAACAAGATCATATCTAGGTGTGTCTTCCATTTCTTTCTGCAGTTGTTGATAGAATTCATCCTTGACCTCCTCATCGCTATCATTCGTTGGTGCGTAGCATTGTATTATTGTAGTGTTGGTGAATCTCCCTCTCAATCTCAATCGTATCAGTCTGTTGTTGATGGGTTTCCATTCCAGTAATGTCCTTTCTATCCTTTCTGTAGAATAATGGCTACGCCTTCACTGTGCTGTCCATCCTCTCTTCCAGAGTAAAGTACTGTTTCTCCTGTTGCTGTTTTAACTTTTCCTGCCCCTGTCCATCTGCTCTCACTTATCCCCAGGATGTGTAACCTATAGTTTCTCATTTCTGCCATGACCTGTCTTAGTTTACCTGTCTCGTACATTGTCCTGACATTCCAAAATCCTATTCTTGTATCCTGTTTTGCGGTCAGGACATCCGTTTTCATGTCAGTGGCTTCCTTTCGGCTTTCACCACTGACAGTCATACGAGCCACAGACTCCGAATGTCCATCCCGCAGCAAAGTTTGTTCATTTGATGTTGTTTCCGTAACTTCATTATTTTTTTTGCATAGACAGGGGTGTCAGCCCTATGCTAAAACCCCCAACCTGGAGGACCAGGGTACCAGCTTTTGTCTGACCCCTACCCACACAGACCAGTCCAGCTTGGTTGAACCTACCAGGAGTAAAACTCCCACTGGCATAGCTCTGGGGATTGTCAGGGTACGCAAGCTGCCATACCGCTACAAGGTATAGGTACCATTGATGGCAGATGCTCCAATATACCCAGCTGTAAATGGGTACCTGACTCTGCTCATAAGTTAGAGAAGGCAAAGGTGGTAAGAAAGGGAACTGGTCACCCTAAATCATAAAAAAGTTGGACCTAGGATGGAAAAGTCTCTAACACTTCCCTCTCTTATGGCAGTGTCTGCTATGAGACTATAATTTTCTTTTTTTAACTCTACGAGAAGAAGAGTTTTGAGTGTTCAACCAGGAGAAAACAACTCATGGATGTTTTATTCTGGGACAAACAGTTTTTAAAAAATGTCTTATTCTTCTGTCTTGTTCCTTATGATTCCTTATGTATCATGGAACTATCACAGCAGCTGTTCCTCTTGCAGGAAGTCTGCATCAAAACATTCACCTGCTGCTGCAGTCTGCTTTATGTAGCAATTTGTTTTACATGATGAGGTTGCAGGCAGCAGTGTTGAGGAGACAAAAACCTGAATAAACAAAACAAATAATCAGATGGCAGCAGTTGTGGCAGATAATGAAAATCTTTTGTTGCTTTAATTAGCGTTTTTGTTCTTTTTGTCTTGGTTTTGGTAGGTGTGGTTGTATCTTCTTGATCTTTCACCTTTTCATCTTTGACTACATCTCCTTCAGCCCTCTGAACTTTCTTCTTTTTAGTTTCTGCTTTGGTAGATGAATTAATTATCTTGTGTATTTGGATTCTCACAGGAGTATCACCAGTGACGGCAATTTAGGGTATGATTTGTATTTTTTTTTTTTTAAATTAAACTTGGTATGTGCTTTCTTCCTCTTCTATTTTTCATTTTTGTCCCTGATGAAGGCCTTATGGCCGTAACATAAGCTATTATCTTTGTCCTAGTAAGATGCATCACCTAATTTTATTTCTTCTTCTTCTTCTTCCTTTGCCTTCAGACTTCTACATTAATGACTCTAATAAAGGCAGTAAGCTAAGGTTCCTGACATCTCCAAACAGTTTTTCGTTGAGAGAAGTGAGTTGCTGCATATGCAACTCCATTCACTGCTATAAGTTGGGCAGGACTGGAGCAGATGTCCTACTGTCATGAGGCTGGTGCCACAGGAGCAGAGATTGGACTAATCCTGAACTTGTGATAAAGATAGTACTAATGTTATTTATCTCACAGATGAGTTAGAAAATCAAAAGGCCCTAATTAAATGTTCTGATTGTGAAACGGTTGTGCTGCAAATTAGTTTAGCACATCCCATCATCTGTCCTGTGTAGTTCTTGGGGGGGTCTCTGGGTGAACGAAGAAAGAAAAGGACTATTACTGCCTTAGGCATGTTGTAAGAAGTGCCTAATGAGAGGTTATGCATTGGACTTGCAATTTCATCATGTAAAATATACTGCCACAGAAACCAATACTGCTGAAGATAATGTGCTTTGACATCAATCAATACCCTTTAGCTCCCCAAGGAGCATAGGCATTCATTCAACAAACAAATGCCAAGTCTTCCTGTCCTGTGCCATCCGCTCAAATTCGTTCCATGTTTTCCTCATCATTTTCACCTCTGTTTCCAGTTCTCTTCTCCATGTGTTTTTTGGTCTACCTCTGCCTCTCTTTCCCTGTGGATTCCAGAACAAGGACTGCCTTGTAATGCTATCAACAGGTCTCCTCAATGTGAGTCCTATCCATCGTCAGCGTCTTCTTCTCAACTCTTGTTCCACTGGCACTTGTCTGGTTCTTGTCATCAATTCCACATTTGTGACTTTGTCATACCATTTCAGTCCTTCTATTCTACGCAAGCACCCATTTATAAAAGTCTGTAGCTTTTTGGTTGTTGTTTTTGTTGTTCTCCATGTCTCAGAGCCATACAATAGGACTGACTTCACATTAGAGTTGAAGATTCTTATTTTCGTGTTGGACTTGATTTCTCTTGTTCTCCATGTTTCCCAATGCAATGAAAGCTCCTTTTGCTTTTTGTATTCTTATTTTGATGTCACTGTCTGTCCCTTCAACTCGTGCTTTGAAATAGGGTTTCTTAAAGGGCCAATCTGCAGTGGTGGAACCATGTTCCATCAGGAGTGACAAAGGAGATGATGATGATGTTGATGGTTATCTTATGATGTGACTCTATTAATAATAGGGTAATTATTATCTATAAATATGGTTTTTCACCAAGACAAAGCACTGTCTTTAGAAGAATAAGAACATAGGGCCCTCACCTCAGTTTCTTCATCTTCTTGTTCATCTCCAACATCTTCACTGGTAGGTTTCTTCTTCTTCTTCTTCTTCCGAGGTTTTGGTTTCAATGGCTCAGTTTCTGACTTGTCTTCCTTGTCTTCATCTTCTAATTCCTCTTTCTCAAGCTGAGGCTTTTTTATTCTTTTTGTCTTGGTTTTGGTAGGTGTGGTTGTATCTTCTTGATCTTTCACCTTTTCATCTTTGACTACATCTCCTTCAGCTCTCTGAACTTTCTTCTTTTTAGTTTCTGCTTTCGTAGGTATGGCTGCATCTTCTTGCTCTATCACCTTTTCATCTTTGACTACATCTCCTTCAACCTTTGGCACTTTCTTCTTCCTAGTTTCCCCTTTGGTAGAAATATTCATTTTTTCATCATATTTTTGTTCTTCAGTTTCATCTACTTCAAACTTTGATGCTTTCTTCTTTTTCTTGTTAGTTCTCGTTGCATCAGTTTCCTCTCTATTGCTAATATCTTCTGGTTTCTGTTGTGCTTCTTCATTCTTCACATCTTTTCCTTTATTTGTTTTCTTCTTTCGTGGTGCTGCAGCTGGGCTTGCTTCTTCTATATTGGACTCCACATTTATGTGTATATCTGGAGTTGGCAACTTCACCTGTCATTGGAAAAAAGAAAAAGAAAATATTTGACAATCATCAAACAGAAGAGAGTAATAAAATGACCACTGTTCTAGTTCTTTCTGAAATAATTCTTAAAATAGCTTTATGCCCGGATGAAAAAGGGGGAGGGTGGCCTGCATGGAGGCCGTAAGGAGGCTGCCACTCCACCACGCAAAGGCACAACAGGCCAATCACCTGTTTGCTTTAAATCACGATTAAGCGAAATATAAGAGAGAAAACCGGACGGATTCTAAAGGCGACAAACTGGAACGGACTACGACTTATGGAACATGGAACACAAGAAGTATAAATGGGAAGGAAGAGGAGCTGGTGGAAGAGATGAGGAAAGCAAAACTAGAAATCCTGGCTATAACTGAAACGAAGATGCAGTCCCAACTAAGATGGTTTGGCCATGTCTGCAGAATGGGAGAAGATTGGCTACCACGACAAGCATGGGAAACAAAGAGCCAGGGATCCAGACCCCAGGACGACCGAGAGTCCGCTGGGAGGACAACATTAGACAATCTTTGAAGGACCGAGGACTGGAATGGAACCAGGCCAGGAAGAAGACAGCTGATAGAATAGTCTGGGGCTCTCTCTTCCAAACCTCTACACCTCACAGTAGAAGGGGAACGACTAAGTAAGTAAGTAAGCTTTAGTGATTCCTTCCAACAGCCAGTCAGACATACAAGCAGATTGCATGTAAGGTACTTACATTTGTTTTTTTCAATCTGTCCAACAAAAGGTTGTAAGGCTTTCTTTCTCCTAGCCTGGTTCAATCTAGTCCTCGGTCAGGGATTGTCTAATGTTGTCCTCCCAGTGAACTCTGGGTCGTCCTGGAGGTCTGGATCCCTAGCTCTTAGTTTCCCATATTTGTTGTGGTAGCTGATCTTCCATTCTGGGTACATCAAACTATTTCTTTTTCATTCATCTTCAGTTTTTCAACAACAAAAAATACAACTGAGCACAACCAAGAACTCCTAAAAGCCTCGCTTAAGTACATTCCATTACATTTCACAATACTCAGTCACAATTACACAACACAAAATAAAACAATACAAACCTTTCGAGGGGAAGGTCTCGGCATCTTTTGTGTTTGTGCACTAGACAGCAGTCCTGATATAACTTGTCTGTGAATTATAAATATGTATAGTGATATAATCTTCCACAACCAAGATACATTTATAATTTTCTCTACATTTACTCCAGTGAGAACAACAGAAATATAACTATTATTAACTCATTCAGAGAAATATAACTATTATTAACTCATTCATTACCCTTTGCCTCCCTCCGGGGCACAGGCCGTTAACAGTTTCTGTAAAGCCGTCTTGCCCTGTGCCATCCGTTCCAGTAAAATTAAAATATCTGGCTACGTTGCAAAGAGATGCATGAGAAGTGGATAGACAATATTAAAGAAATGTTTAAAAACCAAAAAACATGGTATAATATCTTCTTCTTCCATCCTTAGCCACCAACCGGCAAAGCAGTATGTGGCCAGCACGCCCAGTGGCGTCCTAGGGCAACAACAAATTGATCAATCTATCGCTGTTTCCACCACGCCTAGTGGCGTCTTTGTGGAACAAAAACAGACCAAACAATCTATCGCTGTTTCCGTAATCAGATTGGTTGGCAAGCAGGTGATCAGCCCACTGTGCGAAGTTTTTACGGGATGGGGTAAACAGCCCCATGCCCAACCCTCCTTAGTCGCTTTTTACGACATGCGTGGTAGGGTGCAGTGTTACTATTCTTTGCTCCCCTTTCGGGCCCCGGCAACACACGGGTGAGTATAATATAGACCACAGGAACATACTTCATTTGAAAATATTAATTATTTTTCTCTAAAATGCTTAATAACACAAGTGGACAGCAAAAATTAAAATGAAACATGAAAACATATTCTAAAAATGAAATTACTTATACTTCTCTTACAATAAGGTCATTCTTCTTCGTACACTCTCAGACGTCCACTCTCAGACGTCCACTCTCAGACGTCCACTTGAATGTTCTCAAAGAAAGCAGTAGTCAGTTTGAGGCTATTTGAATCCCCGTAAAGCTTTTCCACGAAAGGAGCAGGCGTCGGCCATATGCACTTTCTCTGTACCACATATAAGGGGCAACTTTGAAGCAGATGTTCAGCAGTCATTTTATCAGTGCCACAGTTACACTGATCGGTAGTTCCTATCTTTAGCTTGTTGAATAGATGGTATCTCAATCTGTTGTGGCCAGTGCGGAGTCTGAAGATTACCACTTGTTCTCTTCTGTTGAGCTGGTAGTAACCATCATTCTGTGTGTGCCCTGGATGTTCTACATTCCATTTGTTTCTGTAACTGATTCTGATAAGGTCATACCATCATCATTTCCATTTGCATTCCATATCGGAGCATGGTAGATGGTCCCCTTGCAGGAAGCCTGCACAAAATAATTCACATGCTCTTGCAGCTGTGGTTTCTTTGGCAAACTGTTTGACATGATGAGGTTGCCATCCCTCACGCACAACCTCACATTAGTCACCTTGTATAGCATGCTTAAGGGTGTAATAGTCCTATTCCGTTGTTGTCTCAGAGACCCATGGAAACTACACCGGGTAATAAGGTTATAACACTCACAATTATAACTTACAAAACTGTGTATCACAATTACGGCATATATACATACGCCTGTCAGCACAGACAACTCTAGAGTATAAACTTTCTACAGCTCAAATTCTCGAGTGGCTGAGAGTTTGATGTGTTTGCTTCTCGAGGTAAAGCTACCTGGTTCAAAACCAGGTAGCGTCACTCTTCAGTCCATCTAGCTATAATGGAGTGTACCTAACTCTGTTCTTGGGTTAGGGAAGGCAATGGCAGTGAGGAAGGAACCAGTCACCCAACCTCATAAAGTCTTTAACATATCACTTCCCTACTGCAATATCTGCAATGGGACTACCTTTACATATCATACTTCTAGCATTTAATGTTTGTACTAATTATAGTTTGCATCCCTCACAATTATAGCAACTAAACTAAACAGCACTTACAAGTTTAGCAGGTAGACATTTTCAATGTTTAAAATTTCTTCTTCAAGTACCATGCCTAGTGGAGTAGGAGATCATGTCTCTCCACAACTTCCTGTCCCCAGTATAATTTATCAATTCTGCTGTTGACTTCTTTCCATGCCCCAATGTCAAACTGTCCAGTATTTGCTCTCTTTGTCTTCCCCTATCTCTTTTTCTTTCAATCTTATCTGTTGTTATGATATATTCCAGCTTTCCGTTTCTCATAGCATGCACCCAAAAAAATTGAATTGCTTCTTTCCAACTTGTGAAATAAGTTTCCTTTGCGCATTGGCCTTTTTCAGGACATCCTCATTACTCTTTTTGGGTGTCCATGGTATTTTTAACATTCTTCTGTAAAACCACATCTCTAGTGCTTTCCCCACTTGTTTACTAATTGTCCATGATTCACTCCCATATGTCAGGATTGGTTCTATATAACACTGAAGATCCAATGACAAAGAATTGTTGCATAAAATACTCTTCATTTTATGGAATGCTGCTTTTTCCTGAGCTATTCTGCTCTCCACTTCTGAGATGCATCTTCCATCCATTTTTATTAATGTGTCCTGGTATTTGAATTTATTGACTTGTTTTAAAACTGTTCCATTTACTTTCATAGTGCATTTTGAGGAAGCCCTTTTCTTTGAGACAACTACATATTACTTCTGTCTTTTTGCTATTAAGGCTAAGGCCTTTATTTTCACTTTCTATCACTATTGTATTGTATCAATATTAATTTAGCAAACACAATTCTACGTTACCAAATGACTTCAGTAACACCTGAAATGATAGCAAACTAATTTTATTTATAATTTTAGCATAGAATGTTTGCACCACTGAAAACTGTGCCTAGTAATTAAGTAAGTAGCCTCCTAGAGCCATAACTGACTATGTGGATGATGCACCCCTTAAGGTGAAAGCCCTTAGCTGCCTTTTTGTTTCATTTTTTTTTTTTTGCCTGGTGTTCCTTTAGGCATGTTCTTTTCTCATGTGCTTGTTGTAAAGAGCTTCTTTTCACTCATTCTGAGGTGGCGCCATGGGTAGCATTTCCACTTGTTGTGATTGGCCACTTTGTCCTCTCAGGTTGCTGGATTTATTTCCAGTTCCTTCATGTCTCTCTTGCATACATCTCTGAAACTCAACTGTGGTCGCCAGGCTATTCTTTTGCTAGGGTACAAGCTTTAACATTACAAGGTGACTAATAAGCTTTCATATTACTTAACATTCTAGCAAACTTTTTTTTAAATGTACACTTTTTTGCAATCTTATTTTTAAAGTTGCAAATGCATCATAAAAAACCCTGCCTTCAATTACAATTGTAACACTAAAACCCTGCCTTCAGTTACAATTGTAACAAAAACCCTGACCTCACTTACAACTGTAACACAAAAACCATGACATCAATTACAACTGTAACACAAAAAACCCTGACATCAGTTGCAACTGTGTTACACAAAAACCCTGCAATCAGTTACAACTGTAACACAAAAAACCCTGACATCAGTTACAACTGTAACACAAAAACCCTGCCATCAGTTACAACTGTAACACAAAAAACCCTGCCATCAGTTACAACTGTAACACAAAAAACCCTGCCATCAGTTACAACTGCAACACAAAAACCCTGCCATCAGTTACAAATGTAACACAAAAACCCCTGACATCAGTTACAATTCTAGCATTTCATGTTGCTTACAAGTCAAGAATACAAAATTATATATTACTTACCTTTCTTGTTCAACTTCAATATCAGCAACACCCTCCTTTTTCTTTGTCTTCTTCTTCTTATTTTCCAATATCGTTGCTGGCTCATTGACATCAATATTTTGTTTGCCCTCTTCAAGATTTGCATTTTTGTCTGAGGATAAATATCAGCAGAACTAATTCAGTCACCATCAGTTCACCATAAAAAAATGATGAGGAAATAATAAGACTACTGCTCTTGTATGCATGCCGTAAGAAGCGACTAATAAGACGTTGTGAATGGAACTGGCAACTTCATCATGTAAAAAAGGGTTTCTTAACCTGTGGTCCACAGACCCCTTGGAGGTTCATCAATGAATTCTAGGGGGTCCATGCACATAACCTAAAGCATACAATGTAAAGTTTTTTATTATGTTTTTATATACATTTATTTCACAAGGGGTCCATAGCTTTAATCAGTCAATGAAAGAGGTCCTTAGCGATCACTGGACAATCTGAGGGGTCCATGGCACAAAAAAAGGTTAATAAACCCTAATGTAAAACACATTGCTACAGAAACTACTTCTGCAAGAGAAAATAAGCTTTGATGCAGGTTCCTGCAAGGGGGACCAGCTGAAGTAGTGGCTCCAAGCTCTTTAACCTTTAGCACGCTGCGGGCGACACATGTCGCCGAAGATAACCTATGCTCTGCACGCTGGAGCTGCCATGTGTCGCCTTACGGATATCACCGTTTCTAGCATGAGGACTTGTGTACACGTGATTTCAGCCCCGTATGTTAAGTTGTAATGTTATTTGCAAGAGAGTTAGCTTCCGTTTCCGATCTTAAAAAAGCGATGGGTGTATCCGCATTTATTTTTTGTAAATTTTTTAAATCGAAATGAATCTGCATCAACACACAGCCATTTTTGCTCTAATTTTATTGGATTCTGACGCCATGCGGTGGGGATGAGATTTTTGTCTTTATAAGCGGTGATATCGGTTCTCAGAATATGTTTGATGGCTGAGATGGAAACGAAAGTAAAATGGCCTTTCAAGTATGTATAATGTTAGGGGTTAGGACTAGGAATATCGGAAAGATTTAGAATTTCGGCCGAATGTCACAGCTGACGAGAGCGTTTGTTGCTTTGCTACTGATGATGGGTGTAACGAAAAGATCGTCATTTGATTTGTATTGGTCTATTGGTCAAATGACTTTCATTGAGATGCAAGGGATATGGACCCTTCGTTTGCTGGTTATTTTTTTAAATTTTTTTTTAAATTTTAAAATAAAAAAAAAATATTTTTTTTATTATTTAAAATTTTTTTTTCGTTTTTTTCATCGTTCCTTTCCTCTCTTCCTATCACATCTAACATGTACACAAACAAATTTTATATCATCAGATTCACCATTCATTTATTTATATAAATTCCAAACATGATAGCAATTGACCAAGAAACACAAAAACTATAGACATTAAGGGTCACCCACTATAGAAACGGGACGCTGTGAAAAAGAATGCAGCTGGAGGCGAAAATTTTCGCCAAAGAATGCAGCGTGCTAAAGGTTAATGAGAGAAAAGACAGGAGAAAAAGTACACAATGAACCAACTATTTAGAGAGACAGAAAATAAAATGGTAGAGGCAACTCATCAGAATGGAGCCAAGCCAGCTGCCAGGACAGTAGAAGATCTGGCTTCAGAGCAGAGGAATGCCCAAGAGACAGCCGGATGTAAAATATTAAAGAATCCTTAAAAACAAAAACATGAGAAAACACTGGCCAAAGATATACACCCTGAACAAGATCAAAAATTTCTTATCTTCTTCTTGGATCTTTAGCCCCTGACTGACAAAGCAGTCAATGGCCATCTCATCTTGTGGCCACAAAACTGTAGGCAACAATTATCTCAATCAGGGGCCATCCTTCATGCCGTGCTCCAACTCTGGTTCATGCTTTACATCTCAGCCTCTTTGTCTTCTTTGCCTGTAGAACAAAAACTGCTTCTCCCCAAAATCATCATCATCCTTGTCCATCAACTCGTCAAGCAGCATAGACCTTCATCAAGCTTATTCCAAGTCTTCCTGTCCCGTGCCATAAAATGAAGGTCTTTCCATGTCTTCTTCCTTCCTTTCACGTCTGTCTCCTGTACTCTTCTCCATGTGTTCTTCTGTCTCCATCTACCTCTTTAACCTGGGAATTCCTGAACAAGAACTGCCTTGTCATACTACTATCAACAGGTTTCCTAGGCGCATGTCCTATCCATCGGCAGTGTCTTCTTTTCATCTCTTTTTTCCCACTGGAACTTGCCTGGTTCATGTCACTGGTTATCTTGTCACCATTTCAATCCTTCTATTCTACGCAAACACCCATTTATGAAAGTCTGTAACTTCTTGGTTATCATTTTTGTTGTTCTTCATGTTTCAGAGTCAAACAATAGTTAAGACATGACATCTGAGCTGAAGATTCTGTTTTTTTTTTTTTTCACCCAGAATGCTAATCTGCAAAAGTGGACAGAAAAACAATAGACACAAAACAGAACTACTGAACAAAAATCACACATAACAATTATTCACTTTTATCTTGTTGTCTTTGTCGCTGCTTATTGCCCTTCTCACTCTTAATGTTGTCATCTGGATCATACATGTTGGCTAGAACTGTACTATCTTTCTCTTTGTGCAAACCCTCTATGCCCTCAGCTTTGCGCAACGACTCCAGCTGTTGACAAGAAACGATTAAAGTAAGACATGCCTTGCAACTCTTTTTTTATAAAAAAGAACTTTGCTCATACTATAAATACTGAATAGTAAAGTGTGTTTGTTTTTTTTTTTAATACAGAGCACTTATTTGTCTGCAGGAAAGACATTGTATGTATATAATTTTCCAAAAGGATAAGTATAAATAAATTGTTTCTATATCATTTTCCAACAGGATAAGTATAAAGAAATTTTACCAAAGACTTTGTTAGCTTTGACAAGACACAAAAGCTGCTAGAAAAAGAAAAATTAACATAGTAACAAAATATTATCACAAATGCAAAAGGAACAAATGGGAGGGGTCTAAAAACAAAGACAGAACAGAACTTCTGCTCCATCAGCCATGCTGCAGAAGGCAACTAATATGAGGGTATGAATGGGACTGGCAACCTCATCATATAAAACACATTGCTATGGAAACCGCTGCGGCAAAAGTATGATAATGCTTGGTGTATGCTTCCTGCTAGGGTGCAAAACTGCAGTGGTGGCTACATGCTCCATAAGGAGCGAACATAAAAATGAATGAATGAAAGGAACAATACAAGAAGTGTAGAAAAATAAACTTTCTTTACTGCAAATTATCACCTCCCTTCATACACAAATACAAGCTTGAAGAGAAACAAGTAATAAAGTATTCATGATGAAAAAAAATGTCCCAATAACCATCTACATTATAAAACAATGGAACGAAGGAAGGAGGTTCACTGAATCATATGTGATCTCATACCCACGTTATACAACCTGTCAAAGAATATGGAATGAATGCACTATGACTAGTCCAAGAAATCATATATGATCTGGGACCCAAAGACGCAGTAATAGAGAATGCAGTCAGCAACCCAAAGCTTGACTGCTTGCGTCAGGATCAGCGAACCAGAGCTATCCAAGACCCTACTCCACCTCCACGTGGTGGTCCTAGAAACAGGCTGCATCACTGCAGTCTGGCTGAGAGAGAAGGGATCGAAGAGAGAAGGCAAACCCAGTCCCAAAAAATGCTGTGCTGAAGTCGGATGTGTCGGCCGAAAGGCGCAGATATCGCTGTAAACAGACACAATGCAACTAACGTCCTTTTCAGGATGAATGAGGAAGAAGAAGATATATGATCTGTCACATATTATTCAGTATTTACTAAAGACATAAAGAATGCAACATAAAAACGTACCATATCTTCATCTTCTTTACTTTTTGGTCTCTTCTTTTTCTTCTTCTTGGCATCTGCTGCATCCCTGGAAAAGGTGTAATAAAAAAAAAACTGAAAGCTTAATTGTGTCTCTAAGAAAGAGCTCAAGAAGATCTTGTATGAACAATGCAGAAATTGATCTAAACAAAGTAGAATGACAAACTTGCAAGTCTTGAAAAGATAAAAAAGAATAAAAGATTAAGTCTCAAACAAAGAGAATTAAGGACACAATCAGAATAGAAAAGGAAGCAAAGACATAATATTTACTACACCTGACGAAAAAGAAGAACGGGGAGGAAGGGGAAGGAAGAACAGCAGAAGAAAAGTTGAAGATTTGAATAAAGCTAAGACCAACTCTACAGACAAAAAACAAAACTGTATGTAATAATTCCAAAAATTTAAATTAATTTATCTGTATCTGCCAGTAATACTTTTAAAATGACAGTTTCTCTGACCATTTGAAATGAATGGAGGTTTTTAAAGCCTGGGCAGAACTGCAGTCTTGACCCCAAGCCAACTGTAACTTGAAGAATACAAAATCTAAGCATGAATGATTGAATATGAATGCACAAAACTTTTTTTGTTCCATAGTACACCATGCAGATGGTTGCCTCTAACAATATGCCTGAAAGCGCAGTGGTTTTTACGATGTGTTTCAACAAAGACCCCCTAAGAACCACAAAAGGTCTGGCGTTTGGCTGAGCTTATACATTTCTATATAACATTTAGCAGTGTTGTCGACTCAAGTCAGAGGACTTGAACTGAAGTCGGACTTAAGTCACTACAATGACTAGACTCCAGAGTTTTTTACTCATAACTTGCCAATATTGGCAAACCAACTTTGCATTCTAAATTCACAATACACTGAGATGGAGAAACCAAAAATTGATTTCTTTAACGCAATACAATAAAATGAATGTTCTTCGATCAAATAAATGAAGTCAGTTAAACAACAAAATATGAAAAACATGGAGATAATTATTTTTCATTGTTATTTATAATGACTGATCAAATAAAAGCAACTGTGACTACAAATAGTGTTAGATTCAAACTGAGAATCAACTTGGTACTTGATTGGAAACCTATTGTTAGAGACTTGAGACTCAACTTGAGACTTTGTCACGAAGTGTCTTCGCCTTCTTTTCTCTCTGTCAATCTTGTCTCATACCAAAACATTCCTTCTCTCTAAATTCTCTAGAATCTACCACGCGTAACTACACAACAGGAGATCTCCCATTTGCTGCGGGAAATAAATTCCTTTGCTCTACGTTTGACTGGCAAAACCACTGTGACCTTTTACCGCTGTGAACTTTTACACCGCGCCCTGAATAATTGCAGTTCAGCCAATGGATAGGGAGCGCAGATTATTGTCTTTTGACCTTTGACCTCAGCAACCAAACGGAAACCTGGAGGATTTTGGCGCTATTCTCAAAGCGCAGGCCTTTTCTCTCGCAAGCCGGCAGACTGACCGGGAACAAAATGGTTGCTCCTAAGAAATACAGAGGGGCCCGATCATTTAAACAGCAATGAATCTTGCCTGAGCGAGTAAGTGATCTATATTGTTATATGAATAACATGAATTAATCATGTTTATCTACAACATATCATGTCAGTATCTTTTGTTTTTCACTGTGACAGAAATTAATATCCTTGATTTTGTACAGGAGACAACAACATTATGTATACTGAAAGTTTCATATATGAAGTACCCTTGTCCTGTTTTATACCGAATGATTTCTACTAATTCTACTGTATGATTTCAGCCATGATTATTCTTGTCATATTTTAATCCTGAACTGATTTCTGCAAATATCCTTATTAATTATATTTTAATGTGTTAATGTGCATGTATCCTATGTTATGATGGTATTAATAAGGTATATGAATGCCTATCACATAAACACAGAAGTATGTAATGAATGGGCAACAGCACTATAGCCAAATTTTATAAATGAATATATTGCCTGACTTGTAATTCAGTGGTTCTCAAACCTTAGCAACAATGACACCCCACCATGTTACAGATGAATAGAAAACTCTTACCCAGTGGTTCTCAAACCATTGTTGACAGTGACCCCAAATTGATTTTATTGCTCTATGGGCACTAGGTAGACCAGTGGTTCTCAAACTTTTGATGACCACTGCCCCAAACTTCACAGTTGGTGAAGCTAACAGCCCATATGTTGAAAATCACTGCAGGAAACAAGCTGGAAGCCAGATATAGGTTGAGATCCACCTGTATGCTTATAATGTCAGTTATGCTATAATAGATAATAGGTAGCAATTTGTTATTGATGTTAACTATGAATGTTTGTTAGATTTCTGATGGACGATTAGCGTCCAGCAGATATGGGAAATGACTTCTCTGGCAAGATTACTAATGGCGCTTCAATTGTTTGTCAATCCAGTCCTACCAGGTTGTCATACCAGAAGACTAAAGCATAAGCAGTGTTCGCAAGGGCAGACTTAATCCATCCCAGCTGGTGATGCGCCCTGAGTCAAGACGGAGAAAGCAGCTTGCCATCCTCCGAAACCCTAAAAAGAACTTGCGGGACCTGGAGTGCTGGGACATATTGAACCCCTGGCAACAAGACTACATCAGCAATTGAGATGAGTATCTGAACATGCCAGCAGAACCACTACAGAATATTCCTATTGTCCTATGATTAAAAATTAATTCTGACATGGTTCAGAACCATTCATAGATTAGGGAACATATCATAGAGTTGTATATTTGAATATATTGTCAGATTCTATTTTCATTTTTGTAAACTTTACATAACCGAGTCTGTTGTTATTTTCTTTGTAATATTTAATTGGGTTGTATAGTTTTAATAACATAAATCTACACCCTGGGGGCAGAGCCAAAATTAATAAACACTTGGGTCAGGATATTTTTAATGTGGCTGGGCACCAAATCTCTTATCCATCTATATGTACTATACATAGTCCTTTGTAGGATATCGGATAAAGAATTTATCGCCTAGAGAATATCCTGTTTAGTTTCACCAGAATTCTCTTAGAAAGTTTTTTTTTGAGTGGACTAATTCCCGAGGAGAGACTGTGCATTCAACTTGCAGTCTGGAAGAGTTTCCTCTAGAGATTATCTTTTATTCATTCCATTCAAGCTGTCCTATCTCCTTAAATAACATTTCGCTACAGACTTGTACTAACAGACTTGAAACTTGACTTGAGACTTGTACTAAGAGACTTTAAACTTGACTTGAGACTTATTAGGAAAGACTTGAAGACAACTCTGCCATGTAGTCTACCACAACTCAAGCACGGTTGACAGGGGTAATTACTACCTCTGCTTTTGCTTGGAAAAAAAACATTTTCAGTTAGCTATGAATATTTCACTGACTTTCTGCAAGGACAGAAAATGGGTGAATGAGGATTGTGTGATGAAGGGTTTGAAAATGGGGCAATTTCAATGAAACAAAAGCATAACAATACAGATGCCAGAAAACTAGGAACAAGAAAAAATTTTATGAAAGAGAAATTATGCCATCCCTTCTTATTCTGTGCCATCTGTTCAAAGTCTTTCATGCAATGTTTCATCGCCTTGTTCTACTGGTATTTGCCTGGCTCTTACCATCAGTTCTGCATTGGTGATCTTGATATAACTGGGCGTGTGTGCAGAATAGAAGGACTGAAATGGTATGACAAGATCACTAATGTGGAAATGATGACAAGAACTAGACAAGTGCCAGTGGAACAAGAGGTGAGAAGAAGACGATGGCATTAGATAAAACACAAAAACCTATTGAAAGCAATACAAGTTAGTCCTTGCTCTGGAATGCCCTGGGTAAGAGAGGTAGAGGGAAACCATAAAACAAATGGAGAAGCAAATTGGAGACAGGCTTAAAAGGAATTTTTAAAAACACTTGATGGCACAAGACAGGAAGCTTTGCATAAATCTGTTGAAGGCCAATGCTCCTTAGGGAGCCAAAGGGTAATGATGATGATATTAACAATTCACTTAGAATAAGTTTTATATTTATTTAGGTTCTTATGTGTCCTATCCAGCCATCACTTTCTGTCCTTTCCCTGACGAAGGCCTTGTGGCCGTAACGTTGGCTATTTTCTTTATCTTTTGTCCTCGTAAGACAAATCACCTTTTTTCGATTTTTTTTCACACCCATCCACTTAGAATAAAGGTAAAGTAGTGCAGCATAAAGAAGTCAATGAGAAGTACTTACTTCGTAGACTGTGCAACAACTTGTTGTAGAAGTTGATCTAACTTCATTTTAGCATTGGATGATGGCATGTCAGCTAAAAAGATGGGATACAGATGATGCATTTATGATATGGTCATATTTACAATCTACCTACTTGAAATGATAACTAAAATCAATGCATGCAGGCATACATACAGATACATATAGACAATGATATTACAAGGTGTCTCCTAAATTTTCTATACATTTTATATAAAATATAAAAAAATTCCTTTGATATAATTCTGAGTATTTTTCATATTTTGTACATACAGGAGCAACTGTTACTGTTGAGGTGGTTAAATGTTTGTCTATACATTTATTCACAAAATAGCTACCATTCATGTTAGATATATCCACCTCTACAATTAGTTTTGGTATATGAATTTCAATTTTGTGAATTCAGAGAAAAATAAAAGGAAGGAAGGAAGGAAGGAAGGAAGGAAGGAAGGAAGGAAGGAAGGAAGGAAGGAAGGAAGGAAGGAAGGAAGGAAGGAAGGAAGGCAGGAAGGCAGGAAGGCAGGAAGGCAGGAAGGCAGGAAGGCAGGCAGGCAGGCAGGAAGGCAGGCAGGCAGGCAGGAAGGCAGGCAGGAAGGCAGGCAGGAAGGCAGGCAGGAAGGCAGGCAGGAAGGCAGGCAGGAAGGCAAGAAGGCAGGAAGGCAGGCAGGAAGGCAGGCAGGAAGGCAGGCAGGAAGGCAGGACAGCAGGCAGGCAGGGAGTGAGGGAGACAGGCCAAAGATACAGAATGGTCTTCACATTCCTTGGATCATATTAATGTGTCAATTGTAACATTGTATCAATAGTCAGTACCATTACCTATTAGCCCTGCTTCATCCTTCACTGCTTTGGACTTGCCTTTTCTTTTTCTTGGTTTTGCATTTTCAGCTTCTTCTGAAATTGGTATAACTGTTGCATTACCAGAAATATGTCTACTATTATGAAGACAATATTTAGGTGAAAAACAAGCAAAACAATAATATCATACTAATGTACTGTCAGGTTAATTTGGATTTCCATGGCATTTAAATATAGGTATACAATGGGCAGTAGGGGTAATGTAACAATCACACACAAAAATATTATGGTGTCAATTCTTCTTCTTCTTCTTCTTTCGTTCGCTTGAAATATATTGTCTATATCTGCAATGTTGTTTCTTACTGTATTGCATACATTTTATAAATACACTACAAACATGGGACATTTCAGATTATACCCTTCATTATCTTGTCTCAAAAAGTGACACAGAGGTGAGAAATAAACATGAGAATAGAAAATAAAGAAGAGCAAAACATATAAACAGAACAAACTAAAAAACAGAGTAGCAGCAACAGATGAAATATAATACAGGTCTGCATTTTTTTATTCAAACACCTGAAAACCAAAATATTCTTAAAATCAAACATTTATTTGTGCGCGTTTAGGATACTTTTGACGATTTTCGAACAAATTTTCTAATGCAATTTGGGCAACATCTGGAAACTAAAAAAAATCCGGTTTCCAAAACACAACTGTCACCGAGGATTTAGAATAATTTTTTTTATTTTTTATTAATGTGTTTGCTACTTTCCTTTGTAGCACGCCCCTTTCAACCATCTACCATGTACATGGAGTTGTTGGTTATATCAGGACGTGTTTCCTTTATTGTAATATGTTTTTGTTTGCATTTATTTTATACTATATTATCTCTAGTTGGTATTTTTCCTTTTGTAGTTATAGTTCAACATGGTTTTTAAAAGAAATTCCAAAATATGCTATTTTCTAAGTTAGTATGTTTTTAATTTTCACTGGATGGTTTCTTTGGTTAATCTGTATGTATCTGGGGCGAGTCTTTCACGAGTTTGGACTACTGACTCAAATCCTTATTTGTTTTTTATATGTTAGCTTTAGTTTTTGTAATATAGTGTTTTATTAACTTTTGCATTTCTGAAGGGGTCTTTGTGCCTATGAGATTTTTTACCCTCATTTCTACATTGTGGTTACTACAGTATGTCTTAATGTTTTGCCTCTGTTGGTCATATTTCTTGCAGTCCACCAGAAAGTGTCTAATTGTGTTTGGTTCTTGACACTCTTCACATGTGGGTTCCTCAATCATGAAATATCCAGTTCCAAGCTTGAGCCTCAGCAATTTTTTATTAATTGGTAATTTTAGTTCATCTTTTATTTGACATTTTTTGCTTGGTTTTTTAAGGATTTTATATGAGTGTCTTGCTTTTTTACTTTGGTCCCATGCTGTTATCCATTCTTTAGTTATTGCTTGAGCAATTAAGCTCTTAATTTCAAACTTCCCTAAGCCTACTTCAATTTTGTTATGGCTAGCTCTCCCCCCTTTGGCTTCTTTGTCTGCAAGCTCATTTCCTGCTATCCCCACATGTGATGGTATCCATGTTAGTGTTGCACTGCATCCTATAGTTTGTAGATATGTATTAACCTGTAGTATTTCCTCTATAATATCTGGCCTGCTACATTCATTTCTGTTTCTGATAGCTAATACTGATGATAGGGAATCTGTGAGAATGGTAACTTTTTTTGGTGGATTTTCTGCAGCTATTTCTAAAGCTTTTAGGATTGCCACTAATTCTGCTGTAAAGATGGATGTATTACCTGTTACTTTGTATCTTTTATAAATTTTTAATTTTGGTATTGCTATTCCTGCTCCTAATTGTCCTTCTTCATCTTTTGACCCATCTGTATATATAGTTAGGCTATTATTTATATACCGTTCTATGTACTCTAGTGTTTTATTTTTTGCTGAGATTATGTCGTTAGATTTATTTATGATCTTTGTTAAGTGGGAGTCAGTTTCTGGCACTTTTAATTCCCATGGTGGGATCTTTGCTTTATACAGAGCACTACTGTTTATCGCATTAAATAGGTCTGGGTATTGATCCACTTCATCCATTGTTTTCCACCCTGACGGGTATCTATTATGGTTTAATGGAATGTGGCCTATGTACTGGTTACCCCTATCAAAGGTTTTATGTGCTGGGTGAGTTGGATCTGTTGCCACTCTTGCCCAGTAGCTGAATCTCAGTTCTTTTCTCCTTAGCTCCAGGGGTATAATGCCTAGTGCTACTTCTAGTGCCTCTGCTGATGTTCCCTTTGAGGCACCTGCTATTATTGACAGTGCCTGGTTTTGGACTGTGTCTAGTTTTTTCTTATTGCTTGGGGCGGCTGATGCATAGACAACACTGGCATAGTCGTTTGCCCCTAATAAATGATTTATAGAAGGTTAACATGGTCTTATTGCAGGCGCCCCAACCACTTCCTTTCATATATCTTAGCACGTTAATAAGTCCCCTACTGCTTTGCACTAATAGGTCTATGTGTTTGTTCCAGTTTAGTTGCTGGTCTAATACCATACCAAGAAATCTAGTTGATTTTGCTGTGCATACTTTTTGCTCATTAATGCTTATGTCAATTATATTGTTTTTAATTACACGCCCTCTACTGAAGATCATTCCTATGGTTTTTTTAACATTTAGATTAAATCCCCACTTGTTCATCCAGTCAGATACTTTATCCATTTGCCTTTGTACTGTTTTATAAAGGAATGGGAGATTTCTTCCCGTTCTCCATATCGCAGCATCATCTGCAAACTGGGATAAGTTGTTTTTTAAGTCTTTAAACTCGTCGCCTAGGTCGTTGACCATAATCGTAAAGATAGATGGTGATATTACTGATCCCTGGGGAATTCCATTCTGTTGCTCATACACCTCAGATCTATCATTGTTTATTTGTACCGTGAAGTATCTATCCTGCAGGAAGTTTTCTAGATAATTGTAGGTTCTGCCTACTATACCTAATTTCCTGATTTTGTGTAGTGCACCCTCCCTCCAACACTCATCATATGCTCTTGCTACATCAAGGAATATTGCTACTGTCTTTTCATTCCTTTTGAAGCCTGTTTTAACATCATGTTCCAGCCTCAACAGTTGCTCTATTGTACTATGTTGGCTTCTAAAGCCTGCCTGGGTTGGACTGTACAAATTATGCTTTTCTAGATGAAATTTTAGTCTGCTGTTGACTATTGTTTCTAGAATTTTTCCTAGATGCGATGTTAACGATATTGGCCTGTATGAGCTGACATCATGTGTTTCCTTATCTGGCTTTAGTATGGGGATGACTACTGCTGTCTTCCATGAACACGGTATTTTTCCCGTGTGCCAGATTTTGTTGTAGAGGGATGCAATCACTCTTAGAGTTGTATTTGGTACCTTTTTGAGGATTTCATAGCTCAGAATGTCTTCCCCAGAGGTAGTATTGGTTTTTCCTGCTAAAGCTCTTTCTATCTCATCTACTGTAATATCTGCATTTAAATAATTAGCATCCTGTGTGGTGTCCATATTTTCTCCTTTTAATTTTTCTAGTAGTGTCTTCCGCCTATTTATTTCTGCCTTATCTAGACTGTCTATTGAACTAACCTGATAGAAGTATTTAGCTAGTATGTTGGCTTTTTCTCTATCTGTTTCAGCTCTCTCTGGTATTTTAATTGTTGGGATTTTAAATTTCTTGTGGTTTCCTCCTTTAATTGCTTTTAGTTTTCTCCAAACTGTAGTTACTTGAGACCTATGGTTTAGTGTTTGACAAAATGTTCTCCAACTCTTTTCTTTAGCTCTGAATATTATTTTATTTGTTTCATTTCTTACTTTTTTATAGTTTGTGTAATTCTCTTCAGTTTTGGCTTTTCTATACTTTGTAAGGGCCCTCTCCCTCAATTTCAGTTGTTCTGAACATCTGTCTGTCCACCATGGTACTGGATTTTTATCTTTGTTTCTTTTCCTATTTTTACCTTTTTGTGTTGGTTTTAAGTGCTCAGGCATATTCCTGTTTGGTATATATTTTATAGCTATTTTTAAAATCTCATTTGTTAGTTTTTCTGCAAATATATCTATACTGTTAGATTCAATTTGTTCTATGCTTAGTTTACTTAGCTCCAATTGGAAGAACTCCCAGTTTGCCTTTTTTAGGTTGAATGTAGGTTTCGAGCCTCTTGGACTAGTTCTATATTTGTCGTTTAGGTTTATTTCTATGGGTAAGTGGTCTGAGCTGGAGTCATTCAGTACTTCCCATTTAGCAGAGGCTAGGTTTGGTGTTATAATACTTATGTCTATTGCTGTATCTCCTCCACTGTTGCATGGGTTAACCCTTGTCACTAAGCCATCATTTAGTATGATTAGCTCAGCACTTTCAATGTAGTCCAACAGTCTTTTTCCTGCTGGATCATTACTGTTGTTACCCCATGCCTCATGGTGTGCATTAAAGTCACCTACCAATAATGTTCTTTGGTCTATTTGTGTGTTAATAGTGGCAATGTCCCTATCGGTTATATTACCCTTGGGGCTATAGATGTTTATTATTTTTAAGTTATCTGGCTCACTGTCTAATGTTATACTTATTCCTTCAATATTTTCTGTGTTGAATTGTTCCCAATTTAATATTTTGTAGTCTTCATGTATTAGAAAGGCCACGCCCCCTCCTCTTCCCTCAGGTCTATCATTTCTAAGTGTTATATACCCTTGGTAGTTCAGTTTCTGTTTGGAGTTCAGGAGGGTTTCTTGTATTGCAAAGATTGGTTTTGCCTCCTTATACTGTCCCATAAGAGACATCAGGTTCTTCCTGGCACCCCTACAGTTCCACTGAACTACTTTGATAGCTCTAGAGTCTTTGGTCCCCATTTAGTATGGTTAGCTTGGTTATGTTATTGTTTTTATTAGGTTCTTTGATAGGGGATCTACTTCTTTTGGTTTTGTTCACTATCTCTCATGTTCTCCACAAACTCATCATTCCAAGTAACCATTGTACTCTGAACTCTTTCTGCTATGTATGGTAGGTGTAGTTCCACTGTTTCCTTAAATTTTTCTTCCATTTTTTCGTCTGACAAAATAGCTCTTTCTCTCTCTATTTTTTTAAGGATTTCTTCATTAGCCTCTTTTATTTCTGTTATTGTTTTGAGGTCTCTTTCTATTGCCTGTTGTGCTATTTTAATTTCTTCTAATACCTGCCTGGCTTGGGTGATGTTATGTTCTGTCTCTTCTGTGTTGTTTTCTACTTCGCTGTTGCTTATGCGTGTTTTACTTTCATCTTCTTTCTGTATTTTCTCCTTTATGTTTTGTACTTCAGTGGTTATTTGTTTTATTTGTTTCTTGATGTTGTTTTCTTGTAAGTTTTGAAGGTGGCTGTTTGCTTTCTGTGTTTCTTTCACTTTCCAGATTGGTGTGTTGGTTTCTAGAGCTTCTTTAAGTATGTATTTTGTCTCTTGGAAGACTGGACACCCCTGGTACCTGGCACTGTGGTTACCCTGGCAGTTTGCACATCTTCTGTTTTTATTTTCTTGTTTGTAGTCTTTGTCCTCTTTAGCCATTGTGCAGTCTCTGTGTTTGTGTGCTCCTGCGCAGAAACTACATCTTGTTGCTCTTTTACAAGCATGCTGCATGTGACTAAAGCCTTGACAATTTGTGAACTGGATGATTGGTGGTATGAATGTTTCAGTCTTCCTAATTCTCTTGCAGATTTTGATCTCTTTGGGTATTTCTGTACCCTGCACACTCAACACTACCACTGATGTATTCTTCTGCAGCTTAGTTTTAATTCATTCTATCTTTTCTATCTTAGTTTCTGGAATAAAGGGATACGGACCTGTATATGTAAATAGTAAAGGGTTTTACAGCAGCCCTGTGTATTATTTACACATGCTGTAGTACTGGAAATGGCTCGTACAGAACACATGAAACCTCTAAGGAAGCAAAAGCTGTCAAACATAGGGTCAAATAGCTGTTAAACAGCAAGCCAAACAGAGGATCAAACAGCTGTCAAATAGAGGGTCAAATAGATGACAGGGGAGCATGATGTCCTATAAGGGGGAGTTATATCTCCTATATCAGTGTTTCTTAACCAGGGGTGCATGCACCCCTGGGGGGGGGGGGTGTGCGAGACATGCCAGACATTTTAGAAAGTGAATCATCATAATCACTATATGATACATAGAACTCAAAATGTATTTCTACGAAATGGAACATGAATTAAATACCGACACTTAGTCACATTTTGTATATAACATTTTCAAAACATACTTTTACTTAAGATGATGTAAAGTGGTGCAAGGCTTCTTAAGATTTTATAAAGGGGTGCGAGGCTTCTTAAGATGTTATAAAGGGGTGCGAGACCTGTAAAAGGTTAAGAAGCTCTGCCCTATATTGTTCCTAATATATATATAAATAATGTAACAGAAAATATCATAAACAGAGCACAACAGTTCTTTTTTTTATCTGAAGACCCAGTCTTGTGGACCTCTCAAAAATATTACCGCAGCAAGAACTTGAATGCATTATGGAAGTGGTCTAGAACAGTCACCATCATTTTTCTTTCTGCTCCCTTTGAAGCATGGAGCCACCACTGCAGCTGACCCCCTTGCAGGAAGCCTGCACTGAAGTATTCATGTGCTCTTGTGGTGATAGTTTCTGTGGCAATTAGTTTTGCATGATGAGTTTGCCAGTCCTATGCACATTCTCATATTAGTCACCTCTTATGACACGCATGAGGGAGCTCTAGTCCTATTCTTTCTTTGGCACCCATGGGAACTACACGGGGCAAAAATAATCCAAGCAAGATAAATGAAGAAAAAAACTACATACACAATTTTTTTCTCATACACCAGACCTCGCCAGAGTGAAGAATAGATTCATAATTCCTATTTGTTAACCGGACCTTTTATTGGAGAACCAAATAAGACTTATAAAGCACAGGAACTCTTTACATCTTAATAAGGAACACTAGGACTAGGAAACTGAAGAAACACAGAGTCAGAGGGGGAATCTATGGTCAAAATTAAAGACATCCCAGACGCGTGTAAGAGAACGATTCGTCTCTTTTATTCATCTGTACGACAAGTCTGTAGCCAGGATTGGCGTAAGTTGTGATTTTCATTTCATATTTTATTACTAACATGTGAACTAACATATATATGTATATAATACCATGTGAAGTTTAATGTGTGAAACTCAATACTGGATGTCAAAGTCATTTGAGGCTGGCAACCTCAGAATCTAGAATGATGATTCATGAACCACCACTGCACGGGCTGGTGATTGCTTTATTGATAGTTTCGTAAAGAGAACTAAAAGCATAAAGTAGTTCCAGGTTCCCTATGGAGCAGGGAGGGAAAGATGAAAGAAATGATGTACATTCTAAGAATAAGACTTACATTTTCAAAGCAGTGTAAATGTCCCTATAAACATATTCACTTCAAAATTAATGTAAATTTTCAAGCTTTAAACCAGTGTAAATGTCTATGTGAAAATATTCCTTTTAAATTAATAGAAGTTAAAAACTTTTCCATAAGTGTAAATATAAAAGAAACATAAAGGAATTTATATTGTGAACACTTTTCAAACAGTGGAGATGTAAATGTAAAACATATTATATCTGTACGTTTAACCTTTTCATTTAAATGTAATATAAAACTAAAGCTATTCAGTTGAAATGTAAAGGAAGTTTTATCCCGAGGGATTACATTTAATTCTTGTCGAGGGTAAATTCTTACACCGGATGGTAGAATAGAAGAGGGGGGCACATAAATGTGTCGGAAAAAACACCATACTCAGAAGAGCGTTTCGTTTCTATTTCTATTACCAGTTATTGGTGGTACCAGCAGAAAGTACTATGTCTGGAACCAAGTGAAGGTAGAAGTGGACTGACGTTTTGCGAGACGCCATCATAAAAGGGTCTTATAGACAGATACAGAACCAACTTGGCCATAACTCCTTGACGTTCTGGGAACGTGCGGCGCCTGAACTTTGACCAGAGACGAGCGAGAGCAGAGTGAAAGGAACTAACCCAGCGGGAGAAGAAACTACCATTGGCAGCTAAGTGAAAATATCGGCTGCCGAAAGTGACCTCCTTTATTCAGTTCAATCCCAATCAAGTGATGAAACCTTTTCCATAACTATTCAATTTATTTTCCAACTGTTAAAACTTAAAGTGATTATTAAATTTTGTTATTTGTAATGTTACAAATTTAACTTCCATTTAATATCTTTTAAATGTACTACATGTTTATCTCAGTCAAAGTTACTAAACACACACTCTAAACAGAGCTATATATATTATAATAATAAATTCCACTGATTAACTCAGCGGTGGGGGCTTAACGAGCTAGAATAAACCATTGCTAAATTCTTCATAAAAGTGTCGGCAGATTATAGAATTAATGTGCTCAGCCACAGCCAGCATTGTTTTTGCTTATCTGAATATCTTATGAAGACTCCCGTGTGATAGAAGCTTTACTACTTTTCTATCGACAATTCTGCCAAGAGTAATTTTGTGTAAAAATAGACTGCATTGAAGCCTATAATAGATGCTCTTGAGTTTTGGCCACTGTTGGACCACTACTGCAAAGCAGGGGAGGCAATACCGTCACAATGGTCCAAAAAGTGGAAGACTCAAGTGAACCAACTTTGTTGAATCAACCAAAACACAGATGAAAGCAGATCACATAAATACTACAGCAATTCTCAAACCCATCCACTGGAATGAGAAGTTCCCTGTATGGAAAAAACATATCTTTACCAATAAAAAGAGAACATTCTCCTGATGGAGGAAAATAAAAGATAACCAGACCTAAACACAACCATAAAATATATAGAGGAAAATAACCCTAGCAGTTACTGGACCTATGTATAGCCTACAGATGGATCAGCAGTTATTGCAATACAAAATTGAGGTGAAGAAATCTTTCTCATACTAAGAAACAGCACACAGAAGAAACTGTAACAACAGGGGATTTTCCAAGCAGCTTCACAGCAGAAGCAAGCCACTGAAAACTGCAGCAGAAGTTCTTACTGAAAGACAAGTAACACTTTTCACAGGTGCACTGTCAGTTGTAACAGAACTCAGGAGTAAAAGAAACAATTATAAAAATTCAGGGAGGAGAAGGCAGAATTTTCAATGGTAAGATTATTTGTCAAATGGATGGTAACACTTTAGATGAGTGGTTGACCTCTACATGCCAACTCTGTTAAGCATTTGACAGCATTTGATGGTGTGGATCGTACAGTCATAATGATGAGGTACTGTGGAGTACCTAAGAAGGGTTGAACAGAATGAAGAACAGTGAGACATGTTTTTTGTACTGCCTTAGAAATAATTCAGAAATGCAGTAATAAGGGGTTAGGTGTAGGGATAAGAATCCTAAACCTAACCCTAATCCTAATTATAATGACATGAGTTACTTATCAGGATGACATCGAACACATGTCCCACTTTTCTTCATTTTAGCCCCTAAAAAGTTTATTAGAATAATTTTAATTACTGTCAAGAAGCCGAACGCATTGCGCCAGTGAATCATTAAACAAGATAAAAGCCTAGAGAACTACACAATATTGTAAAACAGTATATAACAAAAACAAAAATTGACATTTAAGGACTAATAAGGGGATGATGGGAAAGTGAGGATCTGGTGAGGTTCTTGTTTTGCATTCTTATGACAACAGATGAATAATGAATTGGGTGTCATCCTAAACACCCTGGGCTTTCCCACCCTCCTCCTCCTTCTTATTACTTAGCTCTCATTTTCTTTTCTTTCCCTCATGAAGGCCTTGTGGCCGCAACGTTGGCTATTTTCTTTCTCTTTTGTCCTATAAGACAAATCACCTATTTTTTTTTTCATATCCATCCACCCTACACCACGTCTTACTGAAGTTCCTATCTTCCTCCCCTTATTAACAACAAGACAGGTATGACAGTTCTATTTTGGGACACGGGAAAACAGACACACACGCACATCCTCACAATTTGACACTTTTGATTTAATCTATTTGTACTAATTGGAGGGGAGAAATAATGCCATATAACACAGAGATGGTTGCAATTCTGAAAGCTCTAGAAATCTTATCTAACAATGCTTCTCATAAACTGACAATTTTAACAAATCCACTTTCAGCAATTCAAGCTACAGTGTATAAGAAACTTCCAAAAATAAAGTAGACCAGTGACAGCAGAAGAGATATTTCTAGGAAATACTTTCCTATACTTTAGAGGAAGTTCCGTTCTAATAGCTTGGGTACCTTCACATACTGGCATAGACGGAAATAAAAAGGCGGATAAAAAAGCTACGAACAGTAGATCTAATAAAAACCAAATAAATGTGAGGATGGATAAAACACTAAAGCCAATGAGAAACAAGTGCATCGGCACGTCGCAACTTGCTTCTTTATGGAAAGAAAATGAAGGATGTTAACTGAATAGTACATGTATAACATATTAAACTTCTGAATAAAATTAGACATTTTAACATACTGGTACCTTCATTAAACATACGCATATGAATATTATTCTGAGTTATTTGAATGTGGATATCTCTACCTGTCAAAGTAAGACATACCTTCTGCCGCCATTTCTGTTTATATTTAGTTCCACAGTTCAAGCGTAACACCTTCAATTATTGGGTAAAAATTGGTTTAAACATGGATACCAATCCACTCGTACATATAATATCGTAGCTAATTATTAAAGACATAACTAACATCTTATCATAACTACCGCAGTGTGATTTCATCTGTAAAAAGTATGTATCAATTCTACAAAAAAAATTCTAATTCCGCAGTGAATCATGCCTTCTTCGGTCAACTATATCCTGATTTTAAGTGTAGTGAGTCGTGTCAGATAAAGAGAGAGATATAGTACGTTACGGAGAGTGACGGCCATATCCTTAATGGATAGTCAGAATCCTATGTGAGCCCCTCTCTCTAACTAGCTCATGTATGGCTCCGTTAATATTGCTTATGTACGGGAGTGTTCACACTTCGTCCAACAGTCTTGACTGAGTGGGGCTATAGGTTAAACTGTGAGTGAAGTACGAGAAATCCTGTTGAATGTCCGTTCCTAGTATACAAACACTGCGATGGTGAGTGTGGAAGAAGTATCTGAAAGGATCAACTGAGAAAGAAAAGTGTGTGGCACACTAGAGGAATTTTTTTTAAGAAAGATATTACGGCTAACCAATGTGGAAGAGTTTGGGGCATCATCGAGGTTATACCGATGTAAGCAATGAGCCGAAGTAAAAAAAATGGGAACTGCCACGTCGATAACTTTTGGTCCTCTAGGAAGAATTACGCAAAGCGACAGAAGTAATAAGCGTAAGAGATAGAGGTACCGTCTACCTGATGTCGTTGGGAGGATCCAAGGGGGCAATGAGGAAAAATTGGGCAGCATGGGGAGCGTCCAGTAGTAAGGGGTGTGTTGAGAATTTGACAGTCTAAATTCAACAATATTACCAAATGTAACACTTACATGTAAAACCGTTTTGATTATACGGGGTCCTGATGTGAGCGCTTAATAGGAGAACGTAGATATCTGCAGATGTTTAAAAAAAGACCAACTTTGCTTTGTTGCAGATTTGATTGTCTCAGTATGGGGGGGGGGGGGGGGGGGGGGCCGCGCTAGTGATGATGTGATATCCACGATATGTTAAGAAGCAAGTTTAAAGTGTATAACCAACGGTGCTATTTATAGTTTTTTAAAGTAATGTTGAGAAATTGAGGCGGGGGGAGGGGGGGGGCGGCGCTGGGAATGTGCTTTAGGAGCCAAGGGTGCGGTGACCCGAAAAAGTTTGGGAAACAATATATATATATATATATATATATATATATATATATATATATATATATATATATATATATATATCTATATATATATATATATATATATATATATATATATATATATATAATAAAAGCCCCTTCAGTCATAACTGACTATGGGAATGCACCCCTGAGCTGCTTATTTTCCTGGAGTTCCTTTCGATATTTTCTTCTCTCTTCTGCTTGTTGTGTGAGCTTTTTTTTCGCCCAAATTGAGGTGGCGCCGCAGATAGCATCGCCACTTGGTGCGATCGGCAGCTTCATCCTCCCACGTTGCTGGATTTATGTCCAGTGCCATCATGTCTCTCTTGCACACATCTTTGAATCTCAGCTGCGTCGCCTAACTGTTCTTTTGCAATCTGCCAGTTGTCCATAGAAGATATCTTTCGGGATGTGACCATCGTCCATGCGGCGGGCATGGCCAAGCCAGCGTAGTCTGCGCTGTCTAAGCAGTGTATTCATGCTTTGAATGTCAGCAAGTGACAACACCTCGACATTTGTCACTTTATCTTTCCACGAAATGCCGAGGATGTGGTGTAGACACCTTAGATGGAAGGTATTGGGCCTTCTTTCTTGCTTAGCATAGGTGGTCCATGTCTCGCTACCATATAGAAGTGTGCTGGTGACGCAGACGTTATATACCGCAGCTTAAGTCTTCATTGTGAGTTTGGAGTTTCCCCAAACACGCTTTGTGAGGCGGGCAAAGGTAGATGCAGCTTTGCCAATGCGGCTGTCAATTTCTGTGCCCAGAGAGAGTTTGTTATTGATGGTAGACCCCAGGTATGTGAATTGGGGTATATATATTTTTACGTTTTTTTAAGGGCCATGGGTGGGGAGAGGGCTGGTAACAGCTGATCGTTATTGCCTCTGCTCGTTCACCATCTTGGTCTACCCTGTTCAACCTAATAGTCGGTCTTACTTAGGGTATTTAATGTCATTTTATTTTCTGTTCTGTGTTATATTCAGAAAACTATAGTCTTTTGCAATTGATGGTTTCAATTTATGTTAGAATTTGTTCTTTTTAAGTCGTGTTTTCTGTTACTTCATTGCCTTTCCTTATATTATGAGTGGTCAATAATTGTTTTTTCTTTTAAGTGTGTGCAGGGCCGTAGATACTGTACTGAAATTATACTGTACCGGGACCAAAATAGTGCATTAAAAATGTTTTTGTTGTGTTTATCATCAACAAGGAGTGTCAAATGTTTGAACAAACAAACTCTCTGCTACATAGCAAACAGAAAGAAAAGGATGCGACCATGGAAAATCACGCAAATAAAATCGGTACAAAAATGTAACTGATTACTGCCGTAGTGAAAGAGAGATCGAGAAGAGGTCGCCTCAAAATCCATCTTGTGACACTTTTTCAAGTGTGCAAATGAAAGTGTGTCTCCCGCGAGTATTTATATGTATATACAATATCCTGTCCTTGCATTCCACTTTATAAAACGCACATGGTTTTGAAAAGAAATGCAAATAAAAGTTTTAAAAAGAAAAATTAACAGTACTCACTGGAAAAGATCATGTCATTGGTACGGCTGACCTTTCGGTCACTATGTCAATTGAGTGATAAAGGGCGGAGAGTGTCCTTCTTGGGGCTTTCTATACTGCCTAAGCTAATTTTACATGTTATACTTCTACCTCTACATCTCAGTGTATTGTTTTTTTTTCTCTCATGCATTTCTTCTTCATCGTTTCCTCCTCTCTGTGATCTTCTTCTTCTTCCGTCCTTAGCCACCGACCGTCAAAGCAGTCAGTGGCCATTACGCCTAGTGGCGTCTTAGGGCAACAGCAGATAGGTTTTCTTTGCCATTGTTTCCCATCACGCCTAGTGGCATCTTTAGGGCAACGGCAAATCAACCCATTTCCTGTAGTTTCCGTAATCGAAGTGACTGGCAAACGGGTGATCAGCCCGTTGGTTCCTCTCTGTGATGCTACACTGTAATTCTGACTTTTAACAGGCCCGATTCTGTGGTTCTATTTTGAATTTTCACCAGTTTTATTTTCTTCTGATCACGCGATTTTCCGTTGTTTACGGAAATCGCTATTTTCGGGCACGCTTTTTCGCCACTTTATTTCTTCTCGTTTGAATATATATCGTGTTTGGTATTTTTTTTTTGAGTAGATAAATTAAATGGGTTCGTTTATGATGGTAGGTTTATTTTATTCTAGCATCAGTTTTACTTTCTTCTGATTTTTCGCGATTCCCGTAGATTTCATTGTTTACGAAAATCGCCATTTCCGGCACGCGGTATGACGAGTCCGGAAGCACGCGGGCGTCAGGTAACGTGACGCAATTTTAAGCCACTGCGGGTTTCGCGATGATGCGTGGGAGAGGAATTCGCGTGGGTGTTTTCTCTTGTATATAATGAGGGAGGAAACCGCGGGCAATGGTCTCTGAAGAAATAATTGCCTGGCCGTAGGACGTCGTAATTATCGTTCTCCACTGTGGGAAAAACCAGCGATAATAGGTATGTAGGATTTTATTATCGTTTATTTATTAGTGGTTCTTTTAGAATTTCGTCCGTAGTTAATTTCTTCGGGGGACATTAACTTTTCAGTTTTAAAATAAACGATAGTGCCATCCATTATCATTTTTTGAAGAACGACGTAAATGCAACAGTGTGCTTATTCTTTCTATGATTTTGGCAGTAGTTAGGAGTGTGGGAAGTTGTGAGAAACACGTGTGCCCATATTTGTAGAATGTTATGTAAAACCACCATTTATTTCTGTGTATTTACTAATGTAATTTTATGGGGAAATCCCTGGTGTGTTCGTTAATTTTACTGAGCCTTAAATGGGAGAAATATTGTCGGAAGTGAATTTTACTGCTTAGAGGAGTAAACTATTCCTATAGCGATATTTCATTTAAATTGGGGCTTAAGTAGGAAACCTCATGTGTAAATGCTAAAAAAGGGAGACCCCGGAATTTCGGACAAACGAAGTTCCCGAGTTGAAAATGTTGACACGTGGGTAGCCATGTGTGACGGGCAAGTGGCCCGTCAGACAGGTTTTGTTTATTTGGCTGGCGGATTTTAGTTGAGAGAGAAAGAGGAGGAGGGAGATTTAAGTGCCACGTGGAATAAAAATATTTTATGTATCGTTTTCAGAACGAGAGAAGGGGAGAGAGGAGGAGAGAGATTTAAGTGCCACGTGGGTAATATTAATATTTGTATTGTTGTACATGACGAGTGAGCCACGTGGGCAATATTATTTTATGTATTGTTGTAAAAGAAGAGTGAAGGGGAGTTAGGTTAGAGATGCGTTAGGTTGGAATTGTTATACAATAGACGCATCTTCTTTTAATTTCAGCGAGTCGCGGCAAGAATAGTGGGGGAGCGTAAATTTGCCCATGTGCAAAATTACCCACGGCAACAGGACCTATCTTAAGGGTCAGACCTATGGTCTCTGGCAGTGAAGTCCCTATGCTTCAGCGGGACCGTGGTTTATTTATCATACAGCCGAGAGCATCGCTATTATAGTCTCCAGCAACGGCAGGTGGCCGGGAGACTGGTTTCAATTGCGTACAGCCGGAAATCAAGGCTGTGTTTTTTTTTCCTCTAACTCCGGAGCGGGTTAAAAGAGGGAAGCTATTCAGCAGCAGAGAAGTTTTGTCGACAGTTCATCAAGTACCTCATGCTTGACGCCAGAACTTAATCATCATCATCGCAGAATTCAGGAACAGGTGACAGGGTTACCATACCTAGGTCCTGAAAGTAACGAGAGAAGAGTGTAACGGAGACGCCGCATCATCAGTCGTCGAGTGTTAGAGAGACACTGAGACCAAGAGAGAGAGATAGAGAGAGAGAGAGAGGAGGGAGAAAATAGACAGGACCAGTAGGGTCTGTTCAGTATCCACTTGACGGATAGATACTGAGCCCTTGTGTTACTCCCAAGTCTATTATTTGTAGCATTTCCAGTGGTGTTAGTTATCGGCGCATATCGCCTAACAAGTAGAAAGCTGTGTAGCCATTCGTTGAGGAAAAATCACCAGGACTGAGACAGTAGAAATTTATTAGTGTTAGAGAGTGGCGACTAGAGTTGACAGCCCCACCATATTAGAGTTGTTTTAATCACTAACCATTTTATTGTTCCTCAGCAGGGTGACAGGAAGAGTGAATGCGCGTGGGTTTTTTTGTTGTTGTTGTCTCTCTATCTAATTGAATGTGTACTTTGGTTTTTTTTTCCAGGCCGTGCAACAGCGCACGCTATTTATGTGATTGCTTGATGATGACATTTTAATGCTTTATTGTTGTAAATAAATATATATACATATATTTACTGGATCAGATTCTACTCTTTACTATACTTACTTTACGTCGTCTGTATAGTGGTGTCTGTGGTCGTATTTATACACCTTATCTCCTTGTGTTTCAAGGCAGTCAGAAGCGGGGAGACTATAGCAATTTTTTTGTCACGAAGCGGCAGGGGGAGATTCAAATCCTGGGTCTATCTCTTGAGCCAATAGTCTCACCTGTCCACAGACATGTCATTTTCCATCTAAATTCTATCTTATCAGACTTTCTCATACTAGGGTCTTGCTTTCATTCAGGCAAACTCTATAAACCTAAATCCACTTCGTGACAAGTGGGGGCTCGTCCGGGATCATTCTGTGGAGATCAATTCTGTGATCTAGATTCATAGGTGTCTCTAGGACGTTTTCTGAGAATAGAGTTTCTTTAAATATCCCCTAGACTTGAGCTACTAGAACTGATCCAGTTGTAAGTTTTTCCACAGGTTGCAGTCTAGTAGATTTTTGTGGTATTTTTGATTTATATGACTAAGGTAATTGATGGCATACCGACATATTTTTCTTTAACAGGAAGGGAATTTCGGGTTTTTGGTAGCTTGTTAACAAAAAATTTTCCAGGTTATTGTTCAGACTTGGTGCTAGTCTGAGGTCGGATTTTTGGAACAGCGGTTATAGAGGGATTATTTTATATTTCGTAACAGGTTGTTCCTTCTTTTTTCCTTTTCTGTCATTTCTCTGTATTTGGGAACTTACAGCAGTTTACAGGTAAGATGGCGGATTATGGCCAAGTTGCGAGCTGCATGGCGTGACGCTGCTCAAGACATGGGAATAGATAAAGAGGAGACGAAAGCCTACATGATCACAGAAAATGATAGACATAATCAGAGCGAGAAAGAGGAAAGGCAAAGGATAGCTGCCGCAGAAATTGTGGAAAGGCAAAGGATAGCCGCCGCAGAAGCAGCGAAAGAGGAGAGGGCAGCCGCCGCAGAAGCAGCGAAAGAAGAGAGGGCAGCCGCCGCAGAGATGGAACTTCGGAAATTGGAAGCACAGGAGAGGGAGAAGGCATCAGAAAGACAGCACGAACTTGCCCTGCGTTCTCTGGAACTGCAGTACCGATCTTCGGAAGGCAGTTCAGCTAATGGAGATTCTCCCAGAGCAGGGATGACTAACACCTCAGGAAATGGAGGCCCCCGGATGGCAGCCATGAGCTTCCCATTTGACTCGTTCCCTAGTGGGAATGAGAAGATTGACGTGTTCTTGGAGAAATTTCAAAGGATGGCAACGGCATACGGGTTGGATGAGAGTGTGTGGTGTCTAAAATTATCACAATACCTCAAAGGTCATGCATATGAAGTGTACAATAAGATTGTTGCGTGATAAATTCTCGCAACATCGTTTTATTTCAATATCTGTTTTATAACGCAAGGGCAACAACTGCTTGAAATTTATAGTCACTTTTCTCGGTAAGCATTTGTCTTCTCGCGTTGGTATCGAATGCAGTTAAGTTTGAGCTGTGGTCATTTTTGCGCTGGACTGCGCATGACTTGTCTTGTTGTTTGGTCGATCGGTTTCCGCCCACGACTAGTGGAGTGAGCGATTTGGAATGGCGAAAGAGATGCCTCGTTGAAGAGGGGATCTCCGCTTTCTTTTGTTCTGTCAGGGATGTGTAGTCCTCTTATGGATATTTCGTTTAGTCGAGATAATACCTCTAGTGTTTTCCCACATGTCGGGAGGCGTGATATTTCTGTGTATTTCATGAAAGCAAGGTAAATTGACTTTTTCATTAACTCTATCGATTTTGGGTCGTGAGCGATTTCGATTCATAGCCTGTCTCCGAAAGTCGTCGTCACGAGATGTTCTTTCCCAGCTCACATGTCGCTGCATTGTACTGCATCGGTTGATGCATGTACCAAGGACCATTACTTGCTACTTTGTTAAATGAACTAGGTTTAGAAAACCTTTATTATCTAGAGGATATTTTTGAGGACATTATTTATACTTCGGCAGACGTGTCTGTCTTGCTGAAGTCAAACTAAGGAGAGTGAACTGATCTCATACATCTGGTTATCTCCTGGCTGTTATAGAAAAGGATGGAGTTGTTCACCTGACTACATTTACAGCACTTTGAAATATAACATGCATCTGACTCATCATTGTAATGCTGTCTACCGTTTATTGCTGTATTGAATGTTGCTGTGATAATGACTGTTTGATGTGCCTACACATTTGCGTAACCATTTTGTCACTGTGGCGTCCACAATAAATAATGAAGAAAAACGTCAACGGCTGTTTCAAGACTCATTGACTTTATACGTCGTGAGTTTACTGACGTCCTATGTGGATTGCCCTGTTATTGTTGCATGAACATTGTTTTGACTGAACACATCTACACACTACACAAAACCAGACATGCGGATGCCATCCATCATCATATGGCATCACGCATCATTTGGTGGCCATAAGCTGGTTTGATTCTGGTACTAGCAAACACGGGGTCCCTTACCCACTTCATTTTCAACAAGAATTCATCAGCATCCTTCAAGAAATTAACATTCTTCAATACAGTCAACATCTTCAAAATTTTCAAAGTACTCGGCGTTGCCCGGTAAAAGTCAAAATTTCAACTTTTGACGGAAACAAGAATTTGACAGTACCCGGCGTTGTTACATGTTGCCGGATAACTCGGACTGCTGTTATCTTTTACGCAAGTCAAGCAAGTTGCTGCTGTCAAGGTTCCAGTGCTGTCGTTTTTTGAGAAGGTCAAGTGCCGGTTGAAACGGGTTGTTTTCTGAAGAAGGCCAAGTACCGATTTCCATCAACTTACTTTTGGATTAGAAGGTCAAGTGCCGAAACAACTCAACACACAGTATTTCAGAAGCTCTTGTACCATCGTGTTAGCAGTGGAAGCAGTTCAGATGTGCCATCATCGTTGGAGCTTCGCTCTTTAGGACGTTGATTGACATCCGTTTTTCTGCTGTTCTACGATTGGAAGCCTATAAGTTAAGTGGCCTGTTTGTATGTAAACTGTGCCCTTATACTTCTGCTGAGTCTTCTGTGTATCATCTCATTCTATATGTTATATGTTTATATGTTATTTGTATATTTATATGTTTATATTTCAGCGGGTTCTCGGTTGGGTGGTGTCTCCGTTAGATTATGCCACGTCATAGAGGTCGTCTATTGTGAGCGTTTTCTGTAGGGTTTGCAAATTTCCGATACTGGAATTTGCTAAGCGACTTCTGTTGCTATTTATGTTAGCTGTGATGACATGTTTTAATATTGTTTTCGTTATTATTTCGCATTCTTTAGTTTTGTTTTGATTTGTTTGTATTTGTTAGCCTACTCTTGTCTATAATTTAGTTTCATACAACATTTTTGTTTATACACTGTGGTGTCATGTATTTTGTTTAATTCTATCGCAGATATCGTCACATTTTTTGTGATATTTCATTAATTTCTGCTTTATTTTTAGTTGATTTCTGCGAAAGTTTTTGTATTGTTGCTGATCTTTGTTATTGTTTACATTGTTATTGTTTACATTGTTTGTATTGTTTACATTTTCAATGTTTACATTCTGCATGTGTTTACATAGTCATTGTTTACAGTTATAGTAATTAGTTAATGGGCTATGCTAATGCACTGTTACTACTACACTGATGATAAATGAATGATGAATAGTGTCGTGCACTATTGAATGAGAAGTGCACTTATGATCAAGAATTGAGTGCTGATATTTCATATACAAGTTCTTTGATTGGAGACTTGTTTCCCACAGAGACTGGGATAATATAATGTGATGTGAATATACAAGTGCTTAATTAAGACTTGTTACACTTAGGTTTGAAATAAATTAGTTAATTATTTCAGGTTTTGGACTCATATGTTAGACAACATGTCTACATTTGAGCACTTTATTGAGCAGGGTAAATTGCTTGGGAAGACTGGTGATAAGTTAGAAGAATTTGCAACTGCTCGATATGATAAAGCAATGGAAGCTGAACAAAAGAAACTGCAGATGGAAGCTGAACAAAAGAAACTGCAGATGCAGGTGGATGAAAAGAGATTCCAAATGGAAATGGAAAAACAAAAAAGGGAATCAGAAGCTGAGGAAAGAAAACTACAGCTAGAAGCTGAAAGACTTGAAAAAGAAGCTGAAAATAAAAGACTTGAAAAAGAAGCTGAAAATGAAAGACTTCAAATGCAGGCTCAAGCTGAAGAAAGGAAGTTACAAAGAGAGTCTGATGAGAGGAAAGCAAAAATGGAACATGAAGAAAAACTCTTAGCTTTAGAGTTGGAAAAATCGAAATTGACGAGCATGAGTAATGGTAATGATTCAAACAAGGGTTCATCTTCTGGTAAGGCTAATAATGATACTTTTAAGATTAAGTTACCAACATTTAGTCCTTCCAGTGATGACATAATGTTCTATCTGGACAGATTTGAACAAGCATGTACAGCTCATAACATAGACAAAGCAAAATATGTTTATCAGTTATCAGGGATACTGACAGGTAAAGCTCTAAGTATATTAAATATGGTGGATGAACCTGACAAGAACAATTATGAGGTTGTCAGGGCCGCTTTGTTAAAGAAATATCAGCTTAACGAAGACGGCTATCGTCTACAATTTAAAAACATGTTACCTGAAAATGGAGTTGAATTCTCCGAGTTTATTGCAAGAATACGCATTACTTTCTCACGATGGGTTGAACTATCTAAGACGGAAAAAACTTATGAAGGACTTATGGACTTAATACTTAGAGACAAAGTCATGTCGTCTGTCAATGAGTCTTTCCTTGCTTTCCTTCATGAACGTAAACCTAAAACAATAAAAGAAATGGAAGATTTCTGTTGCCAATACGTAACTGCGCACCCACACATAACCATGGGTAACTCTAAGGTGAAAGAAGGTTTACCAGTTGCTTCGGCAGCTCCGTATGGTCAAAACTTTGCTCGTAGATCCCAACAAAATTTTGATAGAAAGGGTAGCGGTAATTTCTGTCAAAATCATGGAAATCAATTTCATGGTGATTCTTCTTCGAAGAATTGGAGACAACCTGATAGTGGTCGTTACTATCACCCTAATAATTATAAGCATTTCAAAAGAGGATATGGTAATAGAGGTTATTCCTGCCGAAGACCTCAGAACCAAACAAATAGATGTTCGCATCAATGTGAACATGATAGTAATCGTGGAAACTGGAATTCGAACCAGGATAACAATTACAATAGAGACAATAATAACTGCAGAGATAATAATAACTCTGATAACTTCAGAGGTAATAATAGTCGGGGTAGATCTCAACACAAAAAAAAGAGATATCAGCAGGCTAATGCTGTACAACAGGAAACTGAGGGAGCCTGTAATCATGTTGTTGATAGTAAAAACTTTGACGCTGTCACTGGTTCTGCTTTTGACTTTGAGAGAGCAAACAAATGCCCCCAATGCAGTACTTTATTCGAACCGGGTACCATAACTACTTTGAGTTGTGGTCACCCACTTCCCGCTCTTCCTGCTGCTGTTGCGCATGACGGGAGGGGTTCTTTAATTCTACATAAGGGTCTTGTTAATGATACTCCGGTCTCACTACTTTTCGATTCCGGATGCACCACTATTGGTGTTAGACAATCGCTTGTAGATCCATCTTGTGCTACAGGAAGGGTTATTAAATGTGTCACATTTGGCGGCACTCTAGAAAAATATCCTACTGCTGTAATTCGCATTGCCACTCCTTTCTTTACTGGAGATGTGCATGCTTGTCTCTTACCTAATCCTATTGCGGACCTTATTATTGGTCGTATTCACGGAGTTAGGGAGTGTACCCCACAGCAGATTGCTGCTTGGGAAGATAATAACATGCAAGCTACAAATGCAGTAGTTACAAGAGCACAAGCTCTACAAACACCCGAAACTTCACTGAATAGTGATAATGAAGTTGATAGCCAAGATAGTCACTTAGTAATCACTCGTGACTCTTTCATAAAATTGCAAGAAGAAGATCCTTCTTTAAAAAAATTCTTCGTTCTTGCGAAGAAAGGTGATCCGAATCAGGATACAAATAGAAAATCTTGGATTGCAATGAGAAACGGCGTACTTGTACGTATGGTACAAGATTCGACTACGTCGGCACATTCGCAAATTCTTGTTCCCAAGAGCATGAGAGTCCAAATATTACAACATGCTCATGACTCGCAATGTGCTGGACATATGGGTTTTGCCCGTACGAAGTCGAGAGTCCTTGCGGCTTTCTTTTGGCCTTTTGTCAATAAGGACATTCGTATTTACTGCCGATCATGCAAGGTATGTCAGGAGGTCAAATCTAGAGGACCACGACATGCTGCGCCTATCCAGGCTGCTGACATTCCTATTCGGCCGTTTCAGAAAATGGCCATAGATATTATTGGCCCTTTTAAGGTCAAGTCGGCCAGAGGACATCAGTTTATCCTTACATGTGTCGATATGTGCACACGTTGGCCAGAGGCTATTCCTCTTAAGAGCATATCTACTACAGATATCGCAGATGCTCTTTGGTTGATATTTTCTCGCTTGGGGTTCCCCAGAGAAATATTGTCAGACCATGGCACTCAACTCATATCTGACACTATGTCACAGGTAATGTCTACCTTACATATTGAACGATCTCTCAGTAGTATCTACCATCCTATGTCTAATGGGTTAGTTGAGCGTCTGAATAGAACGCTCAAGACTTTGCTTGGTAAGATAACTGAAGATCATCCTCAAGATTGGGACAGGGTTTTACCCGCGGCTCTCTTTGCCTATAGAGAAGTCCCTAATGAACACACAGGATTTTCTCCCTTCGAACTTGTCTTTGGCGCGCGTCCACGCGGCCCTATGTCTTTATTACACGATCTCATCACTGCCGATGATATTAGCGATGAAACTCAATCCTCATATGAGTATGTCATTGCTCTTAGACAAAAGATCATTGAGGCATGTAAGCTAGCAACTGCTTCATCAGAAATTGCTAAAGAGAAGGCAAGGCAGTTTGCTAACAAGAATAGATGTCTACGACAACTTTGTCCAGGTGACAAAGCATTCGTCCTACTCCCCAGTAGGGAAAATAGACTTCTTATTGCATGGAAAGGTCCGTATGCAATAGTCTCTCGGATTTCCGATGTTGACTATGTGGTCGATATTGATGGAAAGCATAAAACTTTCCACATAAACATGCTTTCGGAATTTCACGAACGTCCGGACTATTTGCTGCCTATTTTCCAGGCAACGGATGATGCTCCTGCACCTCACGGTCATTATTCATCCCTGTCTGTCATTCAGGATGAGGAAGCTACCTTCTCTGATGTCAACCTTCCCCTTCCAGTGGTTCCATTACATTCCACGGAATCTTGGAAAAACGTTTCTGTTTCTCCTAATCTTTCTGGTGACGAACATCGACAAGTCTCGTCGATGTTACAAACATTTCAGGATGTTCTCACTGACATTCCTGGACACACAGATGTCATAGAACATGACATAATTCTTACCGACAATAATCCAATTAGGGTTAGGCCGTATCCTATTCCTATACACTTTCAGTCGCAAGTGGAAAAGGAATTGGATGAAATGATTCAATTAAATATAATTGAACCATCGACTTCACCATATTCTTCTTCCATGGTTATTGTCCGGAAGAAGGATAAGAACATACGAATTTGCGTTGATTATCGCAAATTGAATCAGGTCACAAAGTTCGACGCTGAACCGATGCCTTTGTTAGAAGATCTACTGATTAGACTTTCTAATTCTAGATTCTTCACTAAACTTGACTTGTCTAAAGGTTATTGGCAAGTGCCTTTAGCAGAGCATGCCAAACCTCTTACTGCTTTTTCTACACCTAGGGGTCTATTTCAATGGAATGTTATGCCTTTTGGTCTCATGAACGCCCCTGCCACTTTCGTTCGCATGATGCGTCGAATTCTGTCACATCGTTCGGATGTCATCGCATACTTAGATGACATCTGTCTCTTCAGTGATACCTGGGAAGATCACTATTTAGGGTTATATGACTTACTGTCCACTCTACGTGAGAATAATTTGACAGCAAAACCTTCTAAAGCTTTTGTTGGTTTTGGTGAAATCTCTTTCCTGGGTCATCGTGTTGGTCATGGTCTCTTGAAGACAGAAGACCACAATACTTCCAAAATACTGAACATCTCTGTTCCTAAAACGAAGAAACAAGTTAGGAGTCTCTTAGGTTTAATTCAATTTTATGGGAGATTTATTCCAAATTTATCTTCGATCATGGCACCTCTCTCAACATTGTTGAAGAAAGGTTCGCCTAATCTGGTCCGTTGGTCTGAAGAATGCCAATCTTCACTAGACCAAATCAAGAATATATTTTCTTCTCCTCCCATCTTAAGATTACCTACTCTTGATAGGACTTTTGTTCTTCGGAGTGATGCTTCATCCACTGGGATTGGAGCAGCACTGATGCAAGAATATGCAAATACTCTGCATCCTGTTATGTACATTTCTAGAAAACTAAATGCGGCAGAGAGGAACTACTCGGTTTTAGACCGTGAGTTGTTAGCGATGGTTTGGTCAATTCTAAAGCTACAAAGATTCCTCCTGGGCGCACATTTCATTCTAGAGACTGATCAGAAAGCTCTTACAGCTATTCAGACTAAGAATTTGAAGAGTTCGAGATCCACTCGATATGCTATAGCTCTTCAACCTTTTCACTTCACGGTACGAGCTATCCGTGGTGCGGATAATGTGATGGCTGACATTTTGTCTAGATGCCCACATGACTCCAACTAATACTTCTGTCCTATATTTCTATATATTACAGAGTCATAACACACCTATATTTCTACAATAGATTAGCACATCTGTACTTACTTTATATGTACACACTATCGTGCTTTGTTGTCATCTTCTTCTGTTCGTTTTTTAAGATGATAGAGGAGGACTGAGTAGTTAATATAAGGGCCGTTAGTTTACTAAACAGCCACAATTATTAATAATGTATTGTACCTTATGAAGCATATTAGTTATTAATTAGCATTATATTGCTTGTACTTTCTCAGAATGTCATTGTTGAGCTGAGGACTTACCTTACGAGTTCTAGATTGTGTACTTACCCTCGGAATACCAGAGCATATGTCCTGGATCGTCATGTAGTTTAACTTTACTATGTACTTATGTCATTACATGTCAAAGAATGTACTATTTAAATTTTCCTATCAGATTTGTACATCCATTTTTAAAGACAATATTAGAGTATGCTGTTTAATGATGATTATAGTAACTTGCATACGTATATTGTGTTTACATGCTAACGTGATGTGTGTTGGTGACACCTCCCCGATGTGAATATTTTTTGAGACATATTTATTTTTCTGTTGAGGTATATCCTCACCAGACACTCTATAATTAGCCTATTGTTTGGCAATTTAATTAATTATCAGCGCATAATTCGTGCGTTTTGAGCCGCTTATCGCATGCTCTTTGATATTGAAAAAAAAAAATATGTTCCACATTTTTTTTTATCGGGAGGAGGTGGTGATATGTTGCGTGATAAATTCTCGCAACATCGTTTTATTTCAATATCTGTTTTATAACGCAAGGGCAACAACTGCTTGAAATTTATAGTCACTTTTCTCGGTAAGCATTTGTCTTCTCGCGTTGGTATCGAATGCAGTTAAGTTTGAGCTGTGGTTATTTTTGCGCTGGACTGCGCATGACTTGTCTTGTTGTTTGGTCGATCGGTTTCCGCCCACCACTAGAGTGGAGTGAGCGATTTGGAATGGCGAAAGAGATGCCTCGTTGAAGAGGGGATCTCCGCTTTCTTTTGTTCTGTCAGGGATGTGTAGTCCTCTTATGGATATTTCGTTTATTCGAGATAATACCTCTAGTGTTTCCCACATGTCGGGAGTCGTGATATTTCTGTGTATTTCATGAAAGCAAGGTAAATTAACATTTTCATTAACTCTATCGATTTTGGGTCGTGAGCGATTTCGATTCATAGCCTGTCTCCGAAAGTCGTCGTCACGAGATGTTCTTCCCCAGCTCACATGTCGCTGCATTGTACTGCATCGGTTGATGCATGTACCAAGGACCATTACTTGCTACTTTGTTAAATGAACTAGGTTTAGAAAACCTTTATTATCTAGAGGATATTTTTGAGGACATTATTTATACTTCGGCAGACGTGTCTGTCTTGCTGAAGTCAAACTAAGGAGAGTGAACTGATCTCATACATCTGGTTATCTCCTGGCTGTTATAGAAAAGGATGGAGTTGTTCACCTGACTACATTTACAGCACTTTGAAATATAACATGCATCTGACTCATCATTGTAATGCTGTCTACCGTTTATTGCTGTATTGAATGTTGCTGTGATAATGACTGTTTGATGTGCCTACACATTTGCGTAACCATTTTGTCACTGTGGCGTCCACAATAAATAATGAAGAAAAACGTCAACGGCTGTTTCAAGACTCATTGACTTTATACGTCGTGAGTTTACTGACGTCCTATGTGGATTGCCCTGTTATTGTTGCATGAACATTGTTTTGACTGAACACATCTACACACTACACAAAACCAGACATGCGGATGCCATCCATCATCATATGGCATCACGCATCAAAGATGCTCATAGATGACCAGAGCAAATTCGAGGCACTGCGAAACGCTTTATTGCAAAGATTTCAGTGGACCCCCGTAAATGCCAAACCATGTTCAGGGAGAGCAGGCCGGAGAAGGGAGAGAGTTTCGCACAGTTTGCTGAGTGGGTGAGAAATTACCTAACCCGGTGGAGGGAACTGTCAGGACTGGCGAAAACTTTTGAAGGGTTGGAGGAGTTAGTCCTGTGTGAACAGGTAAAGGCAAACATGTCCCCCGACTTGAGGCGGTATCTGGCAGAGCAGGGTGCCCAGCAACTCGATCAGATTATCATGTTCGCTGAAAGGTTCCAGACAGCACAGGCCGAAGTACTGGGACAGAAACGGAAACACCCAGACCTTTCAGTCCCAGACAAAGGAGCTTCGTCATCACAGCCGGCTACTTCACCAGCTCATCAGCAACCAGGGCCTTCTTGCAAGGAGCCTCATTCTGGTTATAACTTGCGCCCCCAGCAGCATAACAGAGCACCGACAACAACCTCTCAGGAACCCGCTAGGAACAGGGGAGATAATGAGAGGTATTGTCAGAATTGTAGAACCACTTCCCACTGGACATCTCGGTGCATGAACAAACCCCCAGCTCACCATGCAGCTTGTTTAAGGCCGGTGAGATGGACTAAAGGGAATAAATGGGAACCAGTCCAGGCAGAGAAGTTGTTCTCTAACAGTGGACCAGCCATAGTGAATGGGACGGCCACTACATGTTTGTTTGACAGCGGGCTTACTTACCCCAGTATCATCGCTCGTCATTTGGTGAAACCAGGGCAGTGGACCGGAGAAATAGTTGAGATTGGTGGCATTTTGAGAAGAGGTATCTCACAGCGTCTGCCCGTAGCCAATATTGAGGTGAAATGCAAGTTTGTGTCTGGCACCATCAAGGCAGCTGTAATGGCACAGCCAGCACATGATTTCATCCTGGGAAGCCCATACTTAGTTTTGGGAAACCCAACCACACCGATCCTTGCTAATGCAAGGGGGCCTACTACAGGCCAGAGAAGTGAAAGGGGACAGCCCCTGATTCACGGAGCCCCACGAGAGCTCAACCAACATCCTTGTCTTGCGATAAGGAGGACATAAGCCTCTAAAGACAGTGGAAGGTTGTTTACAGAGGCGTATATGCCTGTCAGCCCTGGTAAGCCTAAAGGTTTTACAGCGGCGACGTCTCTGATTTCGGAAGGATCTTCTTTGTCGTCGGGAATTAGGCCCCCGATGGTATTAAATCCCTCAAGGGAGGGAAATACTGACAAGAAGGAACATGTGCACGGTTCTTCAGTCAACCGCAAACAGTTACGCCCTGTTACGGGGATGTCTGGCCAAGCCAGTCAGACTGTTTCCAAACACTGGGAGGCCGCACCATTTGGTAATCATTATTTACCACGCGCCGCCAGGAAAATTCGTGGGCGAAGGAAACACATAAGAGGGAGGATGAAGGGCGACCAGTCAAGTTGCAGTCGCCAGGAGGAAATCACCAGGCGTGACCATCACAATCCAGTGCTGGCACCGATTTTCAAGGATATGGAAATGGGCCTGTATGACAATCCTAATTATGATAGTGATTAGATCGGGATGTAGATCTAGATACGGGCCAGCATGAAACCCAGAGATTTCAGTGATTTAGCACGGTTCCCGTACTTGAAAGGGGGGACTTATGTGATGCTACACTGTAATTCTGACTTTTAACAGGCCCGATTCTGTGGTTCTATTTTGAATTTTCACCAGTTTCATTTTCTTCTGATCACGCGATTTTCCGTTGTTTACGGAAATCGCTATTTTCGGGCACGCTTTTTCACCATTTATTTCTTCTCATTTGAATATATATCGTGTTTGGTATTTTTTTTTTTGAGTAGATAAATTAAATGGGTTCGTTTATGATGGTAGGTTTATTTTATTCTAGCATCAGTTTTACTTTCTTCTGATTTTTCGCGATTCCCGTAGATTTCATTGTTTACGAAAATCGCCATTTCCGGCACGCGGTATGGCGAGTCCGGAAGCACGTGGGCGTCAGGTAACGTGACGCAATTTTAAGCCACTGCGGGTTTCGCGATGATGCGTGGGAGAGGAATTCGCGTGGGTGTTTTCTCTTGTATATAATGAGGGAGGAAACCGCGGGCAATGGTCTCTGAAGAAATAATTGCCTGGCCGTAGGACGTCGTAATTATCGTTCTCCACTGTGGGAAAAACCAGCGATAATAGGTATGTAGGATTTTATTATCGTTTATTTATTAGTGGTTCTTTTAGAATTTCGTCCGTAGTTAATTTCTTCGGGGGACATTAACTTTTCAGTTTTAAAATAAACGATAGTGCCATCCATTATCATTTTTTGAAGAACGACGTAAATGCAACAGTGTGCTTATTCTTTCTATGATTTTGGCAGTAGTTAGGAGTGTGGGAAGTTGTGAGAAACACGTGTGCCCATATTTGTAGAATGTTATGTAAAACCACCATTTATTTCTGTGTATTTACTAATGTAATTTTATGGGGAAATCCCTGGTGTGTTCGTTAATTTTACTGAGCCTTAAATGGGAGAAATATTGTCGGAAGTGAATTTTACTGCTTAGAGGAGTAAACTATTCCTATAGCGATATTTCATTTAAATTGGGGCTTAAGTAGGAAACCTCATGTGTAAATGCTAAAAAAGGGAGACCCCGGAATTTCGGACAAACGAAGTTCCCGAGTTGAAAATGTTGACACGTGGGTAGCCATGTGTGACGGGCAAGTGGCCCGTCAGACAGGTTTTGTTTATTTGGCTGGCGGATTTTAGTTGAGAGAGAGAGAGGAGGAGGGAGATTTAAGTGCCAAGTGGAATAGAAATATTTTATGTATCGTTTTCAGAACGAGAGAAGGGGAGAGAGGAGGAGAGAGATTTAAGTGCCACGTGGGTAATATTAATTTTTGTATTGTTGTACATGACGAGTGAGCCACGTGGGCAATATTATTTTATGTATTGTTGTAAAAGAAGAGTGAAGGGGAGTTAGGTTAGAGATGCGTTAGGTTGGAATTGTTATACAATAGACGCATCTTCTTTTAATTTCAGCGAGTCGCGGCAAGAATAGTGGGGGAGCGTAAATTTGCCCATGTGCAAAATTACCCACGGCAACAGAACCTATCTTAAGGGTCAGACCTATGGTCTCTGGCAGTGAAGTCCCTATGCTTCAGCGGGACCGTGGTTTATTTATCATACAGCCGAGAGCATCGCTATTATAGTCTCCAGCAACGGCAGGTGGCCGGGAGACTGGTTTCAATTGCGTACAGCCGGAAATCAAGGCTGTGTTTTTTTTTCTCTAACTCCGGAGCGGGTTAAAAGAGGGAAGCTATTCAGCAGCAGAGAAGTTTTGTCGACAGTTCATCAAGTACCTCATGCTTGACGCCAGAACTTAATCATCATCATCGCAGAATTCAGGAACAGGTGACAGGGTTACCATACCTAGGTCCTGAAAGTAACGAGAGAAGAGTGTAACGGAGACGCCGCATCATCAGTCGTCGAGTGTTAGAAAGACACTGAGACCAAGAGAGAGAGATAGAGAGAGAGAGAGAGAGAGAGAGAGAGAGAGAGGAGGGAGAAAATAGACAGGACCAGTAGGGTCTGTTCAGTATCCACTTGACGGATAGATACTGAGCCCTTGTGTTACTCCCAAGTCTATTATTTGTAGCATTTCCAGTGGTGTTAGTTATCGGCGCATATCGCCTAACAAGTAGAAAGCTGTGTAGCCATTCGTTGGGGAAAAATCACCAGGACTGAGACAGTAGAAATTTATTAGTGTTAGAGAGTGGCGACTAGAGTTGACAGCCCCACCATATTAGAGTTGTTTTAATCACTAACCATTTTATTGTTCCTCAGCAGGGTGACAGGAAGAGTGAATGCGCGTGGGTTTTTTTGTTGTTGTTGTCTCTCTATCTAATTGAATGTGTACTTTGGTTTTTTTTCCAGGCCGTGCAACAGCGCACGCTATTTATGTGATTGCTTGATGATGACATTTTAATGCTTTATTGTTGTAAATAAATATATATACATATATTTACTGGATCAGATTCTACTCTTTACTATACTTACTTTACGTCGTCTGTATAGTGGTGTCTGTGGTCGTATTTATACACCTTATCTCCTTGTGTTTCAAGGCAGTCAGAGGCGGGGAGACTATAGCAATTTTTTTTGTCACGAAGCGGCATGGGGAGATTCAAATCCTGTGTCTATCTCTTGAGCCAATAGTCTCACCTGTCCACAGGCATGTCATTTTCCATCTAAATTCTATCTTCTCAGACTTTCTCATACTAGGGTCTTGCTTTCATTCAGGCAAACTCTATAAACCTAAATCCACTTCGTGACACTCTCTTATTTCTTTAATGAAATGCTTAGCACATTCATATAAACCAGATTTTACTTTTGTTATTTATGCTTTTTTTTCGATAGCGGATGGCAAAAAACATTCGTTATTAACGAAATACAGGCACATCAAATCACAAATCTTTTATTCTAGAAAATCACACGCAGATGTAGCTATTCTATAAACTTCAGACGAACAGGAAATAAAACCTACCTTTTTTGAACAAAGTTATGTTAGATAAGTTTCACCCAGCACATACAGCTTTTACCAGATTTCAACTAACAACTTAGGCCAATCCTATGAATACCACTAGATACCTTATTAAAGGATGGACGTTCATGGAGGCAATTGTCCATCTGGGTACTTTAATTACATCAATTAATAACAGTTGTGAATACATACCAGTGGTTCCACCTTGGGAAATCAAGAAACCAGACACGGACTACCTTTGTAGCAGAAATACTTAAGAAAACAAATAATATAGAAAAAATTAAAAAACACAGCCAATAAATATATAAAACAACTATTAAAAGACAGCATTACTGTATACACAGATAAATCCAAGAGAGATGATGGCAAATTGGGGATAGGAATATATATTCCAATATAGAAAATGGCAAAAAGAGTATAGTATCGCGGAAAATACATCCATTTTAAGAGTTTCTTCTTGATTTTTTTTTTTTTTTTTTAACGTATAAGCACAATTGTGATTGTCCCTATTTACAATGATGCTGTGCCAGTGCTGGGAAGAGACAACTATTCCTCAAGACATGCGAGATGCCAAGATTGTAACACTGTATAAAAATAAAGGAGACAGAAGTGATTGCAATAACTACAAAGGCATCTCTCTTCTTAGTATTGTTGGTAAGGTTTTTGCCAAAGTCATCTTAATGCGACTACACAAGTTAGCTGAGCGCATATATCCAGAGGCACAGTGTGGATTCCGAGCTGGCAGATCAACAACAGACATGATCTTCTCTCTCCGCCAGCTTCAGGAAAAATCAAGAGAGCAGAAAAGACCATTATAGATCGCCTTTATAGACCTCACAAAAGCATTTGACCTGGTTAGTAGGGATTTCATAACCCTCCACTCCCAAAGGAGCATAGGCCTTCAACAAACACATGCCAAGTCCTCCTGTCACGTGCCATCATCTCAAGTTCTTTCCATGTTCTCCTCATCATTTTCACCTCTGTTTCCAACTCTCTTCTCCATGTACTTCTTGGTCTTCCTCTGCCTCTCTTGCCCTGGGGGTTCCAGAACAAGGACTGCCTTGTAATGCTATCAACAGGTTTCCTCAGTGTGTGTCCTATCCATCGCCATCGTCTTCTTCTCATCTCTTGTTCCACTGGCACTTGTCCAGTTCTTGTCATCAGTTCCACATTGGTAACCTTGTCATACCATTTTAATCCCTCTATTCTACGCAAGCACCCATTTATGAAAGTCTGTAGCTTTTTGGTTGTTGTCTTTGTTGTTCTCCATGTCTCCGAGCCATACAATAGGACTGACTTCACATTTGAGTTGAAGATTCTTATTTTCGTGTTGGATCCTATTTCTCTTGATCTCCATATATTTCCCAATGCAATGAAAGCTCCTCTTGCTTTTTGTATTCTTATTTTGATATCGCTGTCTGTCCCTCCAACTTTTTCTATATTACTGCCAAGATATGTGTATGATTCTACATCTTGTATTGGCGTTTCTTCAAGTTCAACCCTGTTTTCATTACCTGCATTTATTCTCATTATTTTTGTCTTTTCCCTGTGTATTTTCAGACCCAATTGCTGTGACCTCTCATCGAGTGTTTTCAATTTGTCCTGCATCTGATTACGGTTATGGGACAGGAGAGCCAAATCATCAGCAAAATCCAGATCATCCAACTGCTTAGTCAGAGTCCACTGGATTCCATTTCTGTTGTGTGTTGTCGATGATCTCATAACCCAATCTATTGCCAGCAAGAAAAGAAATGGAGACAAGAGGCATCCCTGTCGCACTCCTGTTCTTATCCCAAATGGTTCTGTAAGCTGTCCTTCATGAAGAACTCTGCACGTCATGTCTTCATAGGTTTTCTTTATTAAATTAATGATTTTCAGGGGAACTCCATAATGCCTCATCAATTTCCAAAGTGATTCTCTGTCCACACTGTCAAATGCTTTTTCGTAGTCCACAAATCCGATGTATAGTGGTGAATTCCATTCCAGACTTTGTTCAACTATTATTCTCAAAGTGGCTATCTGGTCTGTACATGATCTGTTTTGTCGAAAACCTGCTTGTTCATCTCTCAATTTCTTGTCTATGGACACCTTTAATCTCTCAAGGATAATCCTGTTCAATACCTTTCCTGGCACTGATAGTAACATTATTCCTCTATAATTTGTGCACTCTTGTAGATTTCCCTTCTTAGGCAACTTAACCAGATATCCTTCCTTCCATTCTGCTGGTATCTCTTCTTTTTCCCAGACTTTACCAAGTAATTTATATAACATCTCTGTAGCCGTGTCGATATCTGCTTTGATGGCCTCTGCTGGAATGCTATCAGGTCCAGACGCTTTTCCATCTCTTAGAAGCTTTATGGCTTTCTTTATTTCTTCCTTCGTTGGTCTTTCACCGTTAATTTGTAGCTCTTCTTCTGTTGGCTGGATGTCCGGCGGGTTTTGTGGAGCTGGTCTATTGAGAAGGTCCCCAAAATATTCTGTCCACCTCTTCATTTGCTCTTGTATATTGCTGAGCAGTTTCCCATTCTTATCTTTTATGAGGCAACTTGTTTGCTTGTATTTCCCTGTTAGCTTCTTTGTGCTGCTATATAGTTCTCTCATATTTCCTTTGGCTGCAGCATCTTCTGCCTCTCTTGCCAACTCCTCAATATACTTCCTCTTGTCTCTTTTGATACTTCTTTTTACTTCTTTGTTTGCTTCTGTGTACCCTTCTTGAGCCTTGGCTTTGGAACTTCTGGTTTTGCTTGTGTTTAACTCTGCTTTCTTGTTTTTTCTTTTATCTTATTGATGGTTTCTGTTGTTATCCATGCTTTTTGTTGTCTTTCCCTTTTCCCCAGTATTTCTTCACATGTCTCCTTCCATACCGTTTTGACCTGCTGCCAATAGTCTTCTGTATTCTCTACATCTTCCAACTGTTGGAGCACTTGGAATTTGTTGGATACTGTGACCGCAAATTTGTCTCTTGTTTCTTGATTTCTTAGCTGTCCTACATTAAACTGTTGTCTATAATTTTGCATTGTTGCATATCTCTTGAGTTTCATTTTTACTTTGGCTATCAGAAGATGGTGATCTGATGCCACATCTGCTCCTCTATATACCTTTACATCCTGCAATGATCTTCTTCTTCTTCTTCTCGTTCGCTGTTGTTTAGAAATGTCTACACAAGAAGTCCGGTTTTCTGGATGTATGTTGCTGTGGTTGAAAGTTCTTCAAGACTCCCAAACAGCTTTGTGTGGATGTGCGTCTCTGTGGGCCAATGTTCAGTTCGCAATTGACTAAGCATGTGGCAGTCTTGCAGGATGTGTTCGGCTGTCTGTGCTGCCTGTCCACACGTACATAGGGGTGATGGGACCAATCTCAGTCTGTATAAGTGACTGTTCAGTCTGTTGTGTCCTGTTCTCATACGGAACAGGATCACCTGTTTTGCTCGATCAAGATATTGATAGTTGTCTCTTTGTTGATCAATTTTCCTGATGGCCTTGATAAGGGTCTTCTTTTCCTGGAATGTGATTGTTTGTTCTTTTTGTTCCTGTGTTGCTCCCTCTTTTGCTAACATATCTGCTCTCTCATTTCCTGGTATGCCACAGTGTGATGGTATCCACTGTAGCACTACCCTTCTTTTGATATTTACTTCGCATAGGACTTTGTTTAATTCTGGCAGTTTATCACTGTTGAGGGCTTGCAGAACTGACATTGCATCGGTAAGGAATACAACCTGCTGACATTGGCTTATTGTGTTATTTATTATTCCTGCAGCAATGCTTATGGCCTGTACTTCAGCAGCATAGTTTGAACAGAATATTCCAGTAGGTGAACAGGTGGATTCATTTTCTTTGTCTGGATAGACCACATAAACTCCTGCGCCTCCGTTCTTCACTGCTCTGGTTGCAGATCCATCAGTATATACTTGGATCCATGCTTCTCTGGGGTATAGTTCTTCAATCATGTCACATGCTGCTATTTTCCTTTGGAGAGTATTTAGCTCTCCCATGGGGCAGGTGGTAGTTATGGAGGTCTTAATACTGAAATTTTGATGTTGTTCCCATGGGGTTGGGAGGAGTGTGGGAGTTATTTCCTTAGTGATGTCTGGTAGTTCATCCTTGTATGTTCTAATTAGTTTTTTGGACCGATGCACAAAACTGCTTCTCTTCAACCTCCCACTGGCTAAATCTCCAAATCTAGTTTTCATTGGATGTGCGGGCATGTTCTTGTACTTTTCTGCTTGGATCAGGGTCTTAGTGTCTCGTCTGTATAATAAAGGTGGAATGCCTGTGATTTTTTCCATTTCATTTATTGGTGTGGTCTTCATGGCACCCGTGATCAACCTAAGCGCTTGATTTTGTACTTTATCTAAGGCTTGTAGGTGTGATTTGGCTGCTGTAGACCATGCTGCTGATCCGTACTCTAATATAGGTCTTATTGCAGCTGTATACACTTTCTTTAATGCTGTTTCGTTAGCTCCCCAACTTGATCCAGCTATTTTCCTCAGTATGGAAAGTTTTCTTCTCGCTTTAGCCTCTGTTCTCTCGATGTGGTGCCTCCATGTCATTCTCTTATCTAATGTAATGCCCAAGTACACCGGTTCCTCATCTGTTTGGACATGTATATTTCCAAGTCGTATCTCTCCTGCTTTGTCTTTGTTGGAGAGCGTGAAAAGTGTTGTTGATGATTTTTCAGCGTTGATCTGCACCATCCATTTCTCTGCCCATGCTGCTATGTTGTCTGCTGCCCTTTGTATTCGCTTATTAGCGATAGTTAGATGTTCTTCTACACACCACACCACCAAGTCGTCAGCGTATAGGGCAGCTCTCACACCTTGTGGCAGATCGTGGATGAGGTCATTGATGAATACAAGGAACAGGGTGGGAGACAATACTGAGCCTTGAGGAACTCCATGTTTTAGGAGGATTTTCTTGCTGTTGTGACCTTCCATAGTGACTCTTGCTTTCCGATTGTGTAGGAACGACTGGATCCATTTTCTCATATTACCCTTGATTCCGTTCCTTTGCAGTTTTACTATTAACCCGTCTTTCCATACTTTGTCAAAAGCTTTTTGGAGATCTATCCATAGGGTAAAGACTTTTCTCTTTTCTTGGAAGGCATCTTCAACTATCTGTGACAGGTATGTGATTTGGTCTTCTGTGCTGCTGCACTCTCTAAACCCTGCTTGTTCTGGCACTAAAATTTTCTCGGATTCCAAGTACCATTTCATTCTTCTGTTGATCATCCTCTCCATTGTCTTACATACACAGCTTGTTAGGCTTATTGGTCTGTAGCTGGTGGCCTTCCTGTTGTCTTTTCCTTTCTTTATGATGGGACACATGAGCGCCTCTCTCCATATCTGTGGCACACTGCCTGTCATCCAACTGTAGTTGTATATTTGCAACAGTTTGCTCATTGCTGTATATCCTAGGTGTTTTAGCATTTCGTTGGTTATACCATCCGGGCCTGGTGATTTCCTGTCTTTAAGTTTCCACACGGCTGTTTTTAACTCGTCCATATTGAAAGGTTTGGACATAACGTCCGGACTGTTTCCATTAGTTCTAGTGTGGATTATTTCTTGACGAATGTCTCGTTGTCTGCGTAAATTGACGGAGATGTTACTTTCATTTCTGTAGGATTCCGCAAATATGTCTGCTGCTTGTTTGCCGGTATATAGTTTCCCTGCATCGTCTAGTGTAATGGTTTGTCGTTGAGAATTGTTATCGTCATTCAATTGTTTAGTGAGTTTCCACAACTTTCTCCCTTCCTTTTCAAGGTTTAGTTTATATGTTTTTTCCCTCCAGCTTCTCCTCTGGGCTTCTAGCTTTCCTTTAATGAATTTTGCTTTTGCCTTTTGTAGCATGATATGGTTCTGTTGGGATGGTTGTACCTCTGCAGTGTGCCTTGCTTCATTCATATCTTCATGTAGGTTTTGTAGTGTGTTGGACCAATATGGTACATAGTTCTTCCTCGCTCCTCTCGGTATTGTCTCCTTTGCTGCCTTGAGTACTCCATTATTAAAATCCCAGATGACTCTGTTAATGTCTCTGTCTAGTACCTTAATATCTTTTGTAAGCAGATTTGCTCTGTGTTGATAAATGGACCAATTTGCTTTTTTATAATTCCATCTTGGCTGACTTGGACTTGTATTTATTGTTCTATTAATTTTGATGAATACAGGACGATGATCACTTCCACCGAGTTGTTCTCCTATTTCCCTTTCCACTATCCCAGCCAAATCAGGTGTGCAGAATGCCAGGTCTGGAGTAGAGGTGCTATGCCATCTTCTGGAGTAAAAGGTTGGAGGATCATTAGGGTTGTTTAGAAGGGTTAGGTTATTGTCGTCTTGCCAGTTTTCTATCTCTTCGCCCCTTCTATCTAGCTGGTTGTATCCCCAGCTTTGGGAATGGCTGTTGAAGTCTTCCACCGCTATGAAGTTGCCAATGGGGACATCTATGCTAGTCATGTTCAGTGGTATGTCATTGGGGCAGTAGAAGTTTAGGAGATCCAGTTCCAGAGTGTTATGTTTTAGATGGATTACTTGGTATTCTGCACCTTCTTTATATGTCTTGGATTCTATAGCGTTGAGGTTATTCCTTATCAGTGTTAGTATGCCACCCTTCTTCCGATCTTTTCTGTCAACTCTGAAGCATTGATAGCCCCGTATCTTAAAATGTTTTCCTTCCTGTAGGTGGGTTTCTTGTATGCAGCATATGCTAATTTCTTTCCGAAATAGGGTATTCTCTAGTTCAGTCTTTTTGTTGTTGACTCCCTCTGCATTCCAATGCATGACATTCAGAGGGGCCGTCGTCTTATCTGGTTGGCCAGTTACTTTCTCCTTCCGCCTCCTGGCTCCATTTGGCGGACTAAGGAGACCTCCAGTAGCTGAGGGTGGATTCTGTCGAGGCTCAGAATCCGGCACTGCTCCTGCCTGGAGGGACTTCACAGGGCGAGTACCATAACGATAATTTTTTGACATCTGTTGTGTAGACATATTAAACCAAAGCGGGTTGCATGGTACCATGGTTGCTGGTGCGCCTCCTGGCCTGGTACATCTGACTTCAGCACCTGTTTCTTAAGGCAGAGTGTGCTCATGCCTCCCCCTCTGGCTGGGGGATTTGATTTTGCCTTTACCTCGTTTGCTGTCCCATCTTGCCTCCCGCTGGGGTTGATACCCAACCTTCGGCAAGATTACTGGGTATAACGGGGTCCACCACGAGTAGGTGAGGTAGACTTGGGCAGGAGAGGCTAAGAGACATGTTGAGTCTTGTATTGCGCATCACTGCCCCATTTGGACCCCATCCTGCAATGATGATCTAAACTTCTTCTTTATGCATATATGATCGATCTGATTTTCTGTTCTATGGTCTGGTGATATCCATGTTGCCTTGTGTATTCTCTTATGTGGAAACATGCTTCCTCCTATAGCCAGTTGATTTGAAGCACAGAAGTTTGCGAATAGTTCTCCATTTTCATTCATTACTCCTAGCCCATGTTTTCCCATGACTTCTTCAAATCCAGTATTGACTGTACCTATCTTTGCATTCATGTCACCCATCAAAATTGTGATGTCTCTTCTTTTTACTTTATCCATAATTTCCTGTAGTTTAGTATAAAATGCTTCTTTCACAGACTCTTCTTTGTCATTAGTTGGTGCATAACATTGGATGACATTGACATGAATTTTCTTTTTAGCTGTTTTGAAAATAGCTGTTATTATTCTGGGTCCCACAGCTTCCCATTCAATGAGTGCTTTCTGTGCTTCTTTAGATAACATAAGAGCTACCCCTTCACTGTGGTGTGAACTTTCGTCTTCGTGTCCTGAGGACAGCACCAATTCACCTGTGATGAGTTTCTTCCTGTCTACCCCCTTCCACTTTGTTTCACACATTCCCAGAACCTAGATTTTGTATTCCCTCATTTCTGCTGCTACTTGTGCCACTTTCCCTTGTTCGTTCAATGTCCGAACATTCCAGGTGCCAAATCTGGAAGTTCTCCTAGAAGAAAGAAGGTTAGTCAGCAACACAGACTCCTTTCGGCTTTCTCTGTGTTGCATCATACGCCTCCCCGCGAGAGGACCTTCCCCTGTCTTGGATGGCTGGGTTAGTAGGGATGGACTCTTTAAAATCCTCCTGAAAATAGGCTGCCCTTCTAAAATGCTGGAAATGATAAAGTCATTCCATGACGACATGAAGGGAACAGTCCAATATGCTGGAAGCACGTCACAGCCCTTTGATATACGAAGTGGCGTTAAACAAGGCTGTGTTCTGGCTCCGACCCTCTTCGGAATCTTCTTTGCCTTACTCTTGAAACATGCATTCAGAGATGCAACTGAAGGAATATGCCTTCACACTAGGTCAGATGGCCGTCTGTTTAATCTTTCAAGGTTGAAAGCAAAAACAAAAATCAGAAGGGTCACTATAAGAGACTTGTTGTTCGCTGATGATGCTGCAGTCGTCACTCAAAGCCAACAGGAGCTTCAGAGCTTGATGAATCGCTTCACTAAAGCATGCAAGGACTTTGGCCTCACAATAAGTCTAAAGAAAACGAATGTGCTGAGTCAGGATGTGGGTGCTGCACCAGTTATCACTATCGATAACTATGAATTGGCAGTGGTGCACCACTTCACATACCTAGGGTCTACCATCAATGACAAACTCTCACTGGATACAGAAATCGACAGCCGCATTGGCAAAGCTGCAGCTACCTTTGCCCGCCTCACATCGCGTGTTTGGGGAAACTCTAAACTCACAATGAAGACCAAAGCTGCGGTATATAATGCCTGCGTCACCAGCACACTCCTATATGGCAGCGAGACCTGGACGACCTATGCTAAGCAAGAAAGAAGGCTCAATATCTTCCATTTGCGGTGTCTACGCCGCATCCTCGGCATCTCGTGGAAAGATAAAGTGACAAATGTCGAGGTGTTGTCACGTGCTAGCCTTCAAAGTATGTATACGCTGCTTAGACAGCGCAGACTTCGCTGGCTTGGCCATGTTCGCCGCATGGAAGATGGTCCCAAAAGATATCTTCTACGGACAATTAGCAGATGGCAAGAGAACAGTTGGGCGACCACAGCTGAGGTTCAAAGATGTGTGCAAGAGAGATATGAGGGCACTGGACATGGATCCAGCAACATGGGAGGATGAAGCTGCCGATCGCACTAAGTGGCGATGCTATTTACGGCACCACCTCAGATTGGGCGAAGAGAGGCTCACACAAGAAGCAGAGGTGAGGAGAAAACGTCGAAAGGAGCACCAGGAAAATAAGCAGCTGAGGGCTGCCACCTCAGGGGCGCATTCCCATAGTCAGTTATGACTGAAGGGGCTATTATTATTATTATTATATTAGTACGGGAAACGCGTAATCAAGATTATGATATTGTGTATGCGGATGAAACTTGGATCAATGCTCACCACACAAGTGACAAGGAATGGCAGTTATCAGATGGAACGATTAAAAGATGTGTACCCAGTGGAAAAGGACAACGTCTGATAATGGCACATGCAGGCAGCAGACATAATGGGCTAGTGAAAAATGCTGAACTTATTTTCACTTCCAATTATACGGACAACCGGGACTATCATACCGAGATGAACGGTAACATATTTAGAGAGTGGATTGAAAATACTCTTCTTCCGTCCCTAGACAGATCATCCTGTCTGATAATGGACAATGCATCATACCACAACGCTGTGGCAGAAGAAGACAAAATTCCGACATCTTCGAGTACAAAAGATGCTATAAAGATTTGGCTCAGAATAGAAGAAATTCCATTTAACGAGGGCTTTCTGAAACCTGAATTACTGTCCCTTGTTAAGAAATCACAAAAGACCAAGATATTCCATATAGACAAGTTGATTCAACAGCATGGTCATATGTGTTTGAGACTGCCACCTTATCATTCACATTTTAACCCAATTGAAGTCGTTTGGGCAAAAGTTAAAGGATAGGTGGCAGCTGAAAATAAAACTTTCAAACTATGCAATATGAAAGAACTAACATATGCCGCCCTCTCGCAGATAGACAAAGATTATTGGTGTAAATGTGAAGACCATGTCTTAAAAGAGGAAAATGACTATTGGAAAAAAGATGGACTGTCGTTTGTTCAGCCGAGAATAGTCATCAATATGTTAGACTAGTCTGACTCAGAATAAGTGTGTAAATACCTTATATGTTTTCTCCTCCATCTATGTGTATATGTAAACCAATTCATTTCCTTTTTATCTCCGCGATTTCACTACTATTTTTAACATACACAGTACTTTCACCTCTCCAACAGCTGAACTGGAATAAACACATAGATAAACTAGTGGAGTCTTGCAGAGGATTGACTAACTTATTAAGATATTTGAAAGGTAATGGATGGGGTGCAAGCACAAAGACAATGCTCACTTTTTATAAATCTTTTATTAGAGGAAAAATAGATTATGGAAGTATAATATATGACTCTGCTGCACACAGTAACAAGATTAAATTAGACAGAATTCAGCATCAGGCTTTATGTACAATAGCAGGTGCAATCAGATCAACATCAATGGGAGCTATAGAGGTGGCTTTAGGAATCATACCCTTGGAATTACGGAGAAAGGAGTTAAGACTAAATTACATGAACAGAGTTATGTTGGATAAGTCTCACCCAGCACATACAGCTTTTACCAGATGCCAACTAACAACTCAGGCCAAGCCAATGAATACCACTAGATACCCTACAGGATGGAAGTGTATGGTGGAAATTGTCCATCTGGGTACATTAATTACATCAATTAATAACAGTTGTGAATACAAGCCAGTGATTCCGCCCTGGGAGATCAAGAAACCAGACACGGACTACCACCTAGCAGAAATACTTAAGAAAACAAATAATATAGAAAATATTAAAAACACAACCAATAAATATATACAACAAATATCAAAAGACAGCATTACTGTGTACACAGATGGATCCAAGGGAGAGGACGGCAAATTGGGGATAGGAATATATATTCCAATATGGAAAATGGCAAAAGAATATAGCATCACGGAAAATACATCCATTTTAACTGCAGAGATAGTGGCAATACTAAAAGCACTAGAAATATTCTCTAATAACCCTCCCAAAAAATTAACAGTTTTAACTGACTCTCTTTCAACAGTTAAAGCACTTAGAAACTTACGAGAATGTAGTAGACCTGATATAGCAGAGGAGATTTTTCTGGCTACTACATACTTATATTCTAGAGGATGTTCAGTATTAATTGCTTGAATACCTTCACATGTTGGCATAGAAGGAAATGAAAAGGCAGATAAAGAAGCCAAGAAAGGTAGATCTGATAAAAATCTAATAAATGTAGGGATGAGTAAATCAGAAATTAAGAGCTTAATTAAAGATTTAATAACAGATGAATGGAAAGCAGAGTGGGATAAAAATCTGAAAGGAAGACATGCATATAAGATGTTCAGGGCTCCAACAAGAAAATGTCAGATATCTAGGGAATTGAAAATTCCCAGTAATAAGAAACTTCTCAGACTACAGCTGGGAAAAGGCTATTTCAGAATAGAAGAACCTTACTATGCAGGATGTCTTCAAGACAATAATATAGAACATTTCTTGTTAAAGTGTAAGAGGTATGACCAAATGAGAATACCAATATTGGATTATTTGCAGGCATCCAACTTACCTATAAATATAGAGGAGGTATTGAGAATAGACAGACCTAGGGAACTGCATAATATAGTCAAACAATATTTAACACGAACACATGTTAATATATAGTGGCTGGGAATGTGAAGGTCTGATGCTGTTCTTACAATGCATGTGACTTTAAACAGATGAAAGTCAATTAAATATCTGGTAAAGTCCGTTATATAACTAGAACCACCAGGCCTTTACACCCCTCCACTTTAATATTATTCTTGTTCATAGTTTCTTCTTGATTTTGTTTGTTTGTTTTTTATTTTATTATTTAACGTATAGGCCTAAGCACAATTGTGAGTATCCCTATTTTCAAATGTGATGCCACTTTCTCATGTCGGCAGTTGTTCATATTATTTGGAATTGAAAACAATATATATCCTAATTATAACCCATCAGAGGTTGAACGGGATTTCTGTTTATCTTCATTAATTTAAAAAAAAACCTCTTCATGCATCCATTCACGTTTTAGTATAAAAAGTAACATTTACAACGAATAGGCGTTATTATTCTCTCAAATATTTCGAAGAAATAAAAAAGAACCTCACGTAGTAATCAGTTAACAAACCCCTCTAACATTCGAATTGTATAGACGCCTATGCCGAAAATATGCAACTTCCTTCATTTACGGTAAATTATTTTCTTCCAGGACAAAATAATTACTTCGTTAACAAAGATCAAAGGAATTAGCTGTTGCAAGAAAAGATCACTACCTGCAACATTGGATTTTATAAAAACTTTGGGACATTGAAAATATAAGACCACGTGCAAAAAATCATGTTTATCAGTGCAAGGAATATGGAGATATTTGAAGTCAATCGTCGACCGATCTTTATGAAACGCACTATAATACTATCCCCACATTACTAATTTCTAAGTAACGAACAGTGAGTTCCCAGGTTTTTGGGAAAATACGGGAAAAGGCTCACATTGCACCGTGAAATCTAAATTGAACGTTCATTAAAATAAAAACAAAGCAAATGAAGACGTGGCATACAGGAAAAGAAATGGACTGACAACATAAGGTAATGACCAAATCCATCCCTCCTGGAACTAAAAAAAAAGAATCAATAGACAAAATTGGCGATCAATAGTCAAACACAAATCAGCAGTAAGGCTCTGTCGGTCGAGTTACGTGACTGATGGTGACGATTTGATGAGATATACATTTACATGTTAACTCGCCACAGCTTTCATGACATGAAGGGTTTCTGGGGAAGGGGTGCTTTAAAAAATATTTCTATAACTTTTGTTTCCCCCATTTTGTAAAGCGCTGAAATGAAAACGTCTCTGGATCACTATCGTAGAGGGATGGTGCATACACTGGCATGGCTGAAATACTACACAGCGCAAGCAGTCGATCACGCGGTTCACAGCGAGAGACATTATCGACAGCTTCTAGCGCGAAAAAATAGCAGATAAAACTGAATTTTTAAAAGGTGAATAAAGGAGTATAGTGGAAGGAAGAAATGTTAACAATGTTGATCGAGTTTAACATAAAGGCTTCAGCTAATCCACTCTGGCAAGTGCTGTATTTGCAAATCTCGACATGTACTTAGTTTAGTTATCACATACAGGCCTATGTTTGTTTGTGTTACGCTGTATAAATGTTTTTATTACAGAAATGCTCTTTACAAATGTGTGATCACGCAGGCAAAAAATCGCATTAAGAACTGTTAATTAAAACAACTGAGAATGGTAACTGAGTATGGTTATTTTCTGGCCACGTATTTTGATTTGGATTTTAAAAGCAGATACTGTACTATTATCTGGTATCAGCTGAACACACACATTATGGTAGGAACTGAGGAGGAACAATTAATAACACACACTGCTCAACTTTAATATTATGTTTGGGCTTTTATTAACAGCTTGACATAATGTCATCCCACGAAAATTCACAAAATAACGCATACGTTAATCAGACGTGGAGTCACCATTTTAGTGGAGAGGAAAATATGCCGAGACCACCTAATTCAGTTACTGAAAGCAGATTGTTGAGCAGATTTCGAAATGAGCAGTCTCAGTCAGACCGAGGTAAAGATAACAGCTGTTTACAAATGTAAAGCTCCGGCTCGTCTTAAAATATCACAGTCATATTATAATCACGATCGTTTTTGCCCTTCAGCTCCCCCATGGAGCATATGCCGCCAAGTAGTTCACGCCAAACAATCCTGTCCTGTAGGCTACTACAATGCAGACCTGATAAGGAGAACTCACCAGGGACCCAAGAAATAGTTCTTCTTATCAGAAATTCCTCTTATCAGATAAGAGTTCAAGCATATGGTAATGCATTTGCAACGTACAATGCAATAATGAATTAGCGTTGAATACGACAGATGTATGACACAGAAAATATGTAAATCACCAAAAGTGTTAATGTACAACGTTGGCACAGATATCTAGATAATAACAGCACTTTTTACACTTTGAAAAGAAAAAGCTGCAATTTTCCTCTGTATCTTAGTACCCGTACTTGAATGAATAAAAATGTCTTTCCATGACATCCTTAAATTCAAAGAAATTATAAATTAAATCATCTTGGCATCCAGCCTGCATTATATACATGTTAGTTTTATCCATGCAATTTGAAACTTCCAACTGTGAAATAGTTTGTACCGTTAACCCACAGTCATCATTATCTCTAGAATTTGTAAACTCTTAAATGATAAAGCACTCTTAAATGAAAAAGTCTGTAATTTTCCTCTGTGCCTTGGTACCTGAGTTAATAAAATGTCTTTCCATGGCCTCTTTAAATCCAAAGAAATGAGAAATTAAATCATCTTGGCATCCAGCCTGCATTATATGCATGTTAATTTTATCCATGCAATTTGAAACTTCCATTTGTGAAACAGTTTGCACTCGCAACCCACAGTCATCATCATCATCTCCATCTAGGTCAGGACTGGAAAGGACAGAAGATGAAACTGTTGGCATACACATCCCTAGAATATCAGCACTGGCAAGGCTAGCACTACATGTAGTAACAATATCATTGTCAATGCTGACAAAATCTTCTGCTGAAATGTTCAGTTCCTGATATAGTCGATGAAGCAAAGGTTCCACAGAAGTTTCAATTATAATACTGCCATTACAAGTATTTGATACAACCGTGTTTTCATCATCTGTATCATCTCCAACTTTAAAGCCTGCTTTTCGAAAACAGTTTGCAATAGTCACAGGCAACACTTTACCCCATGCAGATTTCAACATAACAATAGCGTCCAGAAGGGTTATCTTGAAGTCTTCAGCAACCAAGTCTGCATCAATGTGACCTACAAGTTTGGACAACATTGCTGACCTATAATGAACCTTCAGATTTTGAATAATACCTTGGTCACAAGGCTGAAGTTTGGATGTCGCATTTGGTGGTAAAAATAAAAGTTCTGTTGCTTTTAGATTTTGAACATTTAGGTGGGCTGAACAGTTGTCAAGAACCAAAAGAACTTTGCGATGTTGACGTTCCATAGAATGATCAAATGCATGTAGCCACTTGGTGAAAATGTCTGATGTCATCCAGGCTTTTGAATTAGCTGCATAATCAACACACAATTTTTTCAAACCTTTAAAACAGCGTGGATTTTTGAATTTACCGATTACAAGTAATGGCAATTTTTCTGAACCATCCATATTTGTACACACAACAGCTGTGATTCTTTCATTCGATTTTTTCCCCCCATGACACTTTTCATTTCTGAAGGAAAAAGTCTTGTCAGGCAGCAATCTCCAAAACAATCCAGTTTCATCTGCATTAAACACATCAGCGGAATTATACCTACTCATGGCTGGTTTTAGCACCTCCTCCGTCCATGACTCGGTAGTCGTTTCATTAACAGAATGCCTTTCCCCACACAAAGATTTGTAAGTAATGTTGTGCCGTTTTTTAAAACGACCCAACCAGCCAGGACTACATTTCCAGCCAGTCCGACGTTCCAGAAGTGCTAACTCTTCTGCCTTTGCAGTTAATATAGGTCCATTTACAGGAACATTTGCTGATCTCGCCATGGTGAACCATTTTAGGAGTGCCGTGTCAACAACATCACACGCCGCTTTTCGGTCCTTCATTCTGTGACAATGAACTTGTCCACCATAAAACATTTTTCTGTACCGATCCTTATTTTTTATGATTCCTGAAAGCGTTGATTTTGGAATGTCGAATTCCTTTGCTATTTCCATTTTCTTTTTGCCACTATTTTCCACTTCTTGTAATAGCTCAATCTTTCTTTTCAAAGATATGGATTTTAACTTTCCAGCCATTTTTAGAGGGGAAATAACTCAAATTCTAACATCGACGAAGCGCGCAATTTCCGAAAATAGCCGAAAAGTTGTTCAAATGTCCAGGTACTGTATTTGAAAAAAGTTCGTCTTAAGCAGATCAAATTTTTTAGTCGGGACACGTTTAATCGTTCGGCATATCCGAAAATTCGTGATAAACGGATTCCGCTTAACCGGACATTTTTTACAAAGACAAAGAAGAAAAATTGCCGGGGATAAACAAATTGTTCTTCACAACAGAAATTCGCCACATCCGAGATCGCCTTAAGCGGTCTGCACTGTATTTCGTTTGGTCTTTTTTTTTTTAAATGAAGAAAAATAAGTGGAATTGAAGAAAAATAAGTTGAAAAACTGTGGACCGTATGTTCGATACGACCTAAACAGATAAATAAATTCAGGAACGCAATATTGAGGGGTAACAGTTGGGGTTAGGTTTAGGAATTAAAAATTTAATCTAAATTCTAGGGCCTAACCCTAATGACGTGGACGACTTGTTTGGATGTCATTGAAGAATGCATCCTGCTATTTTTCATTTCAATCTAAGATGATTCTGGTCCAACACTCATGGATTATAATTAGTATATATGGTGTCTTTAATTCTAGACAATGTTTTCTATTGCTGATTATGGTATCGTTTCTCCTTTCCAATTATTGTAATTTAAAGTGTTCAATTGTGTGGATATGTGTGTGTAGGCCCATGTATTTTTTCCTTTGTCCCAAAATGGTAGTTTCGGTTGAAATGAAGGACAGTGGATTGTGTTCTTTGCTGTCATTAGGGTTAGGTTTAGGATTCCCTTACCACTTAGGCTATTACTGTGAATTTTTTTTTGTGAGACTCTTTCGAACACTGTGCTTCATTTCAACCATAGTTTTCCCATATCTGCTATGGTGTTAATAAGAGGGAGGAGGATGCGAAAGTTTGTGGTGTTTGAGATGATGCATAAGTTACTATTTATTTGTCATTACTAACATGTCACTAGACCTTTACCCTTCTGACAAAAAAGGATCCCGTTACACGCCCATTGAGGCATATTGGGAATATGGTGTTAGGCCCATATTTTCTTGACCATCGGCACACAAGGGGTGATGTGATCAGCATCACGCCGGCCGCCTTAACCTCCCAGAGTTAATCTGGTACCCAATTCATGAGGCTAGGTCGACCTAGCTGTTTGCATCTAAAAAATCCCACCTCTACTGGGCATCGAACCATGGACCACCGAGCTAGGAAGCCAGTGCATTAACCACTGTGCTACCCCGGCTCCCCTTCTGACATAACCATACCAATAATTATATTAAAATAGTTGTTCTTGTTATATACCGTTTTACTATAAAGTATAGTTCTCTAGGTCTTATAGAACTACACTTTGTAGGATGATGTATAATGGTCTTACTTTTGTCTCAGTTGTAAATCAGTAAACTTTCTTTTTGAAGACTTAGCCTTTTGACCTTACGGCACTCATTTGAAACACAGTTTGCACACTTCAGCTTTAAAAAACTACCAGAACTGTAGGATTTCAAGCACTGTTACTCACCATATTCTATATTATTCAGATCCCATTACCTCCCGTCATAAATATCTACTGTTGCATCCCTTGCACAGTGTTCAGGGACATAATACCAATTTCCTACATGGCCAAGTAACTTACTTAGAAAAAAAATGAAGGCTCAGATCATTAGTGTTCTGTTGTATTGAGAGGTAAGGCTTATGATTGTGACAATTAAATCAGTCAGTCAATACCCTTTAGCTTCCCAAGAAGCACAAGCATTCAACCAACACGTGCCAAGTCCTCCTGTCATGTGCCAAGTCCTCATGTCATGTGCCATCAGCTCAAGTTCTTTCCACATCTTCCTCATCATTTTCACTTCTGTCGCCAGTTCTCTTCTCCATGTACTTTTGGTCTACCTTGGCCTCTCTTTCCCTGGGGATTCCAGAACAAGGACTGACTTGTAATGCTATCAGCAGCTTTCCTCAGTGTGTGTCCTATCCTTTGCCAGCGTCTTCTTCTCATATTGTGACAATTAGAGACTAGAAAAAATAAGTCTTTGGAGAGATCTAATATTCAGTTACACTCAAAGTGGCTCTGTTGTAACCCAACCATAGAAACATCTTTGTGTAATGTGAATCAACAAGTCAGTGATAGCTTGAGTTCAGGCCTAAGCTCAGAAAATATTCCAATTGTCATCTTTGCTGGTGTGTGAGAGAGTGAGGCTAGTACTAAGTGATTTAATGAGTCTTTGGAGCCCCAGCAACCTCGCTCATTTGGCGTTTTCCTCATCATCATAGATTTTTTTAGTACCTATATGTAGTTCTTGTCCTTGTCACCTGTTCGTAACTGTGGCTGACGAAGGGTAAAACCCGAAACGTCCCTTGTTTCATGTGTACCGTTTACTTGTAAAACTGATTTCATACCATATTATTTTTTAATTTATATATTTGATTTAATGAGTCACATATTCAGCCAAAATAAGAGATGGACTTTCATAAATGGGGGAATGTATCAGAATAGATGATTTAAAATGGTATGACAAGATCACTAATGTGGAACTGATGGAAAGAACCAGATGAATACCAGCGCAGCAAGAGGTAAAGAGAAGACACAGGCATAGGATATGACACACAGTGAGAAAAACCAGCTGATAGCATCACAAGGCAGTCCCTGTTCTGAAATCCCTAGCCTTAGAAATACTAGGAGATGAAAATCACAAAGAAAAGAACTGGAGACAGGCATGAAAGGGATAAAGAAAGCACAGACAGACCTTGAACAAATGGCATAGAACAGGAATGTTTGGAGTGTATTTGTTAGAGGCGTGTTCTCCACAGGGAACTGAGATTAATGAATGAATAATCAACCAGAGTAAAGGTACATGTTTGTGGGAAAGCTTGTTGATGCTAGGAGAACGGGCCCTGGAACAGGTCAACCACTGTAAATACCTTGGAGCTGTGATAGGCTGGAAAGGAGGCATCAAAGAAGAGTTGGCTACCCAAAAAGCAACTGCCGGGAGTCTCTTTCAGGCCATGAATCGAGCATTCCTCAGCAAAAAAGAGAAATGGGTAAGAAGACAAAGATGGCTGTATATCACTCTACCGATGTTCCAGTCTTGACCTACAGGTGCGAGTCATGGGCAGTGACTACAACCCACAACACAAAAGCCAGCTCCAAACCTCAGAAATGAGGTATCTGAGGAAAGTGGTTAAAGTAAAATAAAGGGATATGGTTTGTAACCAGACGATATGTTGTGGCCTTGTAAACCCAACCCCTGCAGACCTGAGTGAAAAAGTCCCAGTTACGATGGTTTGTCTGCAGAATGGGAGAAGACCGGATGTCATGACAAAAATTGGAAACTAAGAGCCAGTGATCCAGACCTCCAGGATGACTCAGAGTCTACTGGGAGGACATCAGACAATCCCTGAAGGACTGGACTGGGATCAAGCCAAAAGGAAGACAGCCGATGGGAAATTATGACGTTGTCTCTGGCAAACCTCTACACCCCGTTGTAGAAGAGGAACGAATAAGTGAGTTTGTGGAAAATCAGTGCTTTTGAACTTTCATTTTCGTTAACATCATCTTGACCTTTAATTTCCGTTAACATCTCATTAACATCATCTTAACCTTTCATTTCCGTTAACATCTCATTAACATCATCTTGTACTTTAATTTTAATTAACATCTTGCTCTGTAAAAATAGATATCTGTACAGTCACATACACCCCAGGACTTACAGACTTGTTTTCTTAAATCTAACAACAGACTCTAGTAACCCCATCCGAAGTGGAAACCAGTCATCTCAAGTGACCTCACAAAAATACCAGCAGCCATTAAATCAACCAGAAGCACAAAGTCAATTGTCAGCTGATGCCAAAGAATTTGTTCCACGTTCTAAGGTATGTCTATTTGCACAAAAGTGTTGTTTTGTGTTAATGTAATGTAAAAAATAGTACACTTTAGCTTTACTGCTGTATTTGTGTCTCCTTTTTCGTCTTTTTCGTTATATTTTTTTAGTCATGAAATAGCATAGGCCCACCAGTACAGTTGGCCAATTTACGGTAGTTGTTTCTGAAGCATTGTGTGTTACATGAGAAAGCTGCCAAGTGTAATGCACCTTTATCGCTAGTTATGACATGCTTGATAGTGTGCTGCAGTCCTATTCTGTGTTCTTTAAAATTCACATTTTTCTCTTCATATTGCATAACGGCACAAGTGAGCAGAGTAAATTAAATTAAAATGTAACATCATAAAAAAATATTTCTTTTAAATTATGAATTAAGTTAATATTTACACAGTTGTATTAGTTTAGTTTAATCTTGGGTCTTCCATGGAATGGTGGACCTTGTTTCACCTGAAAAGCAGTTTTTGGATTTTTTACTGCACATCTCAGCAGTAACATTTAACACATTAACTACCGCGAGCTGGTGGGACCGGCTTTTGAAATCCTATCATTTGGACCACGAGCTGCTCAGAGCGTCAATCTAATTTAGTAATAAAACGAATGAAAAATGTACTGAAACATTTTCTGATCTGGTTCGAGATTTTAAGTTGCCACCGGAAAACAAATTCCTAAAGCATGGTTGTTGTAGAACATTGGAAAATTGATATTATGTTTATATTTTTTAGCGTTTTGGGTTAGTTACCAAATCTTTTAAAACTGTTTCCCGTGGCAACTAGGGATAGGACCACAAAAAATGCTTGTACATCTCGTCTAACGGCTGAATAGGCTAGAAACTTGTTTCAACAATTGACTGATAGATCTAGCGACAAGGACAAGAGTGAAAACGGTGTGCACATTGATTGAAATAGTGATTTTGATAGAGATGGGGCACAAGCAGTTATAATTGTGAAAATATTGCAAGTCTGCGGCCATCGGAGGGCTGTTAAATAGCAACAACCTCTATTAGAGTTACAAATGGTGCTTATTCTAATAGTACATTCATTTATCTTTAAAATGACATGTAATTCATCAAAATCTGTAAACAATTACGAAAACTACAGCTTACTTTGTGCAAACTCCTACAGGATGAAAATGGGAAAAGAATTTTATTCGGCCACAGTGTGTTTTTCAATTCAGTAGTTAATGTGTTAAGCATGCCTATTTTGCTTGTGCACATCCGACAGTTAGTTTTACAAGTAAAGTAACAGAAATATTTAGATATATCATGAGGAGAGTGAGACGTAGAATAAAGACAGAAATTGGTGATGGACAGTTCAGGTGTGTAGAAGATAAAGGCAAAAACACCATCATAAATATTACAATGACAATTTAAAAATTTTTTTTTTTTTTTTTAAAACTATGTAAGGAAAAATAGATTTGCCATCATCATTTGTCACGCCTTATGGAGTGTTGAGCCTCCACTGTAGCTAGTCCTCTTGCAGAAAGTCTGCATCAAGCATTTCAAATGCTCTTGTGGTAGTGGATTCTGTAACGGTTTGTTTTACTTGATGAGATTACCAGCTCCATGCATAACCTGACATTAGTGGCTTTGTATGACATGCTTGAGGGTGTGGTAGTTTTAGTCTTTCTTTGTCTTTTTTTTAGAGAGCCCCCCGCCCCCCCCCCCCGAACTACATAGGGCAACCAGAAAATGTAGATGTTTTATCTTTTATCCAGGCTGCTTTCATAACAGATTCCTACCCTGGCCAGTATATCAAGAATGATGCACACAGCTTGTCAGTCACAGCACCTGAATTTGTACCTCGTGTTTCAGAAGTATACAACTACAGTGGCCCATATTATCCAGTAAGCTTACTTATGTGATAGTTATTATATGAACTAGTTCCCCCCCTCCCGCTCCTTTTTTCAGTTTTTGAGGAGATGCAGTGTTTATTCTTATGCGAGGTATTCTGCTTTGGCTTGATTCATTCCATAATTTCATTAACTCTTTACAGTAACATTTCTTTCTTTGAATTCATTCCTCTTCCTTTACATTAGTTCTGAGGTCATGTTTACTTCACTCAGCTACCCGATGTCTGAGAGATATTCAAGGAAGGGTATGGGAAACTTTCAATGAAGGAGAATTTGTGAGGCTAGAAGGAATTAACTTATCAGGCAAAATTGTAAATTAAAAAATGTTGCTCTGTGCTCATAATGCCTTTGAAAAAAGAATAAAAGACAAATCAAATCAGATTTCAAAACTATCTTCACCAGTTTATAGTATCGGCATTTACATCTAGCACTTACACTGTAATGTTATGAGCACAATTAATGTGCTAATCCACAAGTAGGAATGATACTCCTGTTTTCTCACACTTATCTTTTTTATCTGGCAATAAAAGCAAAGCCAAGAAACTGGAGTTGTCTTCGGGTCTTTCCTAACAAGTCTCAGGTCTCTTAGTACAAGTCTCAAGTTGAGTTGCAAGTCCCTAACAGTTGCTTTCAAACTGAGGCTAAAACTGATTTTATTCACAAATAACTTGTTGGAACATTCACATCACTACTAATTATAATAATGAAAAATAGTAATATGTATATTTAGAATTTTTTTTACTGATTGCTTTTATCTGATCAAACTCTGTTGGCTTATATATTTTACAGATTTGAGCAAAACCACTTTCGGTTTCTCCATATGAGTGCGTTATGATTGAGAAAGGTGAAGTTAGTTTGACAGAACTGACATGTCATGAATTGAGTTGCTAATAAAAAAACTTGAGTCTAGAGTCGAAATGCTGTGGTGACTAAAGTCCTACTCGAGTCAACAGCACTGCCAGAAACTGACTAAATGTGATTATTATTGGGCATTTTCCTCTTTACCACTTTAAAATTTCTCAATTTGGGAAAAAATTGCAACAACATCCTTCACTTTAACTATGGTGTAGGCCTGCATTAAAAACAACTTGGGGGGGGGGGGGGGGGGGGGGGGTGGAGAAAAGGCTTTTAGACCTTCTAAATATCATCAGACTTTCTAAAATGTGAAGAAATTTTTCAACTACTTTACTTATTCATTCATCGTCTACCTTGGGGTGTAGAGGTTTGCCAGAGAGCGCCATGCTTCCTTATCATCTGTCTTCCTTTTGGCTTGGTTCCAGTCTAGTCTTCGATCCTTCAGAGATTGTCTAATGTTGTCCTCCCAATGAACTCTGGGTCGTCCTGGAGGTTTGAATCCCTGGTTCTTGGTTTCCCATATTTGTCATGGTAGCCGATCTTTTCCCATTCTGCAGACATGGCCAAACCATCATAACTGGGACTATTCCACTCGAGTCTGCAGGGGCTGGGTTTTGAGGCCATGATGTATTGTCTGGTTGCGGATATGTCTCTTCTTGTTACTTCAACCACTTTCCTCAGATACCTCATTTCTGAGGTTTATTAAAGAAATGCCTTTATAAACTGATCACCTGATGTGGGAGGACATTGAAGATACAGCTGATTCTAGAGGTCATATGATATAGAAGGACATTATCAGTGAACATGGCACTCAGCTTGTTGAAGGCTTGGGGAGCCAAAGGGTAGTTGATTGATGGCACTCAGCATTGATGATTATCAGCATCATCATTTTCCTTTTCAATCCGTATGGAGCCACCATTACACCTAGTCCTCTTGCACCAGACATTCACATGCTCTTCTTGCACCAGACATTCACATGCTTTTCATGCACCAGACATTAACATGCTCTTGCACCAGACATTCACAATCTCTTCTTGCACCAGACATTCACATGCTCTTCTTGCACCAGACATTCACATGCTCTTCTTGCACCAGACATTCACATGCTCTTCTTGCACCAGACTTTCACATGCTCTTGCAGTGGTGGTTTATGTAGCAGTGTTCTACATGAGGTTGTCAGCCCCTTGCACAACCTCATGTTGGTCACCTTGTAAGACATGCCTGATGGAGCAGTAGATCTATTCTTTCTGTATCTCATTAGAGAACCCTGGGAGCTACATTGTGGGCAATGATGATTATATAGTACAGCTTTTCTTGGATAAGGACGTCTATGTGAACCCTTGCATGCCATTAGACCACAGGTGGGAAATACTGTTTAATACTTCATCATCTTCTTCATTGCTGATGCTCATATAACCACAACTGTTTCTCTTATAAAGTTGGTATTCTGGCTTCTGTCGTCACCGTTCAGTTTCTCTCTCGAAGGAGTTGAAGGCCATGCTGTCACCCTGCATCTCTCGTGGAACTGACTCTTGGAGAGCATGTTCTGCTGTTTCCTTGTCTTCTCCAAGGGGATGTCCACATGTCTATCTGTCTGATTTTTAATGTCTTGAATAGATGGTTTTGGAGTCTGCTGTGGCCAGTTCTCAGTCTGAAAATTATCATTTGATCTCTTCTTGATAAGCAGTATTTTACTCTGGGTGTTCTCTATGCCATTTTATTTTAAAGCTATATTTGATTATTGCTTTTATTTCTTCACATTTTAGCCTGTACTCAGTTTAACTGGTTAGAGTGCTGGTCTCACGGCAAAGGTGCCGAGTTCAAATCATGCTCCAGTCTACCCAGCTGTAAATGGGTACCTGAATCTGCTTTTTTAATTAGGGAAGGAAAAGGCAGCGAGAAATGGAACTGGTCACCCCCACCTCAATGCTGGACCTAGTATGGTGAAGTCTCTAACACTTAACTTCCCTAAGGCAGTATCTCCTGTGGGGCTATCTTTACCCCAGTTTAAATTTTACTTCCTCCATCTTTAGTCTGCCTGTTCATTTCCATATATCTCACTGTGGGAGGAATCTACTTCACTTTAACTCGGCTTTCCAGTTTCCTTTCTCTGGTGCTTCTGAGGGATTGTCTAATTTGTTATTTTTTATGACTGATTAATACTTACTACTTATTTTAGTCATTCCTCATCTACCCTGGGGTGTAGAGGTTTGCCAGAGAGAGTGCCGTACTATACTGTCGGCTGTCTTCTTCCTGGCCTGGTTCCAATCTGGTCCTCGATCCTTCAGAGATTGTCTAGTATTGTCCCCCCAGCGAATTCTGGGTCGTCATGGAGGTCTAGATCCCTGGCTCTTGGTTTTTAATATTTGTCGTTGTTACTGTGGTGTGTGGGTTATTATTGTTGTCGTTTTGTTGTTGGTGCGAATGCTTAATGTGTGGGCTGTTTCTTTGATTCGGTTAATGGTAACAAGATGAGCATAACGATAACGGTTGGGTCATAAGCTTGACCAATTGATAGGTAAAGTATACTGGACTCCTTTTGACGATAATGAAGATACGAATTTTATTACAATATGTGGACATCGACATCATAGGCAGGTACAGTGGCAGCAAACAGTTCATCAATATTCATAATCATCAACATGGCTTCATGGCAAATACTTTGGGTATAGATAATAATCAATATGGGCATTGACTGACATCACTGGTCGTTATAACTTCAAAGTTAACGGCTGGACAGAATACATGATACTGTCGAATGGAATGTTCATCATCTCAACGTAAATATATATTAATTTGAAGTATCAGTGCGCTCCTGATGTCAGAGGGTCGCACTAGCAGCTGGACACATTGAGTTCAGCTGAAGCTCTGCCGTAACATTCAGGGTTGCGAGTATCTGAGGTGGGATACAGAAATAAGCCGAATTATGGCTGAATCTTCATAGTACATTCTCTTGGCACATCGGGCACAAGGAAAACAATTTCATCTCATAGATGATTATTAAAATAACACGGTCGGGTCCTCCCTAGACTTGGGATAAGACCCCGGGCCAAAATCACGTCTATACAATACCAAGGATATATAAATCTGCCTCTAGAATATTTGCTGGATGGCAACAGATCGACGCAACAAGCCGCGCCATTCTGTTCAAATATAGTGCACGACGGCATGCAAATAATAACACATACAATTAACTTAGATGCGCTCACATGTGCGTCTATAAAAGACTAGACCTACATGTGAGGATCTCAAACACTTAACTCCCACGCGAAAAGAACTTAATAGTCGTGGTAGACGATCTTCTCCAATTCTGCAGGCATAGTCAAACTATCATTCCACTCGGGTCTGCAGGGGTTGTGCTTTTGGGCCATGTGTATCGCCTGTTGCAGACCAAGTCTCTTCTTGTTACTTCAATCACCTTCCTCAGACATCTCATTTCTGAGGTTTGGAGCTGACTTTTGTGGGTTGTAGTCACTGCCCACAACTTGCATCCATAAGTCAAGAGTGGAACGTACACATTAATACTGAATGTTTTAAAATAATTTTATTGTCAGTCCTTCCTTCATATTACTTCCAACTTTCTGAACAGAATGTGCCTTATGAAGATTATGAAGAGGATCCTGGCTACCTTCTGGAAGATTTCAATAGTGTGACCCTGCAAGGCCAGTTTGATTCTTTATATGCATATGAGGTACCATCACAGAGTACAGGTAACCATGTCCTTGACCGGTTCAACCAAGCACTTCACATCCTCAATATGAATCCTGGAAACATGGAGGAATACCTTCGCCCTATTTGTGAGATGATCCGTAACAGTTCAGATACGACAGAAATTGTTAATGATGTAGTTGAAAGTTTGTTTAATCAGGTAGGTGAATTTTGTTTGTGGCTGTTACTGTTAGGCCCCCTTGTAGTTCGTGGGGATCTCTGATGAGACAAAGAAATAATAGAACTTCTGCTCCTCAGGCATGTCGTACAAGGTGACCAATATGAGGTTGTGCATGAGGCTGGTGACCTCACTATATCAAACAAATCACTATGGAAACTACCACTGCAAGATCATGTTAATGTTTCTACAGGCTTCCTGTGAAGGGACCAGCTACAAAAGTGGCTCCATGCTCCATAAGGAGCAAAAAAGAAAGTGATGTTGTTGCTGTTTGTTAAAATTTATTATTTCTAAGACATTTCTTCACCTTGTTTTCATAGCTGTTCTTCGATGCAAACAATCCAGTTGTATTCTTCTCTCAGCTTTATTCCCTTTCTCAAGTTTATACTCGTAGTTCTCAGCTGTTTATATTCTTCTTCTTCTTCGATCCTTAACCACCGACCGTCAAAGCAGTCAGTGGCCATCACGCCTAGTGGCGTCTTGTAGGGCAACAACAAATTGATTCCACTTTGCACGGTCGGTGGCCATCCTTCGTACAGTGCCCCAACTCTGGTTCATTCTTTGCATCTCAGCCTCCACAGTCCTCCGCCAAGTTGTTTTTGGTCGGCCTCTCTTTCGCTTTCCTTCAGGGGTCCAAAGCATAGCTGTTCTTGTGATGGCATCGGGGTCTCTTCTGAGGACATGACCAACCCAGCTCCAGCGTCTGCCAGCTATGATGGTGTGCATGTCCTCTTGCTTGCTACGAGTAAGCAGATCTTGGTTGGTGATGGTATTCGGCCAAAAGATGCGGTGAATTTTTCTTAGGCATGTTGTGTGAAAAGAGGACAATTTTGACATTTCCTTCTCTGTGACTCTCCAGCATTCCGCACCATAGAGAAGCACAGAAAGCACGCAACTCTGGTATAATCTTAATTTTGTGCTTGTGCAGTATTGGGAGGACTTCCAGATGTTATTTAGGCTAAAGAAGGCTGTTCTTGCCTTATTCATTCTGATGTTGATGTCTTTGCCTGCCCCACCGTCTGGTGTTACTATGCTACCTAGGTACGTGAAGGTATCTGTCTGTACCAATTGCTGATTCCTTACTGATATGGGCTCAGGGTTGCTCACATTGAGCGTCATGACCTCAGACTTCTTTTAAATTGATGTTCAAGCCCACCTGCTGGCTAAATTTATTAAGTCTATCCGTTTTTTCCTGGATGTATTGATGTGAATGTGCCAGCAGTGCAATGTCATCTGCATATTCCAGATCTTCCAATGTAGAAAATGTAGTCCATCTTATTCCTCTTGGACTGCCCTCTGTTGTCTGGCGCATCACCCAGTCTGTGACTGTTAAAAAAAGAGTGGTTGATAAGGGGCATCCCTGTCGTACTCCTGTCTTCACCTCGAAGGTTAGGTTGCTCTGCCCAACACTACACGTAAAGTTGGCATAGAGGCTTTTTATGATTGACACTATGCAGCTTGGAATTCCATAAGCCCTCAGTATTTTCCATAAACTGTCCCTATGTATGCTGTCAAAAGCCTTTTCAAAATCAACAAAATTTATGTAAAGCTGTCTTTGCCATTCTGAGCACTGCTCTATAATGTTCCTGAGAGTGAATATATGGTCTACACATCTTCTGTTCTTTCTAAATCCTGCTTGTTCTTTCCTCAGTTTGTAGTCTACTGCCTTTGAAATTCTCTGTATAATTATCCTGCCTAGTATTTTGCTGGGAACTGAGAGAAGAGTGATTCCTCTCCAATTATTGCAGTCTGCAAGATCTCCCTTTTTGGGCAATTTGACAATTATTCCTTTGTTCCACTCAGCTGTTTATATGCTGTCCATCTATTGTTTGTCAGAGTTTGATAATTCTGCTGTGCAGTACGATATTAATTATGATTTGCAGCATGGTGTCATCTCATATGCACTGGGAGTTTATGTTTGGCTAAATCTTAAAGTTGGAGCCGCAGTAGCTCAGTGGTTAGTGCACTGGCTTCCTAGCTCGGTGGTCCATGGTTCGATCCCCAGTTGAGGTGGGATTTTTGAGACCACAAACGGCTCCGGGTTGACCCAGCCCCATGAATTGGGTACCAGAACAACTCTGGGAAGGTTAAGGTGGCCAGCGTGATGCTGACCACATCACCCCTAGTGTGCCGATGGTCAAGAAAATACCGGCCTAACACCGTATTCCCAATATGCCTCAATAAGCGTGTAATGGGATCCTTTTTTAACCCTCTTTTTAAATCTTAAAGATGGCAGGCAGTGTGCCAAAGAAGGGATCCTTTGAACCTTTTTTTTATCAGCTACCATGCTACCACCTTTCAACATATTGCACATTATTTGAGCAATTCACACAAAATTTATATAGAATGATAGTTTATTCATTTCTGGTTATTTTTATGTATAATACTAAGAGGGATATATTTGTTAGTATACAAATTCTGCAGTAGGCAACCTAGGAGATGTTTAGATCTAATTTAGATTTCTCTGAGCAATAAAACAATATGAACTATAACTAAAATGTAAAAATAACTACGAGAGAAATAATACAGCATTAAAACATAGAATAAATACAAACAAGACAATATTACAATAAATGAAACGCGTCTTGTTAAAACCAAAAGCTCAGTGTGTATGGTAGATGGTTGAAAGGAGGGTGCTACGAGGAAAAGTAGCAAATACCTTAATAAAAAAATTTTTTAAATAAATTATGATATGTTTACAAGAATCGGCATTATTTGTTTACAGCATTGTTTTAAAAGCTTTAACAGGACATATATCTATGGCTTTTAGTTCCTTTTAGAAGCTGGTTACCATTTTATTTGTTTTTAACAAAAGATTCATCTGCTGTCTTTTGTAATGTTTTTTTTTAAAATATACAGGAGCCATTTTTTAGTGTTTGTCAATTTCAAGAGGGTAGTTTCTGAATGAGCAGTTTGCTTTTTTATTTTCTTTAACACGGGCCATTTATGACTTTGTTTTTCAGAGTTTACAAGAAACAAACTTTCGGTATACAGGAGCCAGAATATGTCAGTTCTTGAATAGCAATTTGAAGGGTAACCCACGCATCACAGGATTTAACAAGATATTTGTTAACAGGTATTGATCCATTATTTTTTGTTTTTAGTCTCTGGCTGTCTAGGAGTTTGCTTTGTTCTTTTTTTCCTTCATTTTTTGTGTGGATACATTTACTTGTCTCTCTTAACTTGTTTATTTATTTTTGTGGCTTTGTAATTAGCATGGGGCCATAAATGCAAATGATGCCTTTTTTTCAAGAAGCTTGCACCAAGGCACCTCATGTACGTTTACACATGTGCTCTTGGTGGGTATATTATGGTTGTTGCTAGATTTTAATTTTGTGAGAATATTGTATTTTGATTAACAGTGGATGAGAAATACATATTGTGTGAGGGAAAGGCGAGATGAGAAAAATCGTTCTTATTCATTGTTCCTTAAGGCTTTTCTTTTTCAATATTTTTATCTTTGATCCAGAAATTATTTTATTTCAGTAAAATTGCATTTTGGTTATTAGTTCCATCACACTTATTTCCCACTTCTTGCTGAAGTTATATAAATGTAAATACAGGAAAATGAACCAGAAAATCCAACAGCTTTTGGAACAACACATTCTGTATTTGAAAATATAATACTTTAATGCTTTTTTTTTTTCTTAAATTACTTTAAGTTATGAACAAAATGACACCACACACATGTTTACTTGAGAATAGAATTAATCAGCTTAACATTTTAAAACACATTTCATTAGAGAGTCCAGTAACCTGATCAATACCTTGTGGGTAGACGTAAAAGTAGTCCTGCATCAGATACTATTGTAGGAGTGTGAAGTGTTAGAAACATCACCAGTTCAAGATGTAGCCCATTTCTGTATCTCTCTATCCCTGATGATCTCTCTACAGTTTACAGGTCTGTGCTCTGTCAGCCTCACTTCAATGCTGTCCATACATCTGGGATATCACAGAAGATGTCCCCTTGATCATGTGTCCTGAATTTGCTAAAAATGTAAAACTTCTTGTGTCTCTGTTAGTCTTGTTACTTTCTTCCAGTTGACTGAGTTACCTCATTTTAATCTCATGTTTTGACTAGTACTTGTTATCTGTATAGCCAGTTTATTTAATTGTTCAGTCTTACTGTCTTCTCATTGATATTAAATATATTTCACTGACTCACAGATTCTTTTGAGTATTCTGTTTTTAAAGTGTAAATTTTGTGACACAAGGCTTTTTGCTGCAAAAACATTCATTCTCCATGAGGAAATAACTTGTCAAATGGCGGGAAAGAACTATGGTGTGCATTTTCTGCCCCATGTCCTGTTATTTTAACAACATAAAATTGTGTATAACTGTAATTTAAAATATTCATACTGTACTTACTAATGGCTTGATTCCAAATAAAATTTAAATTGTTGGTATATACTTGGGGAAAAAGCTTGGATTGAAGGGATTAAGTGCTCAAGCTCACATGATATCTCAAGGAATGTAACTTTCCTCTCACTTTAAAAGAGTTGTAATGTTAGTATTCCTGCTTTTCCCACATTGCAGGACATTAAAATAAAAATTCTATTGTTGATTCCGATCTGTCAGATCCATGTATTTGTTATATGGTTGTGTGCCTTTGGTTTAGATTTATTTCATTATCTTTCACTTAGGATCTAATTATTTGGCTTATTCTGTCCATTTGGGTCTTTTTGACTGTTTGCAACTGATTATACTTACTTACTTACTTAGTTGTTCCCCTTCTACTGTGTGGTGTAGAGGTTTGGAAGAGAGAGCGTCAGATTATCCTATCGGCTGTCTTCCTCCTGGCCTGGTTCCATTCTAGTCCTCTGTCCTTCAAAGATTGTCTAATGTTGTCCTCCTAGCGGACTCTGGGTCATCCTGGCAGTCTGGATCCTTGGCTCTTTGTTTCCCATGCTTGTCGTGGTAGCTGATCTTCTCCCATTCTGCAGACATGGCCAAACCATCTTAGTTGGGACTGTTCTACTTGGCTGCAGGGGGTGGGATTTTAGGCCTTGACGTATCGTCTGGTTGGTTGCGAACCATGTCTCTTCTTGTTACGCAACTGATTATAACCAGAGCTTATATATTTGATAGTAGTTCCTTGTTTTGGTTCTTCATTTATCAGTGGCATTATTTATCTGCTCAGTTTTACAGAAAGCCTCATGTTTATATTAGAAGGATGTTTATTTTTAATGAAACATTTTTTTTTTTCTTCACAATTTACCTATGCAGGTGTCAGAAAGAGTACATCAGATGTGATGAGCTGAAAAATGGAAGCCATAAAGATCAGGAACGATTGAGAGGACTGGCAATGTTCATGGCAGAGATTTTCCTTAATGTTGAGGTAGTGTCTTATACGTGTTTGGTGGAGATTTTCCTAAATGTTGAGGTAGAGTCATGTACATGTTAAGTGGAGATTTTCCTGAATGTTGAGGTAGTCATGTACATGTTTGGTGGAGGTTTCTTACTTTATTGGTTGAGTAAATTTACTGAATGTTTGGTGGAGGCTTTCCTCTTTGATGAAGTAGACTGGTGTTACATGTTATTAGTGCAGCAGTTATAATCCGAGATCCCTTTATGTAAGTTTAGTCAGCAGGTGTCCTCCCACCCAATCAGCTCTTTTCTTGTCTTCCTCATCCCTTTCAGTACTGTCTCCAGTTTTCTTTCCCACGTTTTTTGGTCTTTCTCCACTTCTCTTAGCTGGGCAATCCAGAAAAAGCATTGTCTGGTAAAGATAGCTGGTTTTCTCAGTGTGTGTCCTGACCATTCCTACCTTCTTCTTCTCATCTCATGTTCCACGGGCACTTGTCTAGTTCTTATCATCAGTTCCTGGTAACAATAATGGCTGTTCTTAAGCCTCTCATGACACTGTATGCAATTTTCTTCTCTTAAACTTTGGTCAGGGACCATGTTTGACATTCATAGAAAAGAGTTGTTAAGAATATACAGTGTATTAGTGGTCGTTTAATTTCCATGCTGATATTCTGATGTCTGAGTAGTAGTGACAGTTGATATGTCACTGCACTGGCTTTTTGTCATCTCGTTTCAGTTTCTGTGTCAAGTTTTTCATTATCTTTAAAAATGCTTCCCAGCTATTATGGAAGAATTATATAGTGCCATTGACAATACATCACCAGAGTTCACTCATGACTTTTCGGCTCCCTGTAGATCACAGGCTTTCAACAAATTCTTGCCAAGTCCTCCTATCCAGTGCCATCCACATAAGATCTTTCTGTGTTTATTATTTACCTCTTTCCAGTTCCCATCTTCATGACATTTTTCTATCTACCTCTATTCCTTACTCTGGGCATTCTAGAACAAGTATTGCCTTGTAATGTTTTCAGTTGGTTTCGTGGAAAATCACTTCCTGTGAGATGAGATGCTTAAGAAATGCCATTAATGTTACCAGGAGAGACAGAATGAGAAGTGATGACATCATAAAAATTATAAGTACTACATCCTGCATCAATTATATAGAGAGATATAAAATTAAGTGGATTTGCCTTCTCATGAGAATGGAGCCTGATAAATTACCACTATGCGCCTACAATGGTAGTATGTCTGGTTTCAGAGCACAGGGAAGACAAAGAGGCAGATGGATAGGCAACATCACAGAAATCTGCAATAACAAGAGCTCACAGGAGCCAGTGTGACACACTTGGCTGAAGAAGTGACACACTTGGCTGAAGAAGTGACACACTTGGCTGAAGAAGTGACACACTTGGCTGAAGAAGTGACACACTTGGCTGAAGAAGTGACACACTTGGCTGAAGAAGTGACACACTTGGCTGAAGAAGTGACACACTTGGCTGAAGAAGTGACACACTTGGCTGAAGAAGTGACACACTTGGCTGAAGAAGTGACACACTTGGCTGAAGAAGGCAAACTTCAGCACCCCCAGTTATGCTTCACGGGAAGAGTGCACTGATAGTTGTTATTGTTCTTATTTTTCAGAATCAACATCATTGCATCCATAGGTGCTCAGACTTCCTCAGTATATGTTGAGGGGTATGAACCTGTTGTGCAATGGTTGTATACATGCCTGACCCATCCTTTCATATATACATTTCTGCTAGTTTTATGCTTGACGCATAATTCCAGCAGTCTGATTCGTGTTGATTCATCTATTGCAATGTTGGTCTCTAACAGGCAATCATTGATTGTCCTTACTATCACTCCCTTATCCAAATGCATTGTCCCCACTATGAATGGTCTCGAGGCTAGTCTGTCAGTTTTCTCATTGCCGCATATACCTATATGACTAGGACAGAAGGTCCATAGCAGTTCCTGAAGGGGTGAGGCCTCTGTAAGTTTTCCATTCATGTTGTAGCCATCCATTTTGGACCTTCCTAAAGCATGGATTGAGAGTCCGATACAGTAACTGCCCTGGTTAATGTAGTTTCAGACAACCATCTCAGGGATGCAGTAGCTGCCTGTATCTCCATTCTCATGCTGGAGGTTGTCAGGTAAGCTCCACTCTGTTCAGCTATGACCCTTACCGTAGCTGAGAAGTCTCGTCCTGATCTCTCACCACGGAGAATAGACCCATCAGTGAATACTATGGCATCACAATACTATGCCAGCATGATCATTTATCAGCTGAATAATTTCCAGTTCGGCTTTTCCATTACACCAATCTCTACACTGTCTGCTAAGGGTATTGATAACTTGCTGGGGGTCTGCCCAGTTCTCTCCCATTTTACTCCACTCTCCCCCTTGAATATTTTGTCAACAGTGGTCACCTACCCAGTAGTTGCCCCTGCCTGGGCCATCTGTGTCATCCCTCTCTTAATTCTCACTCCTTTGATTTCAGCAGTGTTCCCATGCAGGGAGTGTCTTTTGTCTTTAGTTACACACATGTAGGCTTTTGCCAGGACCGTAGCATGTCTGGATTCTATTGACAGAAGTTTAATCTTGTGCCTCATCATCACTTTTACAGCCCAAGGCTGTATGCATTTCTTCATTTTAAATAAGAGTGGACTGAAAAAGTAAGTAATGCCCCTCTACAGATATTTTATCAGTATCTCTGTAGGGATTCGTTATATATCTTCTGTCTCTGTGAAACTAATGATAAGCTATGTCTTCTATCATTGTCAGACTGAGACATCAGATGGAACTATTCAACGTATGCAGTTTCTCCCACATATTCTGGTTGACCTCATCAAGACCCTTCTGTCCGCATCCTCGGATTTGGATGTGAAATGTTCATGCCAGCTATTGAAGGTAAGCTACAGTTTCACACACTTGCAAATTACATTGTCTGGCAGCACTAGATTAACCATAACGAAAAAAGTGACAGACAAAGAAGTGTCTGGTGCAGAGGTAGAGTAATGAACATCTCATGAAGAGCAGGTCTTGATGGACTGTGTCCCACTAGGTGTGAGGACATGAAAATGAAATATTTACATAAGAATGGTATTGTCTGCACAAGGTGAATATTTTATGTCCGGCTGAGATAAGTAGTTGCAATTTAACTCTCGAAGACAGCTCGCCAGATCATTAGAAGTGCCACACCTGAGGCAAGTGTTGGGGAAGTATATAAAATGTGTAATTTAATGATTGATATGAAATTTTCTGTAATGAGGAGGCATGATGTTTGGGTACTTGAAATATCAAATCGTCTTGATGATGATGCTGAAGATAGCAGTCACAAATGAGGTACCGAATGAGGTATCAGCCGTGCAATGTTAATCTGGTCTTGGAAGCATTTTGACTGCGGCTGTTGGTCATAGATTTTAAAGATAGTCATATCATCCTTAAAAATCAGCAGAGTCATTTTCTCATAGAGGCACTGCTTATTCATGAACATCACATTTAGCACTCCATATCCTGTGCTCACAAAAGAACAAAATCTTACAATAGATATCATAATGTTTGTATTATTGGTCACACAGCTCATTATTTACTTGTAATCTTTGTTGAAATGAGCATTAGATAACACTTGTTTATTTCTTCTTCTTCCTAGTTCGCCTTCAGACTTCCTTATTAATGACTCTAATAAAGGCAGTAGTCAACTCAAGGTTCCAAACAGTTTTTCGTTGACAGAAGTGGGTTGTTGCCATATGCTACTCTGTTCATTGCTGTAGGTTGGGCAGGACAGCAGCAGGTGTTTGACTGTCATCGGGCTGGTGCAGCAGGTGCAGAGATCTGTTTCACCAAATTTGTACTTGTGGTATAGATGGTATCTTAATCTGTTGTGTCCAGTGTATAGCCGAAAAATGGTGACCTGTTCTCGCCTAGATAGCTGATGATGTGCATCATTTTTTAAATGGCCTGGGTGTGCTCTTTCCCATTTGGACGTAAAAGTGGCTTTTATAGCAGTTTTTGCCATTTCGTAAGTTGTCTCTATATCATTTTGTTGTAAGGCTCCTCCTTCCTTAGCAAGGTTGTCTGCTTCTTCCATTTCCTGGTATGTTGCAATGGGCTGGTATCCACTGGATTGTGCACTTGTTGAAGCATTTGGCCAGTCTTTCAAGAGAGTTTATCAGATCTTTCAATCCTTTAGCATGGTGGCTCTTCAGGGCTGTTATTACTGAGAGGGCATCTGTAAAGATTACTATTTGTTTTTCTGTATGTGCTTTGCATTCAAAAAGAGTTTCTGCTGCCTGTTTTAGGGCTTCTGCTTCAGCATTGAAGTTATTGCAGTATTTGTCAGTGATGATTGCCACAGAGTGGATTCTGTTCTTTAATTTTATGAGGATGCCAGCACCCCCATTTTTCAACTGCGTTTTTTGCTGAACCATCAGTATATGCAAGTGTCCAAAGCTTTGCTGGAAATTCTTGGTCAATGTATTTGGTTGCTATACACTTTCTTTGTGTTTCTGTCTGTGTTCCCTTACTTTTAATGCCTGGAATATCAGATTTTAGCTCAGGAAAGCATCTTATTTTCCACATTGGGATAGTTGTGCTTTTTTGGTATTTTCTTTGCGACTGAGCTTGCTAGCATAGTATTTTTGCTAATTTTTTTCTTTTGCCTGGGCCACAATGTTAGTTCGCTTGAGCCTGCCTATTCATTCTCTGGAACATGGGGTGTCCTTCGAGTCTCTAAATTTTTCAGCTTGTTGTAAGACTCTGCTGTCACGTCTGTCCTCCATTGACTGTAGCCCTGTAATGTTTTCCATATGGTTGATTTTTGTGGATTTTAGGACCCCTGATAATACATGCGGCTTGGTTTTGGAGTTTACTCTGTCAAAATTTGACTTTGCTGCCATTGACCAGGCACTGATGCCATATTCCATAACAAGCCTGACTCTGCCTGTGTACAGCTTTTTGAGGATATTCTCATTAGCACCCCATGTTGTACCAGCTAACGTTTTCATGATGGCCATGCGCAGTTTTGCCCTTAGCTGTGTTTTTGTTATCTGTGATTTCCATGTCATTAGGCGGTCTAGCGTGATTCCTAAGTATGTTGGTGTTTCTTCTTCTCGTACTGCCTGCCCATTTAGTTGTAATTTTGCTTGCCCTGGTTTGTTTGACAAGGTAAAAATATTGTGTGTTGTTTTTTTGTTCATTGATTTTGAGCAACCACTTTCTGGACCAACTTTCAAGGGCTAGCAGTGAATCTTGCAAGTCCACTCTTGCTGTGGTGATGTATTCTGAATTCCACATGGCCAGGTCATCAGCATAGAGGGAATTGTGAACATTCTTGTGGATGTTTTCTGTGATGTCATTTATATATATAAGGTAGAGTGTAGGTGAAAGGACCCCACCTTGTGGGACTCGCTGCTCCATTGTAGTCTTTTTACTAAACTGTCCATGCACTTGCACTCTTGCTGTTATGTCTGTTAGATAGTGACTGATCCAGTTGTACATTCTTCCACAGACTCCATATTTAAGCATTTTAACCCTAAACCCATCTTTTCAAACTTTATCAAATGCTTTCTCCATGTCTACCCAGACTGCTAATGTGTGCTTTCCTTCTTGGAAAGCATCTTCGATTTCCTGTGCAATGTAGGTGACTTGGTCCTCTTTAGACCTGTGTTGCCTGAAGCCTGCTTGTTAGTGCAGTAGAATTTGTTTTCCGTACCTGTTTATTTGATGTTGCAAGCCACCTCCTTGGTACATCGTGGAAGGACACAGTGACAAATGTCGAGATTCCTTTCATGTGCTGGCCTTCGCCAGCACAGAATACACTGGCTTTGCCATGTGCACCACATGGCAGATGATTGCATCCCCCAAAGACATTTTTTATGGACAACTGACAGATGGCAAAAGAACTGTTGGGTAACCGCAGCTGAGGTGCTAAGAAGCATGCAAGAGAGACATGAAGGCGCAGGACATAAATCCAGCAACCTGGGAGGATGATGCTGCTGATCGCACCAAGCGGTGATGCCCCCTACAGCACCACCTCAACTTGGGTGAAAAGAAGCTCTCACAACAAGCAGAAGAGAAAAGAAGATGCCAAAGCATATTGGTGTAATAGTGATGGAATATAACCAAGGATACACTAAGAAACATCAGGAGCCTCACACAAGCGTCCTCACGCCATCAACACATTCGACGAAGACCCTAGCAGACGATACACTCACCTCTACTCCTAAACTGACGTCTGCTTATTGTACCATATCGTTATGACGTCACCACCTCTTACTGTGTAATTCCGTAAAAAGAGATAATAAATAGAGCCCAATCTAGCTTGATATAAGACTCACACATTAGTTATCAAATTTAATTGTAACACCGATAAACAGAGAAAAAGCAGCTGAGGGCTATCACCTCGGGTGAACTCCTGTAGTCAGTTATGACTAAAGGAACTACTACTACTACTAAGATGGTTATCATTGTAAGCCAGTCTAGTGATTTGGCCACAGTTTAGGAAGCACAAAGACGTCTTGTGTTCTGGCATTGATGGTTTGTGTATCAGTTCTTTTAATATGATAAGGTTGCTAGCTGTGTGCACAATCCTCCTGAGTCACCTCTGATGACATATTTTGTAGGAGTCTTTACCCTAATGTGTTAACATTTTATTTGCATCTGCATTTTATCGTCTGTGTTTTCTAACAGAGTACTTATGTAACAATTCTTATTGCTCTGATTCATTAAAAATTGCTGCAGCTTTCTCCAGACTATTACACTTCAATTTATATTACCAGCTTTCAGGGGGCTTGATAGAGGATGTAGTGAAAAACTCACCTGAGGAGTGTATAAAATTTGAGGGCATATTCACTCAGCTACAGTCGCTTCAATCAAGTACCAAGTTAACAGAGTAAGTAGCTCTCTCTCTCTCTCTCGCTCTCTCTCTCACCCACCCACTCACTCACATCTGTCTTTTTATCTGCAATCATTTTTTTTTCTCATCTCTTTTTTGTATCTTCTCTGCCTGCCTGTCTTTGCCTTTTCTCTGGTCTGCTATATCTCTCGCTTCTTCTGTCAGTTATTCTTACTGTTATTGTTTTCTGTCTTACTGTTAACACAAACCCAGCAAATTTACTTGCTAACAGGTTGTTGCATTTACATTTCATGTCAAGATCAGCATGTTATGTTTATACTGATTGCAGTAAAGATAAACATATTCAAGAGATAATCAACATCAGTGGGAGAACAATCTGAACTGAAATCTTATCAAAAGTTGATCAGCGTATGATATAAAACAGACCTTTTGACCATGTTGAACCAACTAAAGCTGAGAAAAAATGTCAGATATAACTAATAAAAAGTTTACTACCATAGGTCATCCCCTAAGGTTATGAATATGCAATACAGAAATGGATCTGAAAGACCTGGAAAGGGAACTTTTTTTTTTTTTTAAGAAATGGGAGGAGAGCATATTTGCAAAAGATGTTCTTCATTTGCCTCCGCTCATCCACCACCTTGATCTACCCTGTTCAACTTAGTTGTTATATTTAGGGAATTTGTGTAAATTTATTTTTATTTTTGCGGTATATTCAAATACATATTGTCAGTTACAATTACTTGCTTTTGGTGATGACAATTTACATTGGAGAAAGAGAATGTTGGAAAAAAAATATCAAGAGCAGAGGTGAATGGAAAATTTTGTTAGTAGAGCCTGTACGGGAGAGGTTTTAGTTGCAAATTTTGCTACCAAGCACTTGTCATCTACGCTTGGCACCATGTTACTGTTATGTGCATTTCTTCAAATGCGATTACTGAATAAAAAGCATGTTTTGTATTTAAATCAAAGGTTTTTACTTTACTTCTATCCCCTTCCCCACCCTCCCCCACCCCAATAACAAAAATGGAGGCAGAGGTTGGTTGAAAACTTGACATTTGATATTTCATTATAAAGACATACATTAGTAATTCAAGTAGTCTTAATTATGGTTTGATATTTAAAAAATAGATAAAAAGAGGATGATTCTTACTGTGATAAAATGATTGTAAAATGCTTGGTTCAGGTTTTAGCAAAAAACAAGTGATGTTAGCAAATGTTGTGATAGTCATTTTCACTTCAAAATGTTGTGTTAGGAGTTTTTGATGAGTATAATTCTCCTCATAGTTCTGTGGGAAATGTGAACATGTCATGAAAAGTGTAATTCTCCCTGTATTATGTGTCTGTCATAAGAGTCATTCTTAGATTGTTGTGGTAAAAGTCATTTTCATATCAGAATGTTGTGATAGGAGCTTTTGAGGAGTATAATTCTCCTCACAATTTAGTGGAAAATCTCAAGTGTTGTGATACATGCTATTCTCACTATTATGGGCCTGTTAGTAATTCTCAGATTTCAGAATGTTTGATAGGAGATTTTAATAAGCATAATTCTCATAGTTTTGTGATATATCTCATAACATCATAATAAGCATAATTCTCACAGTATATGTGCCTGTCAGTTGTGAGAGTAATTCTCCAATTTTTGTGGTTGGAGAAACTTTGACAATGTTGTAATATAAGTAATCATACTAGTTTTTTAAGTGAGGGCACCCATTTTAAAAAAGAACCTAGATTATATAATGTGATATGTTTTATGTCCTTTGTGAGTAACGTTTCAGATTCGGAAAGATTAAAAAGAAATTGGCCAGTGTAACATTACATGTTTTATGTCCTGTGTGGATAAAGTTTTCAGAAAAATAAAGATTAACAAATATATGGCCAATTCAACATTACATGTTTTATGTCCTGTGTGGGTAATGTTTCAGAAATACAAACATTAAAAATAATCTGGCCAGTGTAAATTACATGTTTTATTTCTGTGTGGATAAAGTTTCAGAAACATAAAGATTAAAAAATATTTGGCCAATACAACATGACATGTTTTATGTCCTTGTAGGTAATGTTTCAGAAACACAAAGATTAAAAAGAATCTGGCCTGTGTAACATGACATGTGTTGAGTCCTTTGTGAGTAATGTTACAGAAACATAAAGTTTAAATTAAACTGCTTTAAATTAAAGCAGGTCAAACCTTTACACTCTCAGAGAGTATAATTGAGGGAAAAAGAGAGAGCAGCAATAAATATGTCATGAACAGTAACAGTTGTGATGAAGAATAGTATTAGTTATGCTGCATTAGTCACAGGAAAAAAAATAAACTAAAAGAAAGAAAAGAACAACAAGGCTAAGCTGAGCCATAGATGTAACATCTGAAACATTCCAGAAATAACAAGCTGTTATGAGAATCAATAACTACATCGATAAAGAACGTTGGCTATTTTCTTTGTCTTTTGTCCTCGTAAGACGAATCACATTTTTAAAATTTTTTTTTCACACCCATTCATCGATAAAGAACAGTCGACGATCAAGTAGTCCCAGTTTTCACGATAACTTACTAGCATTGAGTACTTATGTATACAATAAAAAAACCTTTGTGTCTATAGAACCAAGGCTAAAAAAAGGTTAAAATTGGTTTTCAAAATGACCTGGGAGAGGTTTGTGACTCTCCTCATGAGAATCGATAACTCAGGAGAAATTCCTGTAACTTAGTCTCATAGGAATAACTAAAAAGGAACTTAGGGGGTTTGGATAAATTCCATCAGAAAAGAGATATGCAGCCATAGAGATCACATTGTCATCATAACTTATATTTTTTTATATTTTATATTCCTTCTATATATATATATATATCACGAACCTGAATTTGTCGTACAAATATGACATGAAAACGAACCAGAACTTTAATAAAAAAAAAGAAAATCATTCGCAGAAAATTGTGATTTGTTTGACCTCCATGTTTATTCGTTGGCATTCTGACTTTAATGTTGATCAGCTGTTGAATTTTTCCATCTGAATTTTGAAGCATTAAAAACAGAACAATCGTGTATAACATTAGGCTATTGAATTAAAGTTTAACTCAAATGTAAAGTCAGTCTTGCTGTATGGCTCAGAGACTGGTGTATCTCAAAGAATATCACCTCCAAGCTACAGACATTTGTAAATAGATGTCTCTGACGGTTCCTCCATATAAGATGGCCAGATGTAATAACAAATATAGTGCTAAGGAAAAGATGCGAACAACAGCCAATACAAATAGAAATTAAGGTAAGAAAGTGGGTATGGACAGGACATACACTCAGAAGAGAAAAATCAAGCACAGCCAGAATTGCCCTTGACTGGAACCCACAGGAGAAAAGAAGAGTAGGGAGGCCAAAGATAACTTGGAGAAGAACTGTTGAAGAGGAGGCTAGGGAAATTGGAATGACTTGGGCACAGCTGAAAAAGACAGCCTAGAATAGAAATCGATGGAGAGCAACTGTTTCTGCCCAATGTTCCACAGGGAACGAAAAGGAATGATGATGATGATCGAATTAAAGCATGAGCTTTTGTTACGAAGTTTATCAAAACGAAAGACCAAGAGAAATACAAGTTTTGACTACGACTATACATAAAATCCTGACAGAGAGAGACGTCGACAAAGATCCTAGAAAAATAAATAAAAGTCTAGACCGTGGACGGACTGCTAGTAATTGATTGTCTCAGAAGATTAAAAACAATCATACCAATATAACGTGACATGTTTTACGTCCTGTGTGTGTAATGTTTCGGCAGCACAAAGATTAAAAAGAATGTGGCCAGTATTTTATGTCTTTGTGGGTAATGTCTCAGAAACAGAGATTTATAAAAATGTGACCAATATGGCATGACACGTTTTACGTCTTGTGTGGGTAACGTTTCTTCTTCTTTCTTTGATCCTTAGCCGCCGACCGTCAAAGCAGTCAGTGGCCATCACGCCTAGTGGCGTCTTGTAGGGCAACAACAAATTGATTCCACTTTGCTCGGTCGGTGGCCATCCTTCGTACAGTGCCCCAACTCTGGTTCATTCTTTGCATCTCAGCCTCCACAGTCCTCCGCCAGGTTGTTTTTAGTCGGCCTCTCTTTCGTTTTCCTTCAGGGGTCCAAAGCATAGCTGTTCTTGTGATGGCATCGGGGTCTCTTCTGAGGACATGACCAACCCAGCTCCAGCGTCTGCCAGCTATGATGGTGTGCATGTCCTCTTGCTTGCTACGAGTAAGGGGTAACGTTTCAGAAACACCAAAATTAAAAACAGTGTGACTAATATAAGGTGACATTTATGTCCTGTGTGGGTAACATTTCAGGAACACAAAGATTATGATTGGTACAGTCATCACACTGAAGGAATGTGACTGGAATAGGAGGTCCTCATCCTCCCCATCCAAGAAATCTGTGGTTTTGTTTCCCACAGAGCCAGGAAATTTTCAGGTAGGTAATTTTTTTAGGAAACTCTAGATTTGGTACCTGAAATGTTCGCACACTCTGACAAAACACCTTGATGAGATACAATAGATTTTGCTAATGACCTGACTGTTCTGTCCCATAACAGCAACAAAATAAAACTACTTGATGAGAGGTCACAACAGTTAGGTCTGAAAATACACAGGGAAAAGACAAAGACTATGAGAACAGTTGCAGAAAATGATAGCAAGATTGGACCCTACAAGATTTAGAATCATGCATATACCTTGGCAGCAGTATAGACAAAGTCAGAGGAACAGAGAGTGATATCAGAACAAGAATTCAAAAGATAAGAGAAGCTTTAATTGCATTGGGAAATATATGGAAATAAAAATAAATCAAGTTCAAACACAAACATCAGAATCTTTAACTCAGATGTCAAGTCACTTCTATGGTGTGGTTGTGAAACATGGAGAGCAACAAAAATGACAACTCAGAAGTTACAGACTTGTGTAGAAAGAAGAATTGAAAAAGTATGACAAGGTCTCCAATGTGGAACTGATGACAAGAACCAGGCATGTGCCAGTGGAATAAGAGATGAGAAGAAGGTGCTGGAGGTGGTTAGGGCACACACACTGAGGAAACACAAGGCAGTCATTTTTCTGGACTTCCCAAGGTAAGAGAGATAGAGGTAGTCCAAAAAACAAACTGAGAAGAGAACTAGATTCAGAAATGAAAGGGATAAAGAAAAGATGGAAAGACAATGAATGGATGGCACAGGACAAGATAACTTGTTGTAGGCTTATGCTCCTTTACGAGCTGAAGAGTAATGAATAAAAGGTTGAAGGTTATTGTGAGTATGAGTGTATGAACCTTAAAAGTTGTTTTCTTTTTAAATCCTAGTTTAGAATATAATTATTAGATGAATTGTAGTAGCTTTAAATAAGACATCAGTTATTTTAAATTTGCTGATGAGCGATGCAGTAGTTATTACCCATGGCTTCTTTTGTTTGCACCAAGTTCTTCCTTATTAATGCTGATGATTGTTAAACCAGACAGCAAGGATGACATGGAATTTCTTCAGTACATTGATGTATTTAACGTTTGTCAGAACTGACCAGGAAACATCTCATTTGTCTGCAGGCCCCAGAACCTGTGTTCTACAATAATGTAGGTGCACCTTGTAGTCGAACAGAGGCTGGGTTTCCTGAGGAGGACTCCGAAGATGGTGCATATGTTCTCAACGAGGAAGAAGAGGCTGCTTTTTTAACATGGCAGGCAGAACAAGAAGGGCTGACGGAAGATCATGGAGCATTGATCATGAATGACACTGGATATGATTCATATCACCTGTGAGTAAATTTTTTGTTTATACTGGCAGTTATTATTAGAAGTTTTGTATTGTAGTCTTTATGCGTTTAGTGCTTAACGCAACCTTGTGGCTTTAGTGACGGTATGTACTCACAGAAACCCACTTCAAGAAATTGAAAATGAAACATATAAACCTTCATTCTTCACTGTGCACTGAATTTTTATTGTTGTTCCAGTTTTGAACTTGATTTGATCATTAAATGTGAATTACATTTTTTTTTAAATTCTTTTTTTGAAAGTTAATTTGTCATAGTAAGATAATTTTAAAAAAAAGACTCTTTGATTCAGGAATTATTATTCACACTGTTTTTATTTTTTTTAAAAAGAATTCTGAATGTCTTTTATTGTAAATGTTACGTGAATTTTTGTTATCGGTGTGAACAAACACATATTAATTTTCAGATTAAACGGAAATGGATTGAGAAAATTTGCAATGTGTTGGCAGTATTAACACATTGACAAACATAAAGTGGTGCTGTGAGCTTGCTGTGGATTCAGAAGAGTTAAGAAACAATGTGCTCAATATTTATAATGAGAGTTAAATTGGAAATATTTTTCTTGCCTTTGCCTTTCAGCTCTCTGTAGAGCATATGCTGTCAGATAGTGCATGCCTCGCTGTTCTCTCTTATATCATCTATTTAAGTTCTTTCCTTTCTTATTTATCCTCCTTGCATCAGTCCCCAACTCTCTTCTGCATGTCTCTTTAGTTTCCTTTAGCTTATTTTACCCAGTGGATTCCCAAACAAGGACTGCCTTGTGATGCTGTCAGTAGGTGTCCTATACCACTTCATCATTATTTCCTCATCTCTTGTATCACTGGTATTTTCCTGGTTTTTTTACATTGCCACATTATTCTAGTCACCACATTGGTGATCCTGTCGTGCCATGTTTGTCCGTTTCTACCGCACAGGCGCCCATTTGAGAACGTCTAACTTCTTGAGTATTTTTATTTTGTTCTCCATTTTTCTGTCATACAGTAGATTGGCTTTGACATTTGAGTTAATAATTCTTCAATTTATGTAGGGCTTCATCAGAATAATTACCCTTTAGATTCCTATGGGGCATAGACCTTCAAGCAGCTCAGGGTCTTGTGCCATCCAAGTTCTTTCCATATCTTCACACACTTTTCAAGTCTTGTCTCCAATTTCCAACTCCGCCTAGGCCGGTCCCAAGCCCGGCTGAAAAAGGAGGAGGGCGGCCTGCATGGAGGCCATAAGGAGGCAGCTCCTCCGCCATGCAAAGGCACAACAGGCCAATCACCTGTTTGCTTTAAAACATGATTACGCGAACTTTGTTGTTGCCCTACAAGACGCCACTAGGCGTGATGGCCACTGACTGCTTTGACGGTCGGTGGTTAAGGATCTAAGAAGAAGAAGACGCGAACTACAGGAGAGAGAGTCGGACTGATTCTGGGGGCGATGGGCTGGAACGGACTGCGGACTGCGACTTATGGAACATGGAACACAGGAGGTATGGATTGGAGGGGCTGGTGGAGGAGGTGGGGAGGGTGAAATTGGAGATCCTGGCTGTAACGGTACAAAGAGAGGGGGACGGGGGGTCATGGATCTCGATGGCAGCGCGCTGCTCTACAGTGGTATACCCACGTCTGAGGGAGCTAAAGGGGGTGTGGGTTGCATTGTGTCCAAGGACCAGGGGGATAGTGTCAGGGGATGGAGCTTTGTCTCGGAGTGCATTATGGTTGTGAAACTAAAGGAAGGAGAAACCATGGTTGGCCTGGTCATAGTGTGTGGACCGGGTGGGGATGGGGGGGGGGGGGTCAGGGAGGAGTTCTTCGATCTGTTCAGAGGACAGTGGATGACTGCCTAGATGGGATTGTCATGCTCGGAGATTTCGGCGCCAGAGTTGGGGGTGACCGTGCTGGATGGGGTGGGGTTGTCGGAGGGTGTGGAGGGGGTGCTTTCAATGGCAGTGGAAAGTGACTCCTTAGATTCTGCAGTGAGCGGAGTCTGATCATTACAAACACGGGGTTCCCCCGTGGGCGCATGCATGCATGCGCTGGATGTGGGCCGGCAAAGGGCGAGAGGTCGGTGGTCGACTGTGCCATTGTTGGGAGGGGCTCATTCGGGTATATCCGGGGTGCTGGAGTCTGGAAGGGGCCAGGGATTGGAGGTGATCGCTGCCTGCTTGCAATCAAGGGAACAACTGGGGGAGTTGCTCGGCCTGGGGGCTGCCCGACATCACGCAGGGGACCAGGTGAACGGACGGGAGAGGTTAAGACCAGGTGTCGGGGGCTTATTGCTGCAGCGGTGGGAGGCATAGAGGAGCGGCCTGGTGACTTGGAGGCCCTCTGGCTTAAATTCAGGGACATCGTGGGGACAGCTGCTACGGGGGCGTGTGATGGGGGTCCGGCTTGGGAACGGGGGAGGGAGGGCGCCTTGGTGGACGGGGGAAGTCGGGGGGAAAATGGGAGAGAGGGGGATGGCATGGAAGCAATACTTGGGAGCTGGAGGCACAGCAGGACAAATGGAGAAATGTAGAGAGAGTGTGATACTCGGAGCAGGGGCGGGGGCAAGGTGCTGGTGGTGGGACAGAGGTCCTGGGAGGAGTTTGGAGAGAAGCTGGAGAGGGATGCGCGGGAAAACCGGAGATTGTTCTATAGGACCATGGGGGGGGGGGGGAGGAGAGGCAGTGCCCTCTCAAATTTATAGAGGACAAGTGGGGCAGGTTGCAAGTGGTGGAGGGATGGAAGGGGTGTTTCTCAGGGCTCCTTGGTGGTGAGCAGGGTCAAGCATCAGAGGTGATGGCCACTGGCGCAGAGGAGGAGGCCAATGGTGATGGGGATGGAGGGGCTGAGGGCAGCACTGGAGGAGGTCAAGATGGGCGGGGCAGCAGGGCATGATGGTGTGACACCAGAGGTGGAAGGGAGCATCAGGCGACCTATTGCTCTTAAGGGTCCTACAGGCAGCGTGGTGCAACAGGACCATACCAAAGGATTGGGAGATTGCCATCATAACACCAATTTTCAAAAAGAGTGACAATCGACAATGCGGAAACCATGGAGGCATATCACTTCTCAGTGTCCCTGGTAAAATCTACTCTAGAGTCCTGGGGCAGGGACTCCGACGCCTAGCTGGGCCATGGTTGGATGGGGTCCAGTGTGGATTCCGAGCGGAGTGAGGTGCTCAGGACCTAGTCTTCGCACTCAGACGACTGAGTGAAAGGGCTCTTGGGTGTGGGAGTGAGATCCATCTTTGTTTCGTGAATCTGGAGGGGGCGTTTGGCAGGGTCCCCTGGGGCGAACTTTGGGACTGTTTGGCGGGGGGGGGGGGGAGGGGGGGGGACATTCTGGTACCTCTGATTCATGCTATGCAGAGCTTCTACAGGTCTTGCGGGGATTACGTGAGGATGACAAACCGTGGGTCGGAGGAGTTCAGGGCCGCCGCTGGTGTGGGACGGGGTGATGTCCTGTCACCATGCTCCTCATGGACGATGTTGTCAGGGCATGTGGGGAGAGCGCAAGAGGGTGTTCAGTGGGGTGCTGGAGGATGGGACGGGTGTGTGTTTCAGAGCTGGCATTTGCTGATGATGTTGCCCTGATTGCTGGATCGGAGGTGCATCTCCAGTCCGACCTGCAAGTGTGGGGGGGGAGGGGGGGGGGCTGGCTGGAGAGGAGAGGGATGGTCGTGGGCAGCTCTAGGGCAAAATCCATGGTGATATCACGAGAAGAAAGAGGACATCAGATTGGGCTGGGAGAGCGGGTCCTGGAGCAGATCGACCACTTTAAATATCTCGGAGCTATTATAGACTGAAAGGGAGGCATCAGGGAAAAGTTGGCCACTCGAAAAGCTGCAGCTGGGAGACTTTTTCGGGCCGTGAATCGAGGGTTCATCAGCGGGAGAGAGATTGGTGGGAAAACGAGGATAGCTGTGTACTGCTCCACCTGTGTCACAGTCTTGACATATGGATGCGAGTCATGGGCAATGACTACAACCCACAAAGGCCAGATCCAAACCTCAGAAATGAGGTATCTGAGGAAGGTGGTTGAAGTAACAAGAAGAGATATGGTGTGCAACCAGACGATACGTCAAGGCCTAAAATCCCACCCCCTGCAGACCCAAGTAGAACAGTCCCAACTAAGATGGTTTGGCCATGTCTGCAGAATGGGAGAAGATGGCTACCATGACAAGCATGGGAAACAAAGAGCCAGGGATCCAGACCCCCAGGACAACCCAGAGTTCGCTGGGAGGACAACATTAGACAATCTTTGAAGGACTGAGGACTGGAGTGGAGCCGGGCCAGGAGGAAGACAGCCGATGGGATAGTCTGGCGCTCTCTCTTCCAAACCTCTACACCTCACGGTAGAAGGGGAACGACTAAGTAAGTAAGTAAGTCTCCAATTTCCTTCTCCTTATATTTTTAGATAAGAGAGGTAGAGGAAGATAAAAGAACACACAGAGAAGAGAACTAGAGACAGACATGAAGGGGAGGAAGAAAGACATGAGACAGGAAGACTTGGCAGAAGTTTGTTGAAGACTTATGCCCCTTGGGGAGCTTAATGGTGGTGATGATTTATTTTAAGGTCTCCCTCTGTATATTTTACCTTGGGGATTCCAGACTAATGGATTCTTTGTAATGCTACATCACAAACATTTCATAACCTCATAAAAGTTGAACCTAGTATGTCTCTAACACTTCACAGTGTCTGCTATCGGACTATCTTATTTTCTTTTATCAGATTTAGAGGGCTCTTCTCAGAAAATCATAATGTAATCTCTGGCGTTTTTTATTTTTCAGAGATGAAGTTTCTGATGAAGGAGGTATGGGAGATGAACTGGAAGTTGCTTATGAGGAGTTTTTGCAGAAACAGAACCTTGGACAGGGTTACCAGCCTCACCTGGCAGGACCACCACAACAGCAGATAAACACATCAGTGCATCAGATTTTTAATGTGAGTCACTCACCAAGTATTCTTCATTCACCTTCACCAGCATCCATCCTTTTCTCTTCTCTGACTGGAACATTGGGCTGCCTGCCACAGATTCACTACAGGTTTGATTTGGGCCGCCTTTTTTATCTCCAACCATGGGGTTGCACTTGATTCTACTTCATCTTTCCTGGTTCTTCTCTAGTTTCTGTGGGCTCCATGCTTTTCTTATAACATGTGGGTTCCAGTCCTGAGCATGTATGGTTATACCAATTAGTTGTTTTCTAAGGATATGTTCTATCCATCTGTAGCGAAAGGTTTTCCTAGTATGATAATAGTGGTAGAGAAGAAGTAGAATCTCTCTCCAGAAAGTATGAAGTTCCAGTGCCCGGGAAGTACACTGGTATCACAAGTGAGTTACAGCTGTGAATACTCTGAGCTGGACAATAGATTTAGGCTTCAGAAGTATAACGTGCCACTTTCGCTATAGTAACCCTATGTGATAATATAATTAAATTAGAAAAAGTAACTAAAAATTTACCAAGTCAAATGAATACAATTTCATAATTTATTATGTACATCTATATATTCTTGTAATGAGAAATGGGTGTTGGAAGATGGTAAAATGTATGATTATTTATAGTTACAAATTAAAATAAATAATAGTAAAAAATCTTGGATGAATCTTCCAATGAATTTACAAAAAGTCTGTCACAGTATATCTTTGATATATATTGCTATCTAGTTCTCATCATCGACAGTCGTTTTAGAAACTGCTCACAGGATCTGTTGGATTGAATAACACATAAACTCATCTGGTATTTGTTCGAGGTTCCTGAGACACACTGATGATTCAGGACGAATTTTCTTCAGCCCGCCCTATAACTACAGGGGACTAAGGTGTTGAAGATTGGTTGACCTCTAGGCTTCAGTTAGCAGGATCAACGGTCCTCAAGTCTTTAGTTAACTCGAACATGAGCTTGATCAGGAATGATCATAAAACTCGATCATAAAAACCTGGAACAAAAGGTGGCCATGGTGTTCCAACAATCTCACCACCCACTGCTGTTCATGAGGCGACCATGTCTTCAGTGTTTGTATATAAATGAATGATTCATGGTAGTATGTTACAGAGATAGCATGATAAGATACTGTCCACTGTGCAGAATTAACAAAATACATGAATAAATCACATGTTATGATACATGGGTAAGAAATAACCTTTGCCTTCCACTTATGGATGCCAAGTCACTTATGTACTTGCTGTTATGTCGTAAGCTTCCAGGCAAGAACTAGCCATGATATATTTGGCTAACCAATTAATGGTCATGCTTCCTGACAATGCTGGTGAAGGTTATCTCTGGTTAGCGTCATTCCCTTTTTATTATGTCTGATACAATCAAATCGTAAATAAATCTGAAATAAAATGATATTAGTCATACATATAACTTTAATAAACTTACATACCCTCTTAGGATTAATAAGCTCACGGTGAGACTGTATTGGCTGAATTTAATCTGTCCTGCATGCAGCGTGAAAAAAGAACTTTTCTTGCAGATGCTGTCTTCCAGTTTCTCATTCTGGATTTGGTGTGTGTGATTTTCAATGCGCCGCTCTGTCCTTACATTTGGGCATATCTCACGTACGAGAAAGCACCTCCTAAAGTCCCAAAAGATTTTCGTTTAATCTCCTGGTTTGAGGCGATTTTGAGGCGATCTGTGCTTGTTCTGTACTTCTTTTCTCTTCTTTTCACTACACACTTATATCCTTCCTTCCTTCCTAGGTATCCTTTCATTTTCCCCATATGAGGCTTTCATTCTATCTAAGTTTTATTTAAATCTGTTTAGGCATGTACGTATAATAAATTTTTAAAGATTATTAGCTAACTTTTAGCAGATGTGATGACGATGAAAAATGTTAATTATTTTAAAAACTATTTATATTTGAATAATATCCTTTTGGATATCATTTATAGTCTATCTCCTTTGATGAATTATTATTATTTAAATGTATTCCAACCAGGCGTTCTCTTGTAGCTTTAAATTTTCTTTCCAGTAAATGCAAACTTTTAAAGTCGGCCATTCCTATATTCGCTATTTCCTCATTCTTCAATACCGTCGGCTAAACGTAATTCACATTTTTCCGCCTTCTTCAAACTTCAAAGCAAGACCGCCGCGTTGTCCTTGCGCTGTGTGTGTGTGTGCATGTCGCGCTACACATTTTTTCCACAAACAAAGCAAGTGGTACCAAATCTCGCTACACCATCTCCATTTTCATTCTTTAATGTCTAGATAGATTTGTTGCTGCATCATTCTCATTGTAATTGCCTCTGATCATCTGATATAAATACAGTGAAGAGCACTTAATTTGAAGCTTCAAACATGCCCCTGCCGTAGCTCTGTTTGTGTATACAGACTGTCTACTTAACGACGGCTGTCACAGTAATCCTGTTGCAGTATTTTTGACTCCCATTATTTGGTAGCAAATAGTATTCATTTATTTATTCATTCATTATTTATTGCAGTACAGCACTGTGCAGTACAGTAATTTTATGTTATAATTTGTGAGGAGAGAGGTAAAGAATCCAGTTACACGTCCATTGAGGCATATTGGGAATATGGTGTTCGGTGCATATTTTCTTGACCACCGGCACACTAGGGGTGATGTGTTCAGCATCACGCTGGCCGCCTTAACCTTCCCAGGGTTGCTCTGGTACCCATTTCATGAGGCTGGGTCGACCCCTGAGCCATTTGTAATCTTAAAAATCCCACCTCAACTGGGGATCGAACCATGGACCACCAGGCTTGAAAGCTAGTGCACTAACCACTGTTCTAACGTGGCTCCGTTATAATTTGTACATTGTATTATTTCAATTGTATTATTTCACTATAACTAATGAGTAATATAAGATTTTAAAATATTATATAACAGGTGTACACATTTGAGCATTCAGGCATGTTGATATATCATTATGGTTCATGTAGTAAAGTACGACCAAATCGACATATGTCAGGGTCATCATAAGGGAATCCTGTCATAAGTTGAGGACAGTCTGTACTAAAATAATGTTTTTAAATTCAAAGTTATAGTCCGTTCGGAAATTCGTGCCCACAGAAAGCGTCAATTTTCTCCAAAACTGTTTGTTGTATGGACATGAATTTTTGCATGCAGTCTTAGATTTTCCATGCAGTTAAGATTTTGCGATCATTACACCCACAGCTGTCGCGAAATTTGCAAAACGGCGATTTTCTTTGATCTTCTTGGAACATTTGCCTAAGTCTACCCGTAACATTAATTCTTACAGTAAATCACAACATTTGTGCGACAAGATGGTTCAAAGGCGTGTCCTAAATGTGTGATTGGTTGTTCACGTGATTTTGATACGAGGAATGATGTTCTGATAATGAACCATGATAGCAGTAAATCATCAGGAAGCTATGATGAATCGTAACTGTTTATGTGTTATTATAGATTGGCATATGAAATTAGTTTATCACAAACGAAGGAATGCGATCGATGTGCCTCATTCCGAATTGGACGACTCCAATAAGTTCACAACAGTTATTGGTTGGATAAACTGCAAGCCATCTAGCTGCCAGTAATCTTCTTCTTCCTGTAGCACGTGTTCTTCACATTTAGCCCAGTACTCTGTGTCTGTTCGGGAAAGGGCCTCACGAGTCATGTCTTTAACATCGCACATTTTAAAAGTGGTGTTCTGGGCGGCCACTTGCCCTTTAACTCTAGCCCAAACCAGCTCTATTGGGTTAAGGTGAGAATGGTAAGGTGGGAGTCGAAGAGAAACATGACCCTGCTCTTGGATGATTTTATCAATTAGATACACTTTTGTCTTAATCCTCTGTCTCACAAGCTGCAACAACTCTGGTTTTAAATAGCTGTTGTCAGCGAAGATATTTTCATTCACAAGCCACCTCCTGATTTCGTCTTTCGTGCTTGCCGAAGTGGGAGCTTTATCCTCCTGTGCTAGAACATTATGATAGGACGCATTATCCATCACTAGGCAAGACGACCTATCTAGAGTCGGGAGGAGTGTATTCAATATCCAATCTCGAAAAATTTGCCCATTCATTTCACTGTGGTAGTCCCTACCATCTACAGACTTTGATAGAAAAATAAGCTCTGCATCACGGACAAGCCCATTCTGTCTGCTGCCAGCATGTGCTCATATAATGCGTTGACCTTTGCTGCTGGGAATTTTCCTTCTATGGTCTCCGTCAACAGATTGTCATTCTTTCTCGTTCGTATGATGAGCATTAACCCAAGATTTGTCCAAATACACTATATCATAGCCGTCTTGCCTACTCTCACGAATCTGCCTAAGGTATTTGCTTCGAGCTGCAAACCAGATGTGGTTTTTCACATAAAAAATTCCTTCCGCCAGACGTTTTTCTAAAAGTGAAGCCGACACTTCTGACAAGTTGCCAAAGAGTAGTTTTTGAGACGTTAATATCGCATTCTGCTTGCAGCCGACTTTTCAGCATGCGGAGAGTAACAAGTTGATTGGCATTAAACATCTTCAAAATCAAACGTCTAATGACATCCTTGTCAAAATCATCAATTTTTTTCTTCCTTCCTTGCTTAACCGCAGCCTCTGTACAATCACCGTCCTGTTGTATCCAACGTCGAAAAGATCTTCTATCCACACCCAGGGCCTTTCGTGTTCTCCTACCTGGTTCTTGGATGTCGTGGTATAAACAACCCATCTTAGCCTCTCTGCGAAAATGCCTGTACAATATAACAGTTACCTTCTGCAAAGTGATAAATTTGCATTTAAGATTCATTGCGCTTTTCATAATTATGCAGTTTAGTTAATTAATATATTATACGCTGGTGTCGTTTTGTTTCGTTGCAGCCAACTCATTGCAATTAGCATACGCCGCTGAAATAATTACTTGCGACTGTGTACAATAGGTGCGCACTGGTGCGGACATGTAGTCACTACACTAATTCAAAAAAAAAAAATATTGAATAGCACATTTCATCGCTTGTGCTGTAAAAAAAAGGTAAAGGAACCCGTTACACGCCCATTGAGGCATATTGGGAATATGGTGTTAGGCCCATATTATCTTGACCGTCGGCACACGAGGGGTGATGTGGTCGGCATCACGCCGGCCGCCTTAACCTTCCCAGAGTAGCTCTGGTACCCATTCGGGGCTGGGTCAACCCAGGAGCCGTTTGTGGCCTAAAAATTTTCCGCCTCATCTGGGGATCGAACCATAGACCACTGCGCTAGGAAGCCAGTGCACTAACCACTATGCTACCGCGGCTGTGCTGCAACAAAAATTAAGTGCGCATTTTTTGAACGGATCTTGTAACTTTCCTGTAAAACTAAAAAAAATTAACCCAGACAACGGTAAGAGTTTTTTATATAACTTAAAGAAGAAAATTCGAACATGACATGAGTTTTGTAAGGGCAAAAAATGTATTAATAACTGCATTGATAACAGTAGGGCACATAGCAAATTTCAATAACATCCGTCAAGGGGTTGCAAAGTTACAACGTTCAATGTGTGGGCACGAATTTCCGAACGGACTATAGCATGAATGGCAAAGCTTACAACACAGAGTTGGCAAACTTACCCCTTCCACTGGTTTGTAACCTCTTAATTTGAAGTGGCCTCCACGGTCACTTTCAGTAACTAACTTGGGCACATGAAGTTCAGTCATATCTAGTCTGATTGATATTAAAATCGAGTCTTCTCAAAAAAACTTCCATTCTGTAAAACTCTTTTTATGTACTGACTGATCCAACCCACGCCCTTTTATCATGAAGGTGTTGAGGATTGTTGCATGGTTTACGAGTATTTTGGTTTTATCTTGAATTGGATGATCGCACCATGCAACACCTCAACTAACTAGACTTCAAAGGGTACGCGTAAAGCGTTGGATGACACATGAAGCCTAGTAACAAGAAGAGTCTTAGTGTAGCCTTCGGGCAAATGGCAGTGTTTAGAATTATGTGGTAGAACCACTAGCTAATGTATATAAAGGTCGATGGGTGTGCTTTTAAAGCTGATATAATAATATGTGTTTAAGGACCGGTGAGTCCATAATTGTATAAAGCGTTAAGAATAAAACACAAGAATTTGTATACGCGATATTCGAGAATTACGAACGTGAAGTTAATGTATAACGCTAATGAAAGCAATATGGCTGGTGTTGCCTGGCTAGTGATGCCAAAATTGAGAATATTATACAGACGAAGTTCTGACGTGAATGTTAGACATTGATCCTAAGCAATATTGAAATAATTAGCAGAGATGCATTAATGCTGCTTAAATATGGTAATGTGCCAAGTATTTGGATAAGGATAATGAACAATCATTATGACGGTTAAAATGAACGCACAATGTCTTGTGCATTATACGCTATGAACTGTGATGTATCCAGTTTCTTTTAATGTGGAAAATATGTTAATTGAGTAACTCCTGCTATATATATTGTAGCTAATAAAATATATGTGAAGTCGTCCGCACAAGACTTATCCTGTGAAAAAGTTTATAAAGTTACAATTCAGACTGTTGTGTTGAATTGACCGTTAACCTTCAGCGTGTTGGTCAATGTGTAAAACTCTGCCATACTAATGAGAATTCAAAGTAATACTAGAACACAACGAAATATCAAATACGAAATGAAGTTTATTGACTACACGTTCATACTAATATGTCTGAAATGCAAAATGAACCCACTGTTGCAGCAGAAAATAATAGTCAGTGAAAGACAGAAGAAGAACACTATATCATACGAAATTAGCCCATAAAAGAAAGTCTGCAACAGAAGGGATCAAAGTTTATTTATCACTGAAGATGTTCATGACATTGGGGTAATTATATTCATCATCATGTGACATATTCTTTCCAGAACGTTGTCTCCATTACAGCTGCTCTGAACGCATCACGAGGTAATTATATTATCACAATGAAAACATGCATCATATATGTTAATAGGAACCTTTTGATAGCACACCTTCACTATGTGTGTGCGTGTGCATGCACTTGTGCTGAAATAGGAATATAGCACTATTTGGTGCATGGTTTAATTTAATTGTCCTTTACATTTCCAGCATCCACCACCAAACATGCAACCACTTCAAGAATTTAGAGGTTACCAACCACAGCATATACTACCATCCAACCAGCTGCAGCATCATCAGATTCAACAGCAGCATCAAGACCAATCGCAGCAACAGCAGTACCAGACTCAGTATCCAAATAATGATCGTTACCATTATCGCAGATTATAGCAAATATTTTATGCTTCCATGCTTTGAGGAGCATTCGGCCATCTTTATCTTGCTGTTTATTGCAAGTTGTTATTTCTTCTTTGTTATAATTTTATTGTCTAGAAGTTATGATTTTGTCTTTCGAGTTATTTGTTATATTTCCTTTCAGCTGTTTTGTGCTTGTGTTCAGAGTGTGGTCTATCAATTTAAAGATCATCCAACTTTGCAGTCTTCCAGTTTGGGAAGTTGGACAAATTTAGAGAAGGTTACAGGGTGTTATATTGTGAATTTGTGCTTAGCAATAGCAGTAATTGACATGTATGTATATATATATATGTGTGTGTGTGTGTGTGTCTTTTTTTTGTATGTAACTGCATATAATGTGGACACGTCACATGCTGTGCCAGTAAATTTATGTACTCGGTTCCTTACTAACCTTTAAAAATAAACCTGAGAAGAGAGAACAACAGCTAAGCTTAATTGCCTAATCAAAGCAGAAGCAAATCTGTATTGTTGAGGTGAAAATAGATGCTAGTTACACAAATGATATAGTCCTAGGAGACAAATATGAGGACTTCTCATCATCATAGCATCATCATCTTTGACAATTCATAAGAAAAGGCACATGAGTAGGAATAAAAAATAAAAGATGGTGATTATAGGATGTACAGATTAGGTAGAGGTCTTGGTCAGCTGTCTCTTTTCATTGGTAGTGTGTGACCAGTCCATCTCCATTTGATCTCAAGAGTAATGACTTTAAGTTTGTCTATTCTTTGATTCATTGGTTTGCTGTGGTGTGTGTGTGTGTGTGTGTGTGTGTGTTTGTTTTTTTTAATCTGTCTTCTTTATTCCTAATATTCTACTTAAAGTTTAGCCTTCAAATCCCATGGGAGCACTAATTTCCCATCTGTTATTCATGTCTCTTCTCCATAGAAGAGAAAGTTCTTACCTTTGCTTTGAGACTGTAAATCTTGGATCTCCATATAGGACACAGTAGATGGCGGGAATGCACCGTATGACACCTCCGTTCCCCCTACTAGCTTGAAACTAGATGAGATGATCCTTTAAATGTATGCTGAGTCAAGTTAGAAGTTGGAGCTCATGACTGCAACTTAGCAGGTGTCAGAATGAAAAAATCCTAGATTACAATGTAGATAATGACAAGGATTCTTCAAGAGTGACAAGCTCAGTAGCCCTAGTTAAACAACAAGAACAGTAGGAGACAGTATGCCCCGTGTAGTTCTTGGAGGTCTCTGAGAAGATAAAGAAAAGGCCTACCGCTCTTTTGGGCATTTCTTAAAAGGCAACTAATAAAAGGTTGCACGTGCCAGGTAAACGTCATCATGTAAGAGGATTTGCTACAGAAACCATTGCTGCAGGGAGCAATTGCTTCTATTCAGGCTTTTTGTAGAGGGACAGCTGCAATGGTTGCTATGTGTTCATATTCAGGCTTCTTGTAGAGGGACAGCTGCAATGGTTGCTATGTGTTCCATATTCAGGCTTCTTGTAGAGGGACAGCTGCAATGGTTGCTATGTGTTCCATATTCAGGCTTCTTGTAGAGGGACAGCTGCAATGGTTGCTATGTGTTCCATATTCAGGCTTCTTGCAGAGGGACAGCTGCAATGGTTGCTATGTGTTCCATATTCAGGCTTCTTGCAGAGGGACAGCTGCAATGGTTGCTATGTGTTCCATATTCAGGCTTCTTGCAGAGGAACAGCTGCAATGGTTGCTCTGTGTTCCATAAAGATGAAAAAGGAATTGAATGTTGATTGCCAATTTATTTTCTCAATTTCTCTGCTTTTTGTCCGCAAATACACTGTCATCTGCTGATACTGTGCTTGCTAGCTGGTCAGAACTCCTGAACTGTTACTTGATTATAGTGTTGTTAACTGTATTCAGCATCAAGCATTTCTACATGCTGGATATGTGAAAGGTAGTGTTAGAAATTTAATGATCTTAGTCAAGGGGGTGTAGAGTATTATTCCATGAGGTTCGATTAGAATAGGAAACTCTATACAGAGCGATACAACAGGAGGCAATTTGATCATCAGAAGTGGTCCCCTGTCAATCAAATGTTTTGGCCCCCTAATCTCCTTTACACTGAAAGGGGGGGGGGGGGGGCCACATGGGTCATGACTCCAAAGTGCCAGTCTCCTGTTGTCTTGTGCAGAGAATTGAACCCACTCCACCTTGTTGCAACTTTCAACTTCACTCCTATTTTCTGCCAGAAAATGTGAAAGTAACTCTCATGTTGAAAACAAATTACTGTCCCGAGTACTGTCCCGATATTTAACATAATTTCAACTGATAAATGTTCTGTTGTTATCCGTATTTTCTAATACTTCCTCATCCTTTCTCAATTGTCTCACACCTTAATTGGTTTTACTACCGTGTCAGCTCTCAACCTCACCTGTTTGATCCACATTCAAGCCTTTCTTTTTTAATATCTTCTCACCTTACATCTTGTCATCGGGGGTCAACTTCTTGTCAGGCAGGTCTGCACTTTATTTTCTTTTAACACCACATACCTATCTCTCATTTGTACCATTGTTTTTTTTTTTTTACTCTCGAGTTTGAGGACTTGCTCAGCTAAGTCATATAAGTTCTATTAAGTCATTTTTTTTTTTTTTTTTTTTGCTCTCGAGTTTGAGGACTTGCTCAGCTAAGTCATATAAGTTCTATTAAGTCATGTTTTTTTTTTTTTTTGCTCTCGAGTTTGAGGACTTGCTCAGCTGTCATATAAGTTCTATTAAGTCATGTTTTTTTTTTTTTTTAACTCTAGTTTGAGGACTTGCTCAGCTAAGTCATATAAGTTCTATTAAGTCATGTTTTTTTTTTTTTTTTTTTTGCTCTCGAGTTTGAGGACTTGCTCAGCTAAGTCATATAAGTTCTATTAAGTCATGTTTTTTTTGTTTTTTTTTTGCCCTCGAGTTTGAGGACTTGCTCAACTAAGTCATATAAGTTCTATTAAGTCATGTTTTTTTGTTTTTTTAACTCTAGTTTGAGGACATTCTTTTGCTTTGATTTGTAAGCTCAGCTAAGTCACATAAGTTCTATTAACCCTATTCAATTCTGTCCTTAGAAATCTAACGTCTACAGAGGGTAATTTTGAAGTCCCAGAAAGTGCTTTAAAACGTGGTTTCCAATTAATATCGTTATTTTATAATAAAATACTATATAAAATTTAATTAAAACATAAAAGTTTTCTTTTAAAGCAAATTTTATAAGAAAATAATCAATGTTAAAGTCATGACTGAACACCGAAAACACTCGCCGCCATTTTTTTTTTCACGGTAAATGAGATTTCACTGTTGTGGAAAAAAATTAAAATAATGAACTTCAGCGATGATTTCAGTGATGAATTCATCACTGATTCTGGAAAACTGAAACATTGGATTCAGACATGGATATTGACCATAATGTCCCTGCTGACCCAATTTATGAAGCATACGCGGCAAGGTACCTTGCGAGAACGTAAGTCTAACCCTCAATCTAGGGATTTAAATGGAATGTCGTAGCCTAGTGACCTTATTTTTTTTACAACTACCATTTAAATAGTTACTATACCCTATTTTCTATTAAAATCGGTAATGATTTTAACATTTATTTTGAATAAGAATTTCTTTACTTCATTTTTTTTAAAGGTTACCCGTCCATAGCAACGGTTGCTAAGGACATTTATATTTGCAAAACCGAACAGAGACATAGTGACAAAAATAAAGCAGACCATAAAGTGGTGGACATTATATATTTTTTTGGATCATCATCATCAGTTGCCATCTCCACAACGAAGGTTGGCTGTAATGGATCTCCAACGTCTTCTGTCTCTTGTCTTGATGGTGCACTCTGATAGACTCTTTTTTTGGATGGATAATGTTTAAAAATATTTAAAGTTTGTAATCTTTAATTTAATATTTTTTTTTAATTTTAAAGATTAAATAATATAGAATGTGCGATTAAAAAAAAAACAATCACCCTTAGTTTCTCAAACTGTAACTAACAGTATGTTAAATTATTTCATTACAGATCAAAAGGTTAAAATGATTTGAATGGTGCAGCCCCATGTCAGTTCTGAAGCTTGTACCCTGTTGATAGCCTAGGGTTCATCTAAAAGAGGAAAGTATGCTTTCTGTTTGATTTCTTTCATAGGACATGCCAGAAACTTTATCAGCCTCGACAACATTTTTGCACAAATAACGGATGGTTAGTAATAAAGGCAGGTGTCCATTTAGGCAGCAAAAATAAAATCAGCACCACACACTCAGTTACACCAGAAAATACCACTACATGACAAAATTGTAAACATTGTTGGGTAACTGTAGGTACTGAAAAAAAAAATGGAAACAAAATGTACTGCATGCAACATCTTTCTCTGCTTCCTAAAAAATAGAAACTGCCTATGTGAATACCATATGTCCTAAAACATAGAAACTACCTATGTGAATACCATATGTCCTAAAACAATCTAGATCTCTTCTTTTTCTTTAACTAATATGATATGGATATGAATTTCAAATTTTGTCTTTCAAAAATCTTAGTTTAATTTTTTTTAAATTAAAAAGTTTCCATTATTGCCCCATTCAACGTACCAATATTAATAATTTTTCTAATTAATTTATTTATTGTCAGAATCTTTTAATTTTATCAAAATATGTACATTCTTGGATAACTTTTTAAACAAAAGAACATTTGTTGTATTATTTAAATGAGCTAGTTTTTTAAATTCATGAATATCTCAGTTTATGTACAGTTTTATGACCATTCTGCAGTTATCGTGACCTTGGATAATTAAATTATAATAAATTACTGCTACAGATACCACACACACACAGTTTATTCATCTTCTAACATATTGATGCATAATATGCATTGGTTTCATGTATTTTTATAGATTTTAGAGGTTATTTAGTAATGACATCATAATCATGTATAAATGCCCAGTTATTACCCCTTTCTACATAATAATGAAATAACATTTTTAATTAATTAATTTATGATCAGAATCATCTAATTTTTTTCAAATCATATGCAAAATTGGACATACTTTTAAATAAGAGCCACTGTTTTGTCCATTTTGCATCAGCTATTTTTTTTCCTTTGAATATTTCAGTGTATGAAAAATTGTGTAATTATTTTTCTGCATTTAATTAGGTAATTAACTTGTTACCACTCAACCAAGGTAAAACAAATCCCAAAATAACTACTACTGTACTAAATCCCATTCAATTTTAAACACTTTGATATATAATACTGATAGGTTTAATATATTTAAAAATATTTCACATACTTAAAAAAAAATGTTACCTAAAAACCATACAAAAAACCTTAAAAAGTCAAGAATTGAATAGTTTCATGCTTTTTTTTTGGTTTTTTTTAACTCTCGAGTTTGAGGACTTGCTTTTGCTTTGATTTGTAAGCTCAGCTAAGTCACATAAGTTCTATTAAGTCATGTTTTTTTCCTTTTATTTAATTAATGTTGTGATTTTGTTGCAATAGCTAAAGCAGGATTTGGCCAATGCAGTTTTGTTTATCTCATATAAAACAAGGTTTTATCATATATTTATGCTTGTTTTTCTTCCATTATTACTTAAACTGACCGTGGTTTTTGTATACAAGTCAGTAATGTTTCATACAGCATTTGTGGAAAGTGAAATAACACCCAAAAAAAATGTTAAATCATTATGTGTGGTAATGCACCTGCATGAAGTAAAATCACTTCATGTATTGTATACCATGAGTTAAGTCTTCGTATTTGGTAAAGTGAATGTATGAAGTAAAATCATTAAGTGTGTGGTTGTTGGTATACCATGAGTTAAGTCTTCATATTTGGTAAAGTGTATGCATGAAGTAAAATCACTAAGTGTGTGGTTATTGGTATACCATGAGTTAAGTCTTTGTATTTGGTAAAGTTTATGATTGTTGGTATACCACGAGTTAAGTCTTCGTATTTGGTAAAGTGTATGCATGAAGTAAAATCACTAATTGTGTGGCTATTGGTATACCATGAGTTAAGTCTTCATATTTGGTAAAGTGTATGGGTGTTGGTATACCACGAGTCAAGTCTTCGTATTTGGTAAAGTGTATGGTTATTGGTATACCATGTGTAAAGTGTTTGGTAAAGCATGCATGTAAAGTAAAATCTGAAAGTGTGGTTATTGTTATACCATGAGTAAAAGTCTTGTTACAAGGTAAAGCATGTGGATCAAGTAAAATAATTATGTATAAAGTAGATATGAGTAAAGTCGTGAATCATACAACATGCACATACACGCTCATATTTAAAGTGAAATCATATTGGAAAATGAATATTTTGTTTTTCAGGACATTATGTTTTGTACGTGGGTAATTGATGCTACATTTAACTGTTTCCTAATGCTGCTCTTCTACACTGGAAATGTATAAAAGTTCTGGCTTTTTCCTGATGAGCAAAAACAACAGATAAACAACTGTGTATCAACATAACATGCACCATTGTCACAATTCTTTTTGGTATGTGCGTTTGTGTGTGATAAGTTGGTTGTTAGATTTTGCTCTTACCTGGTACAAACTAAAGGGTAACTGAAAAGCCACTTCAAATTTTTAAATTGGTACATCCTCAATAGTATCCATTAGATGTACATGGAACTAATGTCTAAATAAGACAAAAACTGCCATTTGACTAATAAATAATTTCTTCAAAATTTCCAGTAACAAAATAACATAAAATCTCAAACGTCCTTTAAACGGACATTACAAAAGACAGGAACAGTTTCTGCACACTTTGAAATAATGTATAGAATAGACCGGATCCCACGTAATGTTAATGTGACAATACTTCATCTTCTTCCTCGTTCGTCCTGTAAAGGACGTTGATTGCGTTGTGTCTGTTTACTGCGGAGCTGTGATATCTGCGCCTTTCGGCTGGCACAACCGACTTCAGCACTGCATTTTTTGGGACCGGGTTTGCCTCCCTCTTCAATCCCTACTCTCTCAGCCAAACTGCAGTGATGCAGCCTGTTTCCAGGACCACCCCGTGGAGGTGGAGTAGGGTCTTGGTCAGCTCTGGATCGCTGACCCTGATGCAATCAGTCAAGCTATGGGTCGCTGACTGCATTCTCTATTGCTGCATCTTTGGGTCCCATGTGACAATACATTTTATGTTATAAAATGACAATTAATTCTCTTTATTTCAGTCTTTGTTTCCCAAGATAAAAAAATGACTTTGGTTATGAGTGAAGAAATAACAATTTAAAAACGAGAAGTGACTTGTCAATCACCCTGTATAAATCAGCAATTTTGCTCAAAGACAGTAGCCGTAAGACATGGAATTCAGTCACTAGAAACTGAGCAATTATTATTGTTGTAATGTTTTTGGTCTGAATATGAGTGAGCCATTGGTTGGTAGAGTTTACTCCTCCTGTCTGTGAGAGCTAGAATGTAGGAATGTTGCTTAACAGTCATGAAACAAAGAATTCAGGTATGGATACATTTTTTCCCCCTACTAGTGTATGCATGCTGGCATGTATAATATTTTAATGGAATGTGCATTTAACATATCTTGTCACCATTCATGAGTTTTATAGAGGGTCTGGAGATAGATGAGAAATTAGTAAGTACACTAATTTTCTTACTGTTTTTTTTTTAATGCTAAGACTAGGAAAGAGAAATATTTAAGATTGGTGATTTTCTTTATTTGTCTTCCGTTAGATCAGATAAGAGTGTGAGATATGGCACAATGTGTCTTGGTGGTTTTTTTTGTTTTTTTTTTTGTTGAGTTTACAGGAGAATGTAGCTTTAAAAAGTCAAGAAACTGTAACCTTAAATATCATGTCTCCTTTATGCCTTATTGCATTGTACAAACAGTTAGTGACCTTTGTTGCAGAGTGCAGAAGTTCACAAATAGAAAATATTTGTTACATAAGGAGAGAAAAGAAAGGAAGAAAAAGACAGTGTTTGATATAAACAAAAACAATGACTGAAAAGGTTTAGACATGAAATGGTTTAGACATTATTTGGTTTAGACATTATTTGGTTTAGACTTTATTTGGTTTAGACATTCGTTCAAAATGTGCACAGGCACTGGCATCAATGCCTTCTGCACTAGAGCACCGAAGTATAGTGGAGGGCACATGAAAAGTGGATTTAGAAAGTTTGTGAAATAATACCATTATCATTTTAACAAATAGGTAGGCTATATCCCAGTGTAGTTCCCTCAGGTCTCCGATGAGACAAAGGAAGAATAAGACTTCTGCTCCTCCAGACATGTTGTGTCATGTGACTTATATACGTTTATGTTTGTCTATAGTTTACATTTAAAGAGCATTGTTTAATGCAGTGTTTCTTAATCTTTTAGAGGTCCCACACCCCTTGACAGCATCTTAAGAAGCCTCACACCCCTTTACAGCATTTTAAGAAGCCTCTATCGTAAAGCTTGCAAAACATGCCAGAAATGCTGACAAGAGATAACTAGTTTATTTTGAGAAAATGTTATTTACAAAATATGACTATATCTAATTCACGTTGTCAATGATGATTGGCATTCTAAAATAACTAGCATGTCTCTCACCCCCTGAAGGTGAGTCTCTCACCCCCTGAAGGTGAGTCTCTCACCCCCTGAAGGTGAATCTCGAACCCCCTGAAGGTGAGTCTCGAACCCCCTGAAGGTGAGTCTCGAACCCCTAGGGTCTGCATGCACCCCTAGTTAAGAAGCACTGCTTTAATATATTTTCCAGACCAGAAGACACATCAGAACACACGATAGTCCAGGATTTCAGATAATAAGTTGAGGGATAAACGTGTTCCTCACAATTGTTCTAATTCATAAATTTTTACGTAGATATCTCCTTTCACATACCATTGTCTTTGTTTTGAAAATGTTCATAAATCTATTACAGCGATCCTTCTTCTTCTTTGATCCTTAGCCGCCGACCGTTAAAGCAGTCAGTGGCCATCACGCCTGGTGGCATCTTGTAGGGCAACAACAAATTGATTCCACTTTGCTCGGTCGGTGGCCATCCTTCGTACAGTGCCGCAACTCTGGTTCATTCTTTGCATCTCAGCCTCCACAGTCCTCCGCCAAGTTGTCTTTGGTCGGCCTCTCTTTCGTTTTCCTTCAGGGGTCCATAGCATAGCTGTTCTTGTGATGGCATCAGGGTCTCTTCTGAGGACAACCCAGCTCCAGCATCTGCCAGCTATGATGGTGTGCATGTCCTCAAGTAAGCAGATCCTGGTTGGTGATGGTATTTGGCCAAAAGATTAGGAAAATTTTTCTTAGGCATGTTGTGTGAAAAGAGGACAATTTCAACATTTCCTTCTCTGTAACTCTCCAGCATTCCGCACCATAGAGAAGCACAGAAAGCACACAGCTCTGATATAATCTTAATTTTGTGCTTGTGCTGTACTGAGAGGACTTCCAGATGTTGTTTAGACTAAAAAAAGGCTGTTCTTGCTTTGCTCATTCTGTTGTCGATGTCTTTGCTTGCTCTGCCGTCTGGTGTTACAATGCATCCTAAGTATGTGAAGGTGTCTGTCTGTTCCAGTGGCTGATTCCTTACTGATATGGGCTCAGGGTTGCTCACATTGAGCGTCGTGACCTCTGTCTTCTTTAGATTGATGTTCAAGCCCACCTGCTGGCTATACTTATTAAGTCTATCCGTTTTTTCCTGGATGTGTTGATGTGAATGTGCTAGTAGTGCAGTGTCATCTGCATATTCCAGATCTTCCAATGTAGAAAATGTAGTCCATCTTATTCCTCTTGGACTGCCCTCTGTTGTCTGGCGCATCACCCAGTCTATGACTGTTAAAAATAGAGTGGTTGATAAGGGGCATCCCTGTCATACTCCTGTCTTCACCTCAAAGGTTAGGTTGCTCTGCCCAACGCTACGAGTAAAGTGGGCATAGAGGCTTTTTATGATTGTCACTATGCAGCTTGGAATTCCATAAGCCCTCAGTATTTTCCATAAACTGTCCCTATGTATACTGTCAAAAGCCTTTTCAAAATCAACGAAATTAATGTACAGCTGTCTTTGCCATTCTGAGCACTGCTCTATAATGTTCCTGAAGGTAAATATATGATCTACACATCTTCTGTTCTTTCTAAATCCTGCTTGTTCTTTCCTCTGTGGTCTACTGCTTTTGAAATTCTCTGTATAATTATCCTGCCTAGTATTTTGCTGGGAACTGAGAGAAGAGTGATTCCTCTCCAATTATTGCAGTCTGCAAGATCTCCCTTCTTGGGCAATTTGACAATTATTCCTTTGTTCCACTCCATTGGTGTTGTCCCTGTTTTCCAGACTTGTGCAAATAGTGGTTCTAATAGTTCTGCTGCTAGCTCAGGGCCTGTCTTAAAAGCTCTGCATTTAAGTTATCATGGCCAGGAGCTTTTCCATTCTTTAACCCTTTGATTACAGCAATGCTTAGCATACCTTTTTTTAAATACTTAATCTGAAACCTAAAGCATAAGAAATTCACTGTTATTTATTAGAGAATTCAGTGGAACATATATATTTTTTCAGTAAAATTTTCACTACCAATTACTGGAATGTGCATGCTGCTAAACATCTTGTGTAAGCAAAAACCAGGCTAGTTTCATTTGTCTCCATATTTAGAAGAGCTATTTAAATCCTGAAGATATACATTCTGACCAAAAGATCTATATTTTAATCAAACATACACATGTTTTAGGCCAGAGAATGCTGGGGAATTCAACGCGTTGGTGTTTTTTTGTTTAAATTGTTTTTGTGAAGAAAAAAAGTGTCTTTTGGTCAGGAAAATTTGTTTTAAAATAAGAAAATTGAAATGTATTTGCAAATTCATTGCTATATTTACACTGCTTTTGAGCCTGACTAGTGATGATCATGTTTCAGTTACCATATGTTGAATACTTTGTCAGGTCTAAGATTAAAAAAAGGTATCAAATCTATAAATGATCATTCATACAGGAGTGTCAGTAATTATTTCACTTATCTTTGTTTTGTTTAACTTATCTGTTGAGTTGTATTGTTTGTTAATGAACATATTCATTTATGAATATATTTTGCATTGGTCGAAAAAAATGCACTAGATGCTGGTCATAATTACAGTAATTATAATCTTATAAACCTGTTATGATCTTTCTGGAGCAAATTTTGAGGTAATGAATTCATATCTGCTCTGATGCATTAGAAACTGTTGTTATTTTTGCTGATTTCAGCCTTTTTCTTAACAGCTTTTTTACTCTTAAGATTATTTTGAACTTTAAACTTGTTTAGTAGATTAAATTTTTCCAGCTTGAGAATTGAAATAGTGTGATTGTAAAAAAAATTAACTTTTCTATATCATTTATGATTGTGAAGAAAAGACTGATATTCCAAGTGTTAAAAATTTCTTTATTCAGCTGGGAGACAAGGTGGTTTTGTGTTTGAATTTTTGCAGCATTCTGTCTTATGAATTATCAGTATGTGATTTAAGAATATTGCTGTGTACTGAATTTTGCTGTGGCAGATTTTATACCGGATTCTACCATCTATTTTGTTAATCTTCCTTGGTACTATTTAAATGAAATTTCTTCTGCCATTGACTCTTATTTTAAGAATCATCACATAGATCAGACTCTGGCACATAACCACCTGCTGAAAAATAACCATATGCTGAAAGTTTTTTTAAAACTTCTTTTGCAGTTTAGTTGTTGCTGCTTTTTCCCAGTCATTCTTTACACATTTACATTTTTTTTTTCATTTTCCCCCTGCATATTTACCAGTAAAATGTGACATACTTCCATCCAGGCAGCTTAGATTTGATCCAACAAATGGTTGATGTTCAGATTGTATTGGTCATTATGTTTTGTCGTTTACCATTTGCTGAATTTTTCTTATTCTGAGGAAACTGACTTACGTTGTTAAATACGGTGGCTTGTACTGTTTGATTTTGAAATAGCCATTGTCTCTAAATGAAAGATCAAAAACAGAACTAGTGTATTATTGATAAGCTAGAGAACAGTAATAGCAAAGAACAACATTTAAAATAGTATTTTAATGCTAGGTTTTTTGGTACGAAAACAAAAAGATAAACAGAAACTTAGAACATTGAGATGCACTGTCTGAGGTAGATCATGAAGACCAATGTCTGAGAACTGGTTGCACCAGACAGAGCTTACTTTCTGTGGTTTCCTGGAATCTCAGAAGAGATAAAGAATAGGATCACTCCTCCCTCAGGTGTGCCATAAGAATTGATTAAAGTAAGGTTGTTCCTGTGGCTGGCATCCTTATCTTGTGAAACAAAATTACCCAGAAACCACCATTGCAAGAGTGTATGAAATGCTTTGATGCAGCCATCTTGCAAGAGGTCGGCAAATATCTTGCAAGAGGTTGGCATTCTTTGTGGCTCCATATTCCTTAAGGAAGTAAATCAAAAGAAGGAAGAAGGCAGTGCTTGAAATAAATAGAAACACTGAATGAAATGGTTTAGACATTCATCATCAATGACTATAACACCAAAGTAAAATGGAGGGCACATGAAAAGTTTCTGAAATGCTCCAGTATTATTTTAACCAGTATATAGGCTATTCTAAAATACATACTGAGTATCATTATCCCATGATGCATGGCAAAGGAGACAGAAAAAACAGTAAACAGTGTTCGTGTCAGACTAGCATGAAACATGTGACAAATGGCTGACACAGACATTGATTTGTTTTTAAGGACCTTCATTGCACACGACAAGTCCACCAGTGCTCTGATTTCCTCCCTTAGATCACACGAGGAGGATCTCAGCACAGTGCATAAACTCCTTAGCATTGGGCGGGATCCCAATGTGTGTATACAGGAATCACACTGTCTATAAATATATTTGTGATGGGTAGGTTTTCCTAATTTTGTAAATTTTGTTAGGGCAGCTGCCCTACTACTGAGGTATTTTTAAATAGCGCAACTTGCACACGGGACCTCCTATTTTTATGCCCTTATCCAAGAAGACTAGGCATCCGATCTCACACTACCATGAGATCAGAGGGAAGTATGACATTGTTAGGAGCCACTGGTTCTGAAAAAATTTCCATCAAATATATTCCTTGTACTGAGAACCGAACCCAACACCTTTAGAATTAGAGGCCACATTGAGCATAAGTTTAGACACAATATGGCAACAGATAGGTGAAGGTCAGTATTGAGATCATTTTCGTGAAAATGATGAGAAAATCCCCAATTTGTTAACTTAAAGAGCGTAATATTAGTAATGTCTGATGAAAAGGTATTATTCAGGAAATAGTTCAAATAGCATTTTAATGTTTCACCCGTTCGCATGATAATGAATTCCTTAAATTTGTTGTTTTGGAGTGCCGGATCTGATACCGTCTTTCTTGAGGCTATACTCGGATCATGTCAGATAAGTTCTAGTGTTGACAATTGTAATTGTCAGATTTGGTACACTACTGTGATATTACTGTGGATTACAGCATTTCAGTTTTATTATTCCACTTATTTTCTTTAGAAAAAAGAAAATCAAATACCTTATGGCATTTTTTTTTTTACTTTTTTTTGGCAGCATATACACTAAATATTGTCACAAGTAATTCTTATACTTGTTAACATTGTGATTACATTATTTAAATTAAAAATGATTTTTGTTTAAAAAAATTAAAAAAAAAAAAAAATTAGAATTAAGAAGAAAAAACGGTCTGTCAAATATTTTTTTTAAAAATAAAAAAAATGCACGCAAAAAAATATTTAAAAAAACTGAGAGAAAAAAATACAAAAGAAAGAATACTTTAAAAAAATAAAGGATGATAAACGTAATTTTAAATCGTGCATTTACATAATGTGATGGAAGTCACTTGAATATCAGCATGAAGCTAGTTGTGTTGTAATAGGTGCAATGTATATGTTTCTATTTATTTTGGTCATTGATAGGAAAATGCTCAAGGTTGTGTTTGAGTACATCTTTGACAGATAAACTTGGGTTACTTTGTTCTTGATTTTCAGTTTCTGTTCCCCAGTCAAAGGTGAAGGTTGTCTCATAGTAGATACTGCCATTGAGGAGTGAAATGCTTGAGACTTCACTATACAAGGTCCCACTTTATGAGACCAGTTCTCTTCCTCGCTGTCTTTGCCCTTCCTAATTAAAAAGCAGAGTAGGAGCCGCGCTGGTGTAGTGGTTACCAAACTGCGCTAGCGACCGGGTGACCCAGGATCAAACCCGGGCGAGGACATTTGAAGATTTTTCGTCGACCGGGATTTGGACTGGATTAACTCGAGCCTTGGCGAGACCATTTGAAAGAGTGTCGTCGACCAGGGACTGGTGGCTCTTGAGCCGACCCAGCTCTAATGGGTACCTCCGAAATTGGCGAGTATCTGCCTGAATAGAGAGGGATTCCTGTCTCTGTACAAGAAAAAAAGGGATACTCACGTAAAAATCAGTCTCAGGTTAGACATACTAACCTGAGATTTCGCCTCGAGTAATAGCGGGCGTACGGAAAAAAAAAAGAAAAAAAAAGCAGTCAGGTCCATCTACCAGCTGTGTAAACTAGAGTGTGACAATATGTGGTTTTAAACCTGGTCATTTTGCCTCATGGTGCAAGCTGTATAACCATCCTGCCACTCGATGCTATGTGGCTCAACTTTACAAACTGGTTGGACTGTAATGAAAACCAAGCATTAAGGAGAAAAAGATGGAAGGCAGATGTAAAAAATGAATAGTAATGATATAATCATCATCTTTGAGCTGCCCAAGGAGTCATCAAACTTACACCAAGTCTTCCTGTCCCGTATAATCTGCCCAAGATCTTTCCATTCCTTCTTAATCTCTTTCATGTCTATCTCTAGTTCTCTTCTCTATGTCTTCTTTGGTCTCCATCTACCTCTTACCCTGGGGGTTCCAGAACAAGGATATCCTTGTTATGCTATCAACAGGTGACATCCATCACAAGCATCTTCTTCTCATCTCTTGTTCCACCAGCATTTGTCTGTTTCGTATTATCAGTTCCACTTTAGTGATGTCATACCACTTCTATTCTACGCAAGCACATGTTTATGAAGAACTGTAGTTGTTTTTGTTGTTCTCCATGTTTCACAGCTAGGAGGAAGAAGTGTGTAGCATACTGTGCCTTCCCCGCCATCCAATGGGGGCTCTCCAAATAGGCAGAGCTAAGATAATGTGTCTGGTGCTCAAGTGACTCCTCCAAGCTTAAGTGTGCAATGCTGGGTTCTAAACATATGTTTCACCACAGAGGGAATCCCTGGAAGTGTGTGGATGATGTCAAAAGTCAGTGAAGGTGTAATTAGCGTCACAGACCTAGGTTCACTTCCACATATGTATATTATAGCATTATGCTTATCAGGTGGTCATATAAGAATGACTCCAGATATGCCTCCATGCATTCCTCAGTGACATAAAGTTTTGCTGTAATCCTTCCTTTATTGATCCCAAATGTGTTGTAAAATTTCTTCCACAACTTATACACCCATGTCCTGCTGTGTCAATGATTGTTATACAAATCTGAAGCCCTAAAAATGTGTACCCTAAAATTTGCTACGTGAATACAGATTCAATTATGTTAAATTTACAGATGGGAGAGTTGAAAAATGAAGAGCGTAATGTGTTGCAGTTTAATTTTTCCAATAGGAATGCCAATTGTGTCATGCATATATAGTACAAATTCTGTCTTTCACAAAACTGTTAACATAATTCTCACTTTATTAATCATGTTGTCTATGATTAACTTCAAGAATGTTTTTTATGATAAGCACACTGCAACAGAGCATTATGATAATGTTGTTTATTTTTTTAAATTAATTTTTGGGATAGAAGATGGGCGGAGTTTATCACTTAGAGATGAACCAGTTCTGATTCAGGAATTCATTGGAATTTTCCACATAAGAAATAATAGAAAATTTGGATTGCAGTATGAACTTTAACCGTATGAACCATTTTTCAGGAGTAGAACACTTTTGTATAGCGGGACATATATTTCAATCTATCCTTTATGATTATAGTTGTCTTGTTTTGTGTATACATCTGTTATGATCTTACCTTTTTTTCTCATGATTGTGAATGTGTTACAGTAAACATTTTTCTGATATGAGCAGAGTTGCTCTTTTATAAAGCAAAAACTTCAATTACAATTATTGTTTTCTGTGCTGTAACTTTGTCTGAGATATAATGTAGATTTCTGTGATGTCATCTTAGTTTCTATGTCCTGTGAAAGGTGCTAGTATTTGAAGGTTTTGCAGATAGTTAAAATTAATCTTGAGAAATATAAACATTCATTTCTGTAGCTACGTTACGAAGTATTGTGTATAAATATATCCACATATTTCCAAGGTTACCTGAAACTGCTTCCTGTATTGTGTTACTGGTGTAAGTACTGTTCTAATTCAGGGTGAATTAAAAATATTCAGTGTAATATATAAACAATCATAGTAAAGTAGCTGGAATCTGAACAGACTAAATCCGTGCCTTGGGCATAGGATAAAAGTTGGTGCACATTTTCTTTGTTTTCGTTTTCCTTAACATACATATTTTAGTACTAAATTTGGTGAAACATGCTGGCTGTGGAACTACCAGAACAGGCTGTGGAATTCAGGACAGTAATTTATATGCAAGAGTATTGTTATTTACACAACTGCTTCAAGTTGGCAGATCAAACCAGGAGCGAATTTGGAAAGTGCCACCAAGTGGAGGTTCAGTTCCCAGCACATCATCACCATCATTATCTCTGCACTCCTTACAGGTCATGAAGCCACCAGTGTAGCTGGTTCCCTTGCATGAATCATTGACATGCCCCTGTAGTTATGGTTTCTGTGGCGGTATGTTTTACATGATGAGGCTGCCAGCCTCATACACAACCTCATATTACATAATGATGATTAATACTTAGGAGGATGTATTAATTACGTGAACGTACTAAAGTAACTGTCTTATGTTTTGATCTGTTACCAGTGACCATTGTATATCTTTTAATTTAACATTTGACTTTTCTTTCAATTTAAAAAAAAATGAGATCATGGTATTTAAGAATTAACAATAACTGGTAAGCCATGTTCTTGTTTAAAGTGTTCATTTTGGAGGTTGGTCTTTTTCCCTTTTATCACAGAAATATATTTATATGAATTAGATAATCAAAACATCAGGGTTTCTGTAATCCTGATTATTATACGTGTTTTGAAGTATCAAAATTATATACTTAAACGTTTATTCCTTTACTGGATATTAAAAATGAATCAGAGAAATAAAATTTCACTTAAATATTTGATGAGAGTGTTGTCTATGAAAATGTGTGTTCACCAGGAGAATTTTGTTATTGGGTATTTATAGCTTTAGGGTCATCAGAAGCCATGAAGCAGGCAGCGGAAACTCTCATTGAGCACAAAGTGCATGCAGAAAAACAGATAGTGACCTTTACAGATTCCATCTCAGTAACAACAGCCCATACTTATGAGCTGGCAGTTAAAATTTGGGACTCATAACTAAAAAAAAAAAACCAAAACAAAATTGCTTTGTGAACTGAATTCATCATCAGTTGCCATCTCCACAACGGAGGTTGGCTGTAATGGATCTCCAACGTCTTCTGTCTCTTGTCTTGGTGGTACACTCTGATAGACTCTTTCCCGTCCATCTCTTGATGTTATCTTCCCACTTATAGCGCTGTCTTCCCCTTGCACGTTTACCTTCAACTCTCCCTTCTGTTATGGTCTTCTGCAAGGTGTTATGCCTTTTTATGTGGCCAAAGTATTTTAGCTGCCGAACTTTGACCTCTCTCATTAGTTCTCTTTTCATACCTAGATTTTCTAGGACCTCCTTATTTGTTTTCATCTCTTTCCATGAGATACGCCCCATTCTTCTATATATCCAGATTTCAAGAGCCTCAATTCTTTCTTCCAAATGCTTATTCATCGAACTGAATTATGTGAATACAATTCAATATGGCTGCCAATAGCATTGTGTAATAGACTGCTCTGTTGTGCATAACTGTCCACGTTTTAGGTTAGAAATCCTGTAATTATTTATATAAATAGCATTTCACCGTAACTCCACCCCTTCGGGCAGAGTTCGATGTTTAATCCTGAAGCTGTTAATTTCAACTGCAGCACTTTCTTCCCGTTTTGACTGGACACATTAATATCTCAATAGCAACTTTTGGGTTTAAAAAAAAAAAGAGTAATACACTTACTAGGACAAAGGGCACATAAAACTGCCTACGTTATTTTTCTATCAATCAATCAATCAATCAATACCCTTTAGCTCCACAAGGAGCATAGGCCTTCAACAAACACATGCCAAGTCTGCCTGTCATGCGCCATCCAATCAAGTTCTTTCCATGTTTTCCTCATCATTTTCACTTCTGTATATAGTTCTCTTCTCCATGTGTTTTTTTGTGTGTGGTCTACTTCTGCCTCTCCTTCCCTGGGGATTCCAGAACAAGTGTGATGTGGTACTGTGATTTTATTTTTCAGTAGGCCCCATTAGTCCTCTCTAGATAATTATTTATGTTGTTATGAGACCATTCTTCTTCTCCCTGTAATTTTGTTCTATAACTAATTGAGTTTAGTCTTCTTCTCTTGGTAATTAATTGCGTTTTTAGGAGGGATTACTGTAGGGTTTAAGTTGATACTCGCACCAGTTTTCTTTTCTCTAAAGTAATTGCGTGCAAGTAGTCGTATTTCCTTTGTTAAAATAATCGCGGTCATGTTATTGTATTTACTAGGCGTTGTAGTTATTTTAGGCTGGGTAGATTTTTCAGCTCGGATAAAACCGAAAAACCCGCACCTACCCAGGTAAATTCGGGGTGGGTGTGAAAAAAGCACTACCCAGGTACTTAAAACTGGCGCTGGGATCGAATTAAAGTTAATTTTGCTCACGCGGTCGATGTAACATTATATTAAATGACGCAATTTTTGGACGCGCGGTAGCAGTAATAATATGAGTCATGAGTAGCTTGCGTTATCATTGGGGGATTTCAATAGTTTATGAAATGCAGGAATATTATTGGTTTAGGAGCGATGACGTAGGGCGTGGGTTCTGGCGTGGGATCCCTTGAATAAATAACAGGATAAATCATTAGCGGGTCTCTTTTGCCTCCAGAAATTCAGCCGTGTAAACAGTCATTTTCGACTGCTCTTAAGTGGGAAATTCGAATTGGGTATGTTCATATTTTAATTTAGCGTGGTACTTATAATTCGATTCTTAATAGAACCTTTGCACGATAACGTAAGTTTCTCTTCAGGGAGTTAAATTAACTTTTATATAAGCGTAAGCGCCATCAATTACTATCTTAGAGATAAAATGTAAGTGTGCATATAATGTTTGTCTAGGATAAGCTAGTTCGATCTTTGGTTGTTAGGGTAGCTTTGTGATATTATCTGTGTGAGTATAGCGTTTAGATACGCGGGCGCTCTGTCATAGGTAATTGGTAGACTGGGAAAATTGCAATGCGATTATGATAGGGGCAGAGTAGATACACGGGCGTAATTGTGTATTTTTAATTAATTGGGGATATTACTTTGTTATATAGTCAGAAGACAGGGGTGTACTTAATATTTCCTTATCTTTTGATCTATAATATTTGCAGCGTAAATACGCTTGCGAAATTAATTGTAGAAGGTTAAGTCCTTAGGCTTTATCGATACGGTAATTGCGAGGGTCCGAAATATATATATAGGTAACCTCGATTTGTTTATAATTTTTGCAGTATAAATATGCTAGCTTATTTTGTGTACGTTATTTTATTGTGCATTTTATTGTTGTGTAGTCAGAAGACAAGAGATGTAATTAATATTACTGAGACGGGAGTTCATCTTTCCTAGTTTTATATTGTGTAAGGTGATGAGCATCAAAAGTAAGCCTGTAAAAATAAAGTAGGGCTAGGAATTTAGTACAGGAGTTTCCCTCAGTTTGAATTGTTGTGACTCCGTGGCTAGACGGGCGTAACAAAAGATTTAGGTCAGCCGTGCCTGGGAGTTTTATTACCAGACCGATGTTTACTTTGAAACGGGGTAGAGAGATCAGAGAGGGAATTGTATGGGAGGCTGACTTTGGGGCACAAATATTTAATTATCGCTGTGCATAGTTGAGTAGGGGATTGAGTGGAGCGGTCTTTATTTAGGTGGTTACATGCTATGATTGAGATTTATTGGAAGTTGTTGTACATTAGTTGTTATTTGTTTTGTTTTCAGCAGTTTCACGGCACAAAAAGGAGGGGGGTTGAAACCGGCCCTTACAAGTTACCAATGGCAGATTTGTCATCTCAGGAGCCGAGTTCTCGAGATATCGCCAGAGGTGAAAGAACCGAGAAGTTCCCTTGCAGTGAAGAGAAAAATCTTCAGCGGGAACTGGTTCTAGAAATCAGGAGCTCTAAGCTCGCCAAGGCACATCAGATAGGCACGTTGCCTATTGCTCATCAGAAGGCCATAATAAAGCCTTGAATCTAATTACCGCCTTCGGCTATCACATGTCGTGGTAGTGAACCAGACCCGTTATCAGTACAATGGAAAAGAGATAGGGAAATCATACTTTTCCCAACCAGCCACTCATCAGATCCTCAGAAGGTGACAGCCGCGTCAGAGAGTCACTGAGTCTAAAGCCCAAGTCATCAACAGAGAAAATTCGTGGAGGGAGATAGGGTTAAAATTCCTTCTGAATGTTTAGAGTGGAGAGACAGAAGTCTTTCTTCTTCTTCGTTCACCCTCAGATGTCAACTTGAATAAGTTCAAAGAAAGCAGTGGTCAGCCCGAGGCCATTGATATCTCCGTAGATTTTCTCCAGGAATGGCACTGGCAATGGCCATATGCGTTTTCTCTGCTCCTCACATGTTGGGCACCCCTGAAGCAGATGCTCGGCAGTCACTCCATCGGTGCCACAGTCACACCTACCAGTAGTTCCTATCTTTAGTTTGTTGAATAGATGAGAGACAGAAGTGATAAGGAGTTATAAAATCAGAGCAGAAGACAGCTTCTGAGGTTTTATTGAAGAAGTCAGTTTGTGGAGCAGTGTTCGTGAGCTGCAGTGTAGGACTTTAGAAAATTCATGCAGAGGTTGTGTAGACAGTAGTTAGGTCTACAGATGGACAGTGGTGGTCAAATTTAATAAATTTAGAATAAGATAATTAGAAGTGGTGGCTCGTGATTTGAGACCCCACCAATTTCATTGAGTATAATCCTTGATTCTTTCTTTTTCCCATGCAGGTTGAATGTTTTGGGTGGAAGGGTTGGATTGTATTAATTGTCATTTTTGTTTAACTTGGTTTTGTTCTTTTCAGGTGTGCGACCACGCACGTTACTTATGGTTGATATGTACTTTATTTTATTGTGTAAATAAACTATAAACTGTAGTCTGGATCAGTCACTTTCTTTAACTATACTGTACGTCTATATATTTGTCTGTATAGTGTGTTTGTGGTGGTTAATTAAACCTTATCTCCTTTAAGGGTAGTAAGAGGTGGTGAGTCTATAGCTATCAAAGACGTCAGGAGTGGCGAGGGAGAGTCAATCTAGGTTCTCACCCTTGAAGCCAATAGTCTCATCTTTCCACATTCACTGTCATTTTCATCAAAATCGATCTTCTCAATCTTTCTCCAAATAGGGTCTTGTCTACACACGTAGACAACACTCTATACTTAAATCCACTTTGTGACAACAAGGACTGCCTTGTATTGCTATCAACAGGTTTCCTCAATGTGTATCCTATCCATCGCCAACGTCTTCTTTTCATCTCTTGTTCCACTGGCACTTGTCTGATTCTTGTCATCAGTTCCACATTTGTGACGTTGTCATACCATTTCAATCCTTCTATTCTATGCAAGCACCCATTTATGAAAGTCTATAGCTTATTGGTTGTTGTTTTTGTTGTTCTCCATGTTTCAGAGCCATTCAATAGGACTGACTTGACATTCGGGTAAAAATTCTTTTTTTCGTGTTAGACTTGATTTCTCTTGATCTCCATATGTTTCTCAAAGCAATGAAAGCTCCTCTAGCTTTTTTGTATTCTTATTTTGATATCATTGTCTGCCCCTCCAATTTTGACTATATTACTGCCAAGATATGTGTACGATTCTACATTTTGTAGTAGTGTTTCTTCAAGTTGAACCTTGTTATCATTTCTTGCATTTATTCTCATTATCGTTGTCTTTGCCCTGTGCTTTTTTAGACCCGCTTGTTTAGTCAGATTCCAATGGATTCCATATATGGTGTGTGATGTCGATGTTTTCATAACCCAGTCTATTGCTAGTAAGAAAAGAAATGGAGACAAGAGGTATCTCTGTCACAGTCCCGTTCTAATCGCAAACGGTTATGTAAGTCCTTTATGAAGAACTCTGCATGTCATGTCTTCTTATGTCCTCTTTATTAAGTTTATGATCTTCATGGGAACTCCATAATGCCTCATCAATTTCCAAAGGGATTTTCTGTCTACACTGTCAAATGCTTTTTCGTAGTCCACAAATCCGATGTATTGCGGTGAATTCCATTCCAGACTATGCTCAACTATTTTCTTAACGTTACTATCTGGTCTGTATAGGATTTGTTATGTCGAAAACCTGCTTGTTCATCTCTCAATTGCTTGTTTATGGACTCTTTTAATCACTCAAGGATGTGTAACAGAGCGAATTCAAAGTATGTAACGGCATCAGTTCACCTGATGTAGCCGGGTGTGTTTTCACTAGGTGGCAGATGGCAGGCCTAGTGAAGTATTTCAAGTTTTTACACACACAAGTCTCTTTTGTTTATCTTCCAAGTTAATGCTATTGTGTATACGTACTGGCCATCTCCGCCAGAGTTGGTGATTCCTGGATGAACTACTTTTTCCTCCTTTGTTCAACCCTCGACTCGTTCTCTTCCTTCTCCGTTGTTATTATAGTGACTGATCGTATAGTGGGTTTTATAATGATAATTGACCTGGCCTACATACAACAACCCTCAAGGATAGACTCAAACATATGTTTTCTCTCTTGCAAAAACATTTATTTACATGTAATATTCTTCAATAACTCAGGTAATTCTTCATAGAGCTCACATACAGTTGTATCATAGTTGCTTCATACATAAACTCTCTATCTCGTGTATATATATATACTTAATCTCCCTTTGTTCTTCTATCATCTCCATTTACTTGTTTAGCCTCTTCAAACTCTACCTCAGTTTGCTTAATATGCCTCAATACTCCTGATCAGCACTTCCAACTCATTGTCTTGTGCTTTTTTTAATTCCTCCTAACCAAACTTGGTCAGACCTGCCTCTATTTCCAGTCCTCAAAAGCATACTATAATTCTTATACATGGGACAAGTCTTCTATACTCCATACTTACATGCGAGAGCATGCAGGTAGTTCTTAAAGAAGTCGACTCTCCCAGTCGCTTACTTGTCGTAACTATTTCTGTAGACGACTCATTGGTTCACTCTCTGTGAACTCACTCTGATAAAATTTATGGTTTTCCTCTTGGAATTCATTCTTACCATCTATTCGTATATAACAGTACCAAGCTTGACCATCAATGTATCATTCAAATACTTCTCTAGGTTGCTTAGTCAACAAAGTTCTCATTGTTTATTTGACATGTCGACTTGGGATTTCTGATTTACTTCTGCAATTTTTCATCAATATGAATGATAAGTTCAAAACCATACTTACAGGCAATTCCCTGAATCTCTCCCGAAATACACTCTCTACTGTGACTATAAGAACTTTCTTAATCATCTTCTACTCTGTCTATACGAAACTTCTTAGTTATCTTGTATAGTTACTGACTAGAGCTATCACATCCTCTGAACCTTCTAAAACTTATGCTATTTCTGTCTAACCACAGAATCCTTTAATCTTCTGAGTTATCTCTACAGCTTATGCATTTTCTGTATAACTTCTGAACTTATCTGTATAACCACAGAATCTGTTAAAACTGGTGGCAACCGCCAAAAGCACTTCTTGCTTCTTCAACTTCTGAAACCCGACTGCCCTTCAGAAACCCGCACACCTTTCTGACCTCTAGTCATTGTTACCTGGTGCGTTTCTTTTGCTACCTCTGATTCATTCCCTAATCTGTTTTCCAGCTCAAACTATTGGTCGAGCTTTATTTACTACTCACTAGAAAAATACTCACGTTTTACTAACGCAAGCGAAGTTAGTGAACCGTTGTCTGTTATTTTTAATCCTCACTCTATTTTCTTCCTCGTGAACTGTTTTAAACGTTCACCCAATCTTGGCAATGTATTTATAATGCCTGGGCAAACCCTACGGTGACATACTTTAAGCGTTCATATAACCTTGCCAGAAGCATAAACAATGTTTGGGCAAACCCTACGGTGACATACTTTAAGCGTTCATATAACCTTGCCAGAAGCATAAACAATGCTTGGGCAAACCCTACGGTGACAGATGATTCTGTTTAATACTTTTCCTGGCACTGATAGTAACATCATTCCTCTATAATTTGTGCACTCTTGTAAATGTCCCTTCTTAGGCAACTTGACCAGATAACATTCCTTCCATTCTGCTGGTATTTCTTCTCTCTCACAGACTTTTCCACGTAATTTGTTTAATATCTCTGTAGAGGTATCAATATCTGTTTTGGTGGCCTCTGCTGGAATTCCATCTGGACCAGCTGCTTTTCCATCTTTCAGAATCTTTATGGCTTTCTTTATTTCTTCTCTACTTGGTCGTTCACAGCTGATTTGTAGCTCCTCTTCTGCTTGCTGGATGTCTGGGGATTTGTTGGTGCTGGTCTTTTGAGTTTCTCAAAATGTTCTGTCCATCTCTTCATTTGTTCTTATATATTACGAAGCAATTTTCCATTTTTATCTTTGATGAGGCCATTTGCTTGCTTATATTTCCCTGTTAGCTTCTTTGTATTGTTGTACAGGTCCCTCATATTTTCTTTGGCTGCAGCTTCCTCTGTTTCCCTTGCCAACTCTTCAATATACTTCCTCTTGTATGTTTTGATGTTTCTTCTTACTTCTTTGTTTGCTTCTATGTACACTTCATGAGCCTTGGCTTTGGAGCTTCTGGTTTAGCTTCTGTTTAAATCTGCTTTCTTGTTTTTCCTGTCTTCTATCTTACTAATGGTTTCTGTTGTTATCCATGCTTTGTGCTGATGTTCTCTTTTTCTCAGTATTTCTTCACATGTCTCGTTCCATATATTTTTTACTTGTTGCCAGTGGTCTTCCGTATCTGTTTCATCATCCAGCTGTTGGTGTTTGTCCGATACTCTGATTGATTTTCTATAGAAAATTAATATTTCCATAGTAAAAGTCACCTGTCAGAGAGAAATGGCTTAGACTAGTTCTGTGGCCAAAAAAAAAAAAAAAAAAAAAGGCAATTTTCAATGTCTTGGAAGAAATTAACAAAAAGTAATTAGTGTATTATTGGATTCACATTACAATACTTTTACGATACGATGAGGTATAACAGAGAGTTCTCTTTGTCCTTGTAAGACGTGTTACCTATAGCGCCCAATCGACAGAGTGGTTAGAGTGCTGGTCTCTCTCAGCTGGTTCGATTCACGGTATCGTCATACTCCAGTCTACTCAACTGTAAGTGGGTATCTGACTTTGCTCTTGTGTTAGGGAAAGAAAAGACAGCGAGGTCACCCCACCTCTCGATGCTTGACCTAGTATAGAGAAGTCTCTAATACTTTACTCCGCTACGGCAGTTGTGCTATGATATCTTTATCTTTTATTTTCATATAGCAATTTTCCCACATCATAGCAGTTTCGCTCCTTCTCACAATTCAACCTGACGGTCTGCAGTGTTGCCACTGGGCTGTTTTATTATCTTCCTTGGAGCATTGTTTCTTACCAATCATTTATTTGTTAGGGTGGGACCAGGGGACGAATGTGTAACGGCACAACCGGGGACAAAAAAAAAAAACAAGAAATGAAATATCGCTTTTCGCGTTGCCTTTGACAAGAGACATGGGTTCAGCGTATGTTCCTGTTGTTATGGAGACAGTGACCAGGTATGTCTTCAATACCGGTGACAGGTAACTCTCTTTGTAGTAGGTAAAAAATGCGGAAAGTCTTACTTTTCCGCTTGTAGGATAAATGTTCGTAGTCGGCTTTTCCCCCCTATTGTTGTCTCATGTTATTGCAATGTTGTAACGTGACATATATTTTCAGTTTCCAGCAACAGCAAAAAGAAAAAAAAAGGGGGGGGGGACTTTGAGATAAGAACTGGAGTACGGTAGGGATGCCTCATGTCAGCATTTCTCTCCACACCGGCTGTAGATTGGGTTATGAAAACAATAGCACAAAAACATGATGGAATTCAGTTGACTCTGGGAATATAGCTGGACGATTTAGTGCCCACGACCTAGCTTTTCTGTCCCCTAACCGTAACCAGATGCAAGATGAAATGAAAATACGTGTTGAGAGATCACAGTAGTTGGGTCTTAAAATACACAGGAAAAGTTGATTAAAGTCAACGCAGCAAAAGATAGCAAGATTGCACTTGGAAAAACATTCCCACAAGATGTGAACTCAGACATATATCTTGGCAGCAATACAGATACACCAGGAGGAACAGACTGTGGTACCAAAATAAGAATACAAAAGGAATTTAGAGTTTGGCATGGCAGTCCTATTTGTATGGTTCTGAAGTATGAAGAACAACAAAGTGACAAAGAAGAAGTTACATACTTTTACAAATGGGGGCTTGCGCAGGATATGATGCGATAATTAATGTGGAACTGGTGGAAAGAATAAAATGCCAGAAAAACAGGATGCTTTGAATAGAACGCACACTGAGGAAATCCTGTGATAGCATTACAAGCCAGTGATGTCTCTGGAATCCCCAAAATAAGAGAGGGAGAAGAAGAACGAAAACTCATGGAAAAGAGAAAAGGAGACAGAAATTGGAGAGATAGAAAGACTTGATGGCACGTGACAGAAGGACTTGGTATGAGCTTGGTGAAGGCATGTGCTCTTTCTTTAGCTGAAGGGAAATGATGATTCATTATTACTCTACTTCTACCATATTGTCTTTCTAATACAAATATTAATTGTTTTCTAACATAACACTGTTTTCGGGCTTTCGCAGGAGGTGATGTTAATTAAATAGTCGATGTTAATACGTTCCTTCATTCGGCTTCTTCTTCAAGTACTATGCCTAGTGAAAAAAAGCCAGACCTCGTTATATATTTTATTTTAAAACAAATTTAGGCCCCATTAAGACAAAAGAATCCATTGCGGCATTTAAATTCAGATGGAAATTTCACAAAAACGACATTCCAAGTGGTATTCTCATTGATGTCGCAAAAATGTAATTAAAAAAAAAGTTACCAAGGGACATTTTGCGGTACCACATGCCACAAAATTCCCACATTCCAAGATATTTTCTACGGTAAGGGAAAGTTAACATTTAAAGAGAATGTTCTACAGTAAAGATATACAATATATGAAAGATAAGGACTTTCAAAAATGGGGGCTTGCGCAGAACAGAAGGATTGAAGTGGTATGACAGGATTATCAATGTGGAACTGATAGAGAGAACCAGATGTAGCAAAACGGACAGGAACCCCTCTGGAAATTTCCCCCGCATTTAGTAATCTATTTCCCCCATATTTAGTACTCTTTAAGATTTATCATACTTCGATTACGGAAACAACAGCAAATGGATTGATTTGCCGTTGCCCTAAAGACGCCAATAGGCGTGATGGGAAACAATGGCAAAGAAAACCTATCTGCTGTTGCCCTAAGACGCCACTAGGCGTAATGGCCACTGACTGCTTTGACGGTCGGTGGCTAAGGACGAAAGAAGAAGAAGAAGATTTATCATATATATATATATATATATATATATATATATATATATATATATATATATATATATATATATATATATATATATATATATAAGATTCAACACCCATAAAAGAGTTGGAAAAGATTACTCACCTCCAGCCTATGGAGGATAGAAGAGATAGCAGAGCCCAGCAGCAAACCGAGAAATTCAGGAGGCTGATAGACCACCCAATGCACCAGATAATAAATGGACTTTGAAGGGGAAGACTGAAGCGAAGCAACTTTGTAGAGATAGTCAAAACAAAGATGAGAGCAGACCCAATAAACGCAATATCAACAGCTACGCCAATATGTACTGCACACAAGCTACCAATTTGGAAACAACAGTGCTTCCCTGAAATGATAGAAAACGTTCCTGGTATTGAGAGAAAGAACAGCCAAAATGAAACAGAAAGGAGAGTCCTTGCCACAAAATATATAGAGAAACATTACACAAGCAACACCTGGATCCATGCATACACAGATGGATCAGCAACTAATGCAACAGAAGATGGGGGTGGAGGAGTCTTCCTGAGCTTAAGCAATGGCACACACAAAAAGATAGCAGTCGCAACAGGGAAATTTTCAAGTAACTTCAGAGCAGAGGCAGAGGCGTTAAAAACTGCATCAGAAATTCTAATGACAGAAGAAAGCTCAGAGAGACCAGTAGCTATCTTCTCAGATGCGCTGTCAGTGATTACAACGCTGAAAAGTCAAAGTAATGCTGAACTGGATGACCTAAGAGTAACACTTCACAGACTATGTCAGCAGTACAAAAGAGTCGTGATACAGTGGATCCCTTCTCACTACAACATCCCTGGAAATGAAGAGTCTAACAGATTGTCAAAGGAAGGGGGAAAACTTCCTCAACTGGACACAAATATAACCTATGAGGAGTCCAAGAGTTTTATCAAGCGCAGGTACAGGCACAAGTTGGAAGAAGAGCATCCAGGCCACACAAAAAATGATCCGTATTACCAGCTTAGCAGAAGTGAACAAGTGGTAATCTTCAGACTTCGCACAGGTCATAACAGATTGAGATACCATCTATTCAACAAATTAAAGATAGGAACTACTGATGAGTGTGACTGTGGCACCGATAAAATGACTGCCGAACATCTGCTTCAAAGGTGCCCAACATATGAGGAACAGAGAAAACGCATATGGTCATCACCAGTACCATTCCTGGAGAAAATCTACGGAGATATCAACAGCCTCAGGCTGACCACTGCTTTCTTTGAACTTATTCAAGTTGACATCTGAGGGTGAACGAAGAAGAAGAAGAAGATATATAAGATCAAAAAGGGGGAATAGCCTAATTATTCTGAGGCGAAAAAGAAATCAATCAATCAGAAGTACGACAAAAGAGTCAATCAAACGCAGAGGCAGTGTCACAAAATACGTTTGTTCTTTTTTTCCAGTCTTTCTCTCCATTCTGGTATTATTATCTACCACTCCTCTTACGTGCAACACTCTCCCAATATTTATTGTTTACGGTTTCATAGTTTAAGGTTTTCTTGTCACATCTTGTTCCAAATTGTCACTCCCAAAATTTTAACTGAGCGCGTGACCTAATTTTGAAACAACATTGACTTTGTTTGTGCCAAGCGAAGTTGCCACATTGACTTCTCGCTTATCGCCGCTCCAGACGGAGTAAAAGTCTCCATCGAGCGACATTCTTATTGTTAATCCAGACTTTTTGTCTGGGAAGATACAAGAAAACCATGTTGTTCACAGTGTTCTAATACGGATGAACAAACGTTATTTGGAGTTAACGCGGCAGTTAGCAAATCATCATCATCATCAGTTGCCATCTCCACAACGAAGGTTGGCTGTAATGGATCTCCAACGTCTTCTGTCTCTTGTCTTGGTGGTGCACTCTGATAGACTCTTTCCTGTCCATCTCTTGATGTTATCTTCCCACTTATAACGCTGTCTTCCTCTTGCACGTTTGCCATCAACTCTCCCTTCTGTTATGGTCTTCTGCAAGGTGTTATGCCTTTTTATGTGGCCAAAGTATTTTAGCTGCCGAACTTTGACCTCCCTCATTAGTTCTCTTTTCATACCTAGATTTTCTAGGACCTCCTTATTTGTTTTCATCTCTTTCCATGAGATACGCCCCATTCTTCTATATATCCACATTTCAAGAGCTTCAATTCTTTCTTCCAAATGCTTATTCATAGTTAGCAAATATGCAGTGCCCAAAAACAAAACACGGCCGATGACAATCTTGGTAAAGATTAAAATATGGTCAATGACAATCTTAGAGAAGATCATCAGTAATAGATCTATGAAGTAGTGAGTTGTAAACATGATAAATACCCATGGAAATAGCAAGACCTTAAATGGTTATGAAGTTTGAAAAGATCATCTTATTTGTCATGTAGAATATTATTCACGAGGGTAGTGGGGGAGAAACCCCTAACCATATCAGCCGCCTTGATGATGATTGGTTTGGTATTTGAGATGCTAAGAAAGGCTGCTCTTGATTGGACTTCTCGTCCACGAAGCAATTTGGGTGGATAAGCGAAAATATTCGTTATAACCTAGCACCTTGTAAGCCTACTTCACTAACTTAAAATTTCTTCAAGGAGAAATCATAAACAGCCAGGAACACAGAATATCAGGACCCAAATATTGGACAGGCCAGAGGACCAGACGTGAATTCTATGATTAGAAGAGGGTAGCCCGGATAAATCATTTTGTTCCTTAAATTCGAAAATCCTAGTTCAAGTGCTATACGTTAGACACCTAACTAACCTAAAGAGATGGCATCTTCAATCAGTTGTCCGACAATATTCTGATGTTACCTGTGCAAAAAGTCTGCGTTTAATTCGCACAAAAAACTCGGGGTAAGTTGTAATATGTATTTTATCATTTCATATTTTGCATTTTGACATGTATAATTTGCTTGTGGATGTACAGTGGCATATGAGGCCCGCAGCTTTATCACTTTAAATGACTTGACACATAAAGTACGACTGCAAGAGCCGGTGACCGCTTCGTGCGGGTTTCCTCATAAGGAACCAATAGCAGAGGTGATCCAAGACTCAATAGAGAGCAGGAAGTGGATGATGATATCAAAGTATACACAGTTATTACACAAGCACTTTAGTAAAATTCATATATTTGTATGTATTTTGCAAATATTGTCTTCCGCTCTCCAAAAGGACTTTCATCTGACTCACGGGGATTAAACTTAACAGTCAGGGAGGGTAAAATATTCTGAGGAAGATTAAAGTGGTGGACGGAAGCGGCAGGCTCCTGATACTCATATCATGGACCAAATACTCAAAAGAGGCAGTTGTTTTCCTCTTAATTTGTGGTTCAAATTTATGGTACAAGTTGCCAGCGGTCGACGCTAGACACCAGCATCCGACAGGTTTTGAAGACGCTTGGCTGGACAACCTAAGCAGTTACCTCGGCCTTGTACAAGAGACGTGCTGCTGCTGCTATAATATTTGACTATTGACAAGAAGTGCAGTCCGAAGCACCTGTGGACACCAACAGCAGCTGAAGCAGTCGCCGACCAACCAACCGACATCCCCCCTCGCGCCCCCCCCCCCCCACCCACCCACCCAATGGAAATTAAGCACCATAAAACATCTACCAAGGGACATTTCAAATCTTTTCAATAAGTCCACCAAAGTTTAAACCATCAGATCATGATCTATACCACCTTTCCTTTATATAAGCAACCTTATTTATTTTTAAATCTTGTTAAACTCATACGTGATTATTAAACCTGTTGATTTGTATCTTTAAAGCTGATTAACACTATCGAGTGAATTGTATGTCTGCACCCGTGTTACTCATATTGTGTTAAATACAGAACCATATAGAACTATAAAATTAATAGTTGCTGAACCACCTTTAGCTGGATGCTCAAAACCACGAGTCAAAAATTACCTCATAGATGGGGCAGGAGAATAAAAAGTTCATGATGGCTTAGATGATCTCAGCTGTTGTGCTTGATTTTCTTTGACATTCTATGAGGTCCCCTTAAACAGACGCATTTACGTATATCTCTGCCAAGAGTAATATGTATTGAGCGAAGATAGATACCCTTAACATTATACTCTAAGTTTGACTATTATTGGACCACCACTGCAGAGCAGGGGAAACTATTACGTCACAAGTAACGAGAGGGAGAAACGCATCGAAATGAAAACAGGAGATTCAACTAGAGACAGAGTTGGCCCAGTAAGATTAATGCGAGGCAGATCTAATCAAACTCAGGCTCAATCAAATCTTACGAAGTCGGAAACTGTATATAAGCCCGGTTCAGATTCAATTCTGAATTCTCAAAAATGTCATTCAAGATCGCATGGCTGAGAAGACGTCCAGCGGACTGACCCACAATTGTAAAAACCACATAGCCACAGCCCATAGCTGAGAAAAGCCAAGCTGACCTGCTTTGTGAGCCGACTTGCAAAATGACAAGCGCAGATCCGTAATATTGTGTCTGAGGGGTGTGTTAAACTTGTATTGATCGTTAGGTTACGAAGTATCTTGATGTTATGTAAATTGATATACTATTTAACACTGATGTTATGTAAATGGATATACTATTTAACATTGATATTATGATTGACTTTGATTTACATGCTTGGGTCTTATCTTGGTACTCCTAAAACTACGCTGACAACTGAAGTTGCTTCCCAGCTGAATATAGCCTGAAACAAGCCTGAACAGCATTGACGCAGCTACAGTCCTTATCAAGAAAACTCAATACAAGCGTTCTGTCCTTTTTTGGGTTAGCTTTAATGCTGTGTGCACATGAGTTCGTCATCTTATTCTTCTTTTTCTTCCTCTTTTTCTTCCTCTTCTTTGTCTTCGTTTCATTTCGTTCAATGCAAATTCCTATCCCTCTGCTTCATTTAAATTTTCGCTGATGTGATGTCTTTAAAGGGAAACCACTTTAGCATAAACAAAGACAGAAGGGAATTGATTAAAATAGAATTCAGAAAAAATTTAAAATGATGTCCATACTTTCTATGTATTTTATTGATTGTTTAACATACTTCTTTAATTGATGTGACCATGGCCTCATGAAAAGTAGTAAAAATAAAATAGGATTCTGATCAATCGTGATCTGTCATCATTGGAGAATCGACTTGGTTGCAGACAACAGACACCATAGTCTGGTGCATATTTTTTGAAGATTCCCAGAGAAAGTCGCCACATAACATCTGGTAAGAAGCATAACAGAACAGTAGAGAAGATCTCGGTAATCTTCTTCCTCGTTCGTCCTGAAAAGGACGTTGGTTGCGTTGTGTCTGTTTACAGCGGAGCTGCGATATCTGCGCCTTTCGGCCGACACATCCGACTTCAGCAAGGCATTTTTTGGGACCGGGTTTGCCTTCCCTCTTCGATCCCTACTCTCTCAGCCAGACTGCAGTGATGCAGCCTGTTTCCAGGACCACCACGTGGAGGTGGAGTATTGTCTTTATCAGCTCTGGTTCGCTGACCCTGTCGCAAGCAGTCAAGCTATATGTCAATGACTGCATTCGCGTTATATTTATAAAATATTAAAAAAATAAAAAATAAAAAAGATCTAGGAAAGATTTACCATGCACAACGACGCAGGAGAATTCGTTGATCTTTTAATCCCTCGCAAATGTTCAGCAAGTACTCGTATTATAGGTGCTAAGGATCATGTCTCAATTCAGATCAACATTGCTGAGGTTGATCAAACCACTGGCAGAATGACTGGATCTTACAAGACCTATGCCATTTGTGGTCCAATCAGCCGAATGGGCGAGTCTGACGATTCTCTAAATAGACTGGCCAAACGTGATGGGGTCATTGCAAAAAGTTTCTGAGGGCACATATACATGAATATTAATTAAAACAATAAAACGTGAAAAAAATTAATAAAAATACCGGTAATTTAAAAAAAAAGTGAGTAAAGGACCACTGCTGCATCGCCTGGTAGTAGCATCAATGTCTACGTGTCCAGGTGAACGTGTCCAGGTGAACGTGTCCATGTGTACGTGTCCAGGTGAATTAACTGTCTTAGAAAGTCTAGACCTGATCAATGACAGAAGTGTCTGTAGAGAAAGAAAATGAAGGACATAAGTACTGTTTCAATGAAGAAGAAATCCAAAAGTCACAAAATGACCGCTGTGATATTAAGAGACATTGACAATTTACTAATTTCCAGCTTGTGATTTTGTAAAGACCTACCTGCAACTTTTACAAAATTCCTATTTTAATTATTAAAGTGATCTGATATATTTTATAAATTGCAGATGATTTATTTTGTTTAAATTCTAGTTACAGTTCTAATTTTTTGTTCGTGTGTGGTATTCAAAGAATATTTAATATTTTTAAAATCTGCAAGGATAACTAACGAGCTGAATTTCGCATCAACTACACTGGCTAACAAAAAAAAAACTTTTTTTTCTTTCTCTAACATTTCTATGTTTTTCTGGTCAATTTTAATGCGCTGTTTTTAAATCTGCAAACCGTTTTTCTCTATCAGGTCGGGATCTCTAGAAATACGCAATTGAAGTTTTTTAACAACACATAGAGTATTACAACATCATTCGTACAAGAAGTATAACAGTTATGTAGGCTTGAATTTCTTTGCAGTCGACTTTCGTCGGTGAATGGCATGTGGTACGTAGCGATGAAGCATCCAACAATAATCGGCAAGCATGGTCACACTCCACCGTCCTTGATAACGTGACTCCATTACGGCGATATCTTGATGGAATCGTTCTCCATGTTCATCGCTGACTTCGCCAAGGTTGTCAGGGAAAAAGTCAAGATGCGAATCGAGCAAATGGATATTGTGGGACGTGTTACAGCCCATAATTCTGTATGCATCTATGCACTGCTTAAGAATATGCACATAGTCGACAGATTTGTGATTTCCCAGAAAGTTATCGACGATCGATTTGAATGTCATCCATGCGCGAAGTTCACTACCATGTAACAAGTTCTCGAATTGTTTGTCTGCAATAACTTTCCTAATCTTAGGTCCTACAAAGATACCTTCCTTTATCTTTGCATCGCTAACTTGCGGAAACTTTTCTGGAAGAAAAGTGAAAGCTTTGCTCGTTTTATCTAACGCTTTTACGAAATTCTACATGAGCCCCAACTTTATATGTAACGGTGGTAAAATGATGCTGTCTTTGTTAACTAATGGCTCGTGTATTACATTTTTATGCCCGAGCTGCATACGATCCCTGATAGGCCACACCTTTCTTGCATAATGTTCCTGTCTGTTGCGGCTGTCCCATTCACATAGGAAGCAACAAAATTTAGTATACCCAGTCTGCATGCCCGTGAGAATTGCAATGACCTTTAGGTCTCCACAAATCCGCCATTGGTAGTCATTGTACTTTATTTTTGCCAAAAGTATAGCCATATTGTCATAAGTTTCTTTCATATGAACAGAGTAGGCGACTGGAATTGATGAAAATAAATTTCCGTTATGCAATAACACGGCTTTTAGACTAGTCTTGGAAGAGTCGATGAAAAGTCGCCATTCGTTGACTATGTGCTCATGACCGAGGTGCACCATTAGACCGTTTACATCTTTGCAATAGCAAATGTCATCATCCATCTCAAAGTATTGAACAAGTTCTCTGTGTCTATGACGAAATTTAGATATCGGAGTATTGGGCGCTAAAAGATTCCATTCTTTGAGTCGCGAACCGAGTAATTCCGCTTGTCCTTTGGTAAGAGCGAGATCACGTATTAGATCTGAAAGTTCTGAATGGTTAATTAAGTGAACACCATCATTCACCGGTATATAATCCGAGTCAGAATTAGTTTCTAAAGCAGGTAAACTATCACTTTCTGATGGTTCATTCACGTCCAACGGATATTGTTCTGGTGGAACTGGGATCGGACACGTGATTGGATCATGAGGCACTGGTTTCGAAACCGATTCAATATTTGGATAAACCACAGACTTTCTAGTTTTAAAAGTGAAACCATAGATATTTGTCAAGCAGAAGTAACAATCAGTAGCGTGATTTGTCGGTTCACGCCATATTACTGGCACTCCAAAAGGCATCGACTTATGCTTCGGCGATTTTCGTAACCAACCTGCCAATGTATTTGCACAAGTCGAACAAACTGCATTTGGCTTCCAAGATTTATTTGCATCATCAACTTTCGAATCGAAATAAAGTTCATATGCTTTCTTTAGTAATGGTGTAAAGTTTTTCTGGTGAACACGATCGGTAAAATATCCGCACACGTAACAGAACAGATCAGCCGAATTTCTACAACTTCTAGAAGCCATATTTCGCTCAGAATTATTTCAAAATACAGTAACTATTTGAAAAATAGCGTAACATATGTCATGCATCTTTTAGTAGTATAAAAAGTAGAATTATTTTGCATTTTGTTAATTTTTAATAAGTTATATAGTAAAAATGAAACGGAGCAAATAACGGTTTCCCAAAAATATATTTATTCACAAATATCTTAAGAACCCGATGTGATAGAGATAAATGGATTTCAAATTTGAAATCAGCGCAAGAAACTGACCTAAGAACACTTATTCTTATATAAGAAAGAAAAATGTTGTTTGTCAGTGCTATTAATAGAGACACCCTTGGAGCATAGGATAGGTCTAGCGACTAGTGAAGGTGACTGACTTCACAGCTCTCTTCTACGGGTACCATCTAGAACTGTGCAGTTATCTACCTGACTTATCCGGCGCCATCCCTACTTTTAGATCACCAGTTCTCTTCTCAATGTCTGGGAACTTTTATTTTACTATCTAAGTTCCATCTCGCTACACTAGACACGCACCAATGGGACGGCAAATAGAAGAAGACGCTGACGTGTGATAGGACTTATAGTGAGAGATACCAGTTAAAAGCACTACAAGGTAATCCCTGCTCTGGAATCCACAGATTAAGAGAAAAATAGGAGGGAAACACTTGGAGAAGAGAACTGGATAAATATATGAATGAGATAAAGAAGACATGGACAGACTTTGAACGAGTGGCGCAGAACAGGATGGCATCTCTCTTGTTTTGAGGACCTGTGCTCCACGGAAGGGGGCTGCTGAAAATTGATGAACTGATTGATTGATTTATAGACATTTGTCGCAAAAAAAGACTTCCAAATGAGATGATCTACTCTAACGACTTCTCACTAAAAAAAAAAAAAATTTCAGAGAATAAGGTATGAACCACAAACACGCCTCACTAGAGATGTTCTACCACATTGACATCCTGCAGTTTATTTAACGTAAACTTCACAATACGTACCTTTCACAACCAGGATTTAAAATCTTACAGACTTGAAACTGGAACCAACTTGTCAAGCATTTAACACCTGTAAGGTACAGATCGTGTAACCGCTTCCCTTCGTCTGCTTTCTGTCACAAAAGGAATAATCTGTTCACAAAGCGATCTGCTTCATGAACTCCGCAAAGACGTGGACATTTTGATTGCATTCGCTCGGGTGTCTATTTGTTTTGTTAAAGGATGCGTCTTGCAGCTAGACGGCAATTTGAGATTCGGATATTTTAGAGCCGAGGTTCTCAACTTAGGATACCTGTAACCCCAAAGGGGACGAGATGTTTGTCAAGGGGGTTTGGGCAATGTTTGATAAATAGCTATATTATTCTAACGATATATTCCAAATGTAATAGTGTTGGTGGAAAAATAGTAGGTTTGAGCGTAAAAAGGCGATACGCGATCTCAATTAAAACCAAAGGAGGGAACACACTGCGGACTAAATGTGACATGCTGTCAAAAACTGTACTAAATAATGAAGGAAACAGGAGGCATGCGAGTTGTAAACAAATAAACATATATAGCGGTCACTCGTAAGACAGAAATAAGGAAGACACTAGACAACAGAAAAGTACCAAAAGTGATATGTTCACCGGGGAATCGAACCATGAACCATACAAACGGCGCCATAGTCTCGCAGATTGTGAATAGGGTGTTTTATTGGCTGTGTGTCCTTGCACAATACACTCTCGAAGCGGATGGCGCCGTTCGGATGGTCTTTGATTCGATTCCCCGGTGAGCATGTCACGATTCTCCGGGCGCGAAAATCCCAATATGCGTATATAGGAATCACACATCCTATAAATATGTTTGTGGTGGGTAGATTTCTTAATGTTTTTATTTTGCCAGGGCAGCGGCCGTACAGCCTACTCTTTACAATTTCTTAACTGCCGAGGGATGTTTTAACGTGCGCAACTTGCAAACGGGACCTCCTATTTTTTCGCCCTAACCGGAAAAAGCCAGGCATCCAGTCTAACTACCCAGGAGATCTCACTACCCACGAGATCTCACTACCCAGAAGATCTCACTACCCAGGATATCTCACTACCCAGAAGATCTCACTACCCAGGAGATCTCACTACCCAGAAGATCTCACTACCCAGGAGATCTCACTACCCAGGAGATCTCACTACCCAGGAGATCTCACTACCCAGGAGATCTCACTACCCAGGAGATCATGGGGAAGTTTGACATCATTAGGAACCATTGGTTCTGAAACAAATGTTCATCAATGATATTCCCTGTACTGGGAGCGAACCTGGTATCTTTAGAATTAAAGGCGCACGCCATACCTCTTAGCCACTCCAACCCCCGATAAGGGAATAAAGAAAGACAAAGAAGCAACACACAAACATAAGAGGTGATTAAAAGTCACTTCTGGAAACCTGAGTAATGAACCATCATCACCTTAAGCTATCTACACGAAGATTTAAAAGTCACTTCTGGAAACCTGAGTAATGAACCATCATCACCTTAAGTTATCTACACGAAGATTTAAAAGTCACTTCTGGAAACCTGAGTAATGAACCATCATCACCTTAAGTTATCTACACGAAGATTTAAAAGTCACTTCTGGAAACCTGAGTAATGAATCATCATCACCTTAAGTTATCTACACGAAGATTTAAAAGTCATTTCTGGAAACCTGAGTAATGAACCATCATCACCTTAAGTTATCTACACGAAGATTTAAAAGTCACTTCTAGAAACCTGAGTAATGAACCATCATCACCTTAAGTTATCTACACGAAGATTTAAAAGTCACTTCGTATTTTTAAATTGTTATATCCTCACCTGTACTCACAGAATATATACCGTATAAGACGGCCAATAAGACGCATGGGCCTATAAGACGCAACCCTTTTTTTCATGGACATTTTTGGGGAAAAAAAACATTATTTTATTACATGCATTTATTGAAAAAATAAAAAAAAATAAAGTAGTTTTCAAGGAATTGGTATGTAAAAAAAAAAAAAAAAACTATCTGTCAAGGAATAAATGTAGAGTTACTTAGAAGGTTTTAATCTTCATCCTTAAAACCCAGAAAGTTGTCATCTTCAGAGCTAGATAAACTAATTCTTGGGTTCACTCGCAATCACTGTACGACAAACGGGCGAGAATTGCGCATAGTACTTATATAAACACTGACTAGCAGACTTTGGCCGATCAAAATTAAATCTGAAATGTCAGCTTTCGATATATAAGACGCACGCAGTTTTTGAGACAAATTATTAGGGGAAAAAGGTGCGTCTTATAAGCCGGCAAATATGGTATAAACCAAATGTCTAAATATGGAGCAGGAACTGCCAATTATTTATTACGATTTATTATTTATTCGTTTATTTCCAAAAACAAAATAGAGTAAAATTAAATCTAACATAGCCAATGAACTGGCGTTACAAGAGACAGCACCAAATTATGTGTTTAACAGACTGGATCTCAAGCTGAGCAATAATGTTGAAATGACATATCATTATATGCAGTAAAATAACAGTTAATTCTCTTTATTTTAACATTTGTTTCAGATAAATTAGATTAATAAGAGTGAAGAAAAAACAATTTTAAAAATAGAAAGTGAGTTTTAAATCATCCTGTTATCACCTTGGTTTCAAGAAAGATAATGCGTTGTCCTTTTATCGTAAACCTGAGTAATTGATCTATTTTAGTTATCAAGAGTCAGCCTCGGTTTGGAGACTCTCTAGAAAAGCTGAGCATACTTCCCGCAGTCATTATTTAACCTTTGTGTAATCACACGTAGGCAAAAGCTTATAAGATCAATTGTACTCGCTGACATGAACACCACTACATTGCAGAGATAAAATGAAAGAATTGGAAGAAAATGATCAGGCGCACACGGATTATTATCCCTAAATGAACATTAAACTGATAAAACAGTAAGAAAGTTATTAGGCCAACATGGATTCTTACCTCCAAATGAACATTGCTTCTGATGATAGGAAATTCTATACAGAGCGTTACAACAGGAGACAATCTGATTTTCAAAAAAGTGTATCCCTTCTGACACTTGTTTCGATCCTTCTATCTCATTTACACATGCCCACTTGGGTCGTGACTCCCAAATATCAGCTTCATGTTGATTTTTCGACTCGCTGGGAATTGAACCCACTGCAACTGTCAACTTCACTCCTTGTTTTATCCATTTTGCCGTCTTCATCTTCCGTAGGTCATCTTCAGATAAAAATTCCCCATCAATATCAAACTTTACACAAGTATCATAATTTTTTTTTTTTTTTTTTTTTAAAGAAAGAAAGAAAGAACGAACGGAAGAAAAAACAGAAGGACTTGTATTTCAGACACGAATGTTTAATATTAAACATGTTGTATATTAAACTTGAGAGTCCGATTGGCCTTTCACGACAAAGTTACCATGTTCCTAGTTCGAAACCTGGTAGTGTCATGCTCCAATTTACCAGGCTAAAAATGGGTATCTGACTCTGATCTTGTATTTTGGAAGACGAAGGCAGCGAGGAAGTGAACTAATCACCCGCCTTATAAAGACGGACATAGTATGGTGAGTCACGCGCTTTTTCGCAATGCATCGTATGTACTGTGTTCGGCGAAAAGTCAGCCGGGGCTAGCCGAACCGGTGAGTCATGTGACTACCGGAAGAAGGGAAACCAGGCGCAAATTTAATCAGTCAGAATCTAGCCTGGGTCCAGGACGGACGGATTTCCCTTTTGTCAACAAGTTTGCTGTGTGGTTCATTTGATGGACTATTATCTGAGTGCTTGCCATATTTCGGTCCTGGGTAATAATTATGTTGTAATTCTAGAGAAGTGCAGTTTCTAGTTTGTATAACTACAGGCCATATGTTTATAAGTTGACAATGATTTGACTGTGTCATTGTCACAGTTTTGCCGCTCAGGTGAGCGATAGTCATTGCAGGGTATTTTTCAGTGTAAGTCGTACTGTCGTGTATGATGCTGATAGTTTAAGCTGTTAAGGCAAGTTACAGTGGCATTTCATATTGTATTTGATGCAATTGTTGGCCGTGTGAGGCCTTATTGTATTGTGCATAGTATTAAAGGGAAGTTCCTGTTAAATGTGTTATTTCTTATGTCAGCCATTGTGGTGTGGTTGTATCCTGGGAAGAACGAGCCTTATTTATTATCATAAATCCACATTGCAGTGGTGGAACCAGTGGAGTGTTATCCACAGTAAATTGGTTCCTGACAGGTGAAGTCTCAAACGCTTGACTCCCCTACGACAGTATAGGATATATGACTACCTTTATCGTTATCTTTAATTTAAAATATTTCCTCATCATGTGAAACTAAAGGCTACATAAGCCACCACTACAGAAGCACATACAAGCTTCGGTGTCGGATTCCTTCAAGGGGACCAGCTGTAATCGTAGTACTATGCTCTAAAAATGAGCGAAAAATGGCATGATGGTGATGATGATGATGATGATGATGTTATCACCGTAGTCCAGCCAACTAACAGAGGTCAACGATGTGATAGATGTGAGAAGACACATCAATTAATGATATGGAGAAAAGAATACGTTAAAAAATGGGAATAAGTGTTTAACCAAGGTAATTTGCTTTAATTTTAAACTTTGTTTCAAAATAGTGCGGGGTCGAAGGTTGGGGCCACAGCTCGTAAGTTTCACTGTAAGAAAATGAATTTTAAATAATAAAACTAATAATGATAGACAGTGTTCAAGAAAAGCTTACAAAAGGAAAAGAAAGAGGTAAAGGATTCCGTTACACGCCCATTGAGGCATATTGGGAATATGGGGTTAGGCTCATATTTTCTTGACCATGTGACACAATGGGGCGAACCCTCTCGATCTCTGTTTCACTACGGCAGTATCAGTTACATTTTTGTACTGATTTTTATTGCGTGCTTTCAATAGTCGCACGTTCTTTCTTTCTTTCTCTGCTATGTGTAGCAGATATTATGTATTTTCATTTTTACACTCCTCTCAGGGATAAGTTATTACGTCTGTTTGTTTCCCGTCCCTTCGCTAAGCTTTGCAAGGCAGAAATAATATTAACGACAGGCAGGTTGGTAAAATTCCTTTGTACCAAATCTTGGCCTCGACAGATTAGCCCCACGAAGATGCCAGTGTATTTTCTAATCGCCGATAAAGGCCAGAGTACGGGACAGATAGCGAGATTGCCCGTCTGCGAATAAATTACTTTCTGATAAAGTAATAATTTGTTACATCTGAAACACAGTTGACAGATGTGTCTGTGAGTTCATCGGCCAGGCACTCGGATGTTTTCATACCATATATGTAAGAAAGGACCTCTACATCACGCACAAAATTTTGAATTTCCCCACGGGACCTTTATGTTTGAAAACGATTGGCTTTTTACTTAGTAGCATAACAAACAGATGCGGGGGTAGGACAGGCATATAACCTGACACGTTTCAGTGTTTTTTCACTGAAAATTTACTGTGAGAACCAAGCTTGCCACGACGACACCAGACATTGCCAGAGTTAGAATTCAGAATTCCTTTTATCAGGCCGAACTTTTTCTTGGAGAATCTTGACAGACTTACAAAAACAGCCCAGGAAAAAATCTCTATCATTTTTATAAGGAAACCGGGACGGAGGAAACTGAAAACACATGGAGTCATAGAGGGAATTATCTTATTAAAGAAACGACACCACAGACGCGTGTAAGAGGCCGATTCAAGTCTCTTTTATTCATCTGAGCAAAAATGTATGTGAGCCAGGATTGGCATAAGTTGTCATTTTACATTTTATATTACTAACATGTGAACTAACATATATATATATATATATATATATATATATATATATATATATATATATATATATATATATATATATATATATATATATATATATATATATATATATATATATATATATATATATATATATATTACCATGTGAATATTAATATGTGAAAATCGCTAGTGGATGTCCTAGTTATTTGAGGCTGGCAACTGTGGCGAAATGGCAGTTACTTCCCATTTTCCAACCCGCCCCTTCTCTTTTTTTCTTAGTTTTTTCTAGAGTCACTGGATCTCTGTATTTCCCTCTTTTCACGTGGTTCTACGGGGCAGTAACCCCATTATTACTCGGTCAGACACCCACCCTGCAGAGTGGGTTTGTTTTTGATTTTGTGTTCATTGGGCCAACAACAATTGACGTAGGGATAAGTAAGAGCACCTGGCGTCAGACCAGCGGGAGAGAATCTTCGCCGCTCGTAAACATGGTTGAGCAGGAGCGGTAATCCTTTTCTGCTTTCTTTTGAAAACACCGATTCACTGTCCATGTGAGTACCCCTCTTGCATTTCTGTAGAGGCGGCTTGGTCTTTTGAGTGCAGTTTCTTCCAGGAGACCTGTCTCAGTAGTTCTGTTGATTGACATCACGTTACGTAGAAACTTGGGCGGTTATTCGTGTCTGGGTCTTTGACAAACGTAGACGGTCGTCGTTTTCATGTTTCCTAGAGCTCCTATTACGTTAGTCTTACGATGGTTTTAGAGGCACGGGGTGCGCAGGTGTCCTTGTGTTTCGATTTCAGCGGAGACGGCCGTCAACCCGTTACGCAAAATCTTTTGGTAGTTGCGTCTTTTAGAGAAAGTTCTGGTCCAGTATTATGTGTCTTTGTCTGCTGCTCTGTGCACGTGTTCATGACTGGGGGAACACCTGCGACCGAAGATGGTAGTATATAAGAGGTCCTTGTCTGTCTGTTAATTGCTTCAGTCTTGGAAATTTTTGCCGGGAAATAGCAACATAAGACAGTCTGCCCGCTTGTGATTAGTGGTATATTCTGACCTTTGTTCGCATACGTCGGCCTTCTCCGGCCATCAACTGAGCCGTAGGCCGGACATCGCCTTCTGTGGTTAACGCCTTCTGTGGAGACTTTACCTTCAGTGGAAGGTCGCTCCAGTCAACGACCCCTTTATAGCTGGGTTGCACGTAGAGATAGGTGTGCCCAGTTCATCACCCTATTACGGGTCATCGGTGTTTTTCCCATGAGTGGGAAATAGCATTTCTTCGGAAAATCAATTAGCAAGAGGAGCGCCCTGCTCTTGTGGCTTCGGTGTTCATAAAGCCACCTCGTTCATTCTTGTTTGAGGGCTGCACCAAAGCAGTGGGCCCAATCCAGATGTGGATTCGTTCAGCATATAAATTATTTGAGTGTTTCACCCAGCAACTGCCTGGATTTACAGCTGGGTGCATTTCTTCAAAGGATTTGTTAGCCAGTACACTGGAGAAGAAAGGGTATCATAACTTCAGTGGCCAGCAGTGATCCATGTGGAGTAAAGCACGCGTGCCAACGAAGAGGGAGTTGGGGAAAAGAGTGCACTATAAATTAGGCTAGATTTGTCTGAAACTGTATACTAGACTGGTTAGTGTAGTTTGTGAGCAAAGTCGCTGACAGGGACAAGTCAGCAGGCTTAGTGTGTAAGCATAACCGGGATTGGTGTGTATTCAAGGTTCTTTTCCAACCACGGATTATTAGATTTAAAGTACAACCCCATACTTGAGGGAACGGGAAACCTGGGTTTGGTTTTCCCTGTGGTAGTCCATATTTTTTGTATACTACCTGTCTTGGTGTCTCGTTCTTAGAGACCTGCGTTGTAATTTTATTCCATCTGTATTTTATACCGTGATTGATATTTATGTTATTCTTTTTTTCCAGCAGCTATTTAGGTGTTGTTCAATAAAATATATATACTTATTTAACCGGATCAGATTTCTTTTACTTTCCTCACGGGATGTGTACTATTCACTTGTACGTATTGTTTTGTGTGGATACACCTTAGTGTATAAAAACCTTACCTTTAAATTGTGTAGGATGCGGTGTGACAATAGTTGAACAACAGGTCAACGAGTGGCGAGGGAAGTGTCATGTTATGTTCTCACCCTCGATAACTATAAGTTACATCATCCACCATCAACAGAATCTCTTATCTATCACCTCAGATCTCTCTCATACTCTTTTGTCTTGTCTCTGAGATCATTCAGACATTGGCTCTGGTCACAGACAGACACTTACACAACCCACTCGTGACAGCAACCTCGGCGTATAGAATGATGATTTCATGAACCACCACTGCACGGGCTGGTGACTGCTTTATTGCTAGTTTCTTAAAGAGAACTAAAGGCATAAATAGTCTCAGGTTCCATAGGGAGCAGGGAGGAAAAGACGAAAGACATGATGTACATTCTAATTATAATCCTTACAGTTTCAAACCAGTGTAAATGTCCATGTTAACATATGCACTTTAAAATTAATGGTAGTTTCAAACTTTTCAAATCAGTGTAAACATAAATGAAAACATATTCAATTTATATTGTGAACGCTTTTCAATCAGTAGAAATGTAAAAATATTCTGTCTGGACTATTAGCCTTTTCATTTAAATGTAATGTACAGCTAAAGATATCCAGTTTAATGTAAAGAAAGATTTATCTGGAGAGATTAAATTTAATTCTCATCGAAGATAAATTCTGAGATAAATGGGATGGTAGAATAGAAGAAAGGGGACACATAAGTAAGTGTCGGGAAACGCAATACTCAGGAGAGCGTTTCGTTTCTATTCTTCATCAAAGTTATTTATGGTATCAGCAGATAGTACTATCCCTGGAACAAGAAAGGAACAGTGGCCTAAGCTTTAAGACGAGGGACCAACTTTGTAGACTCTCCCTGACATTTCTGGGAAACGAGCTACACCCTACAACCTTGACCAGCGACGAGCGTGAGCAGTGTAAAAAGAACCCATCAGCGGGAGCAGAAACTACTATTGGCAGCTAAGTGCAAAATATACGCTGCTAAAGTGAACTTTTTTCCATCGACTGTACTATAAATCAATGATGAAACTTTTCTTCTAAACTAGTCAATTATTTTCAAACTGTTAAAACTTAGGTGATTATTAAATTTTGTTATTTATAATTTTACAAATTTAACTTCGATTTAATCTTTTAAATGTACTGCATGTTTGTCTCAGTCAATTTACTACACACACTCTAAACAGAGCTATACCAGAATAATAAGAATTCCACTGAGTAAATCATAGGTGGAGGCTTGAACGAGCTAAAATTAAGCATTGCTTAATTCTTCACAAAATTGGCCGGTAGATTCTAGAATTAACGTGCTCAGCCAAAGCAGCATTGTTTTCGCTTATCTGAATATCTTGTGAAGACTCCCTTTGTGATAGAAGTGTCATTACCCTTCTATCTACATCTCTGCCAAGAGTAATCTTGTGCGAAGGTAGACACCTTTGAAGCCCATATTAGATACTGTTGAGTTTTGGCCACTGTTGGACCACTACTGCTAAGCAGAGAGGCAATACCGTCACAGACCATCAGAAAACTAGGGAACCAAATAGAAGAGAACCAAATAGAAGAGAACCAAATAGAAGAGAACCAAATGAAAATGACTTGAAGACAAGCGTAAGACAAAATATACCATGCATAAATGTTTATTTTTAAAAAAATTAAATTTTGCCTCCTTTTGGCGAAGCGCGTCCCGTTCAACCTAGACACTGGGTCCGTCGGTTATATTAGGACACATGCTCTAATATAAAGATCTTGCGGTCAGGAATAATGGTTATATCATGTTACATCGTGATCTTAAGCTCATTAAAATAGTGCAAAAGAACTTCTTAAATTTTCACGTAAAACATTGTAACTTTCAGAACCAGTACGCCTAAACTGTCTAGCCGCCGATGCAACCTTCACCCTCATGAGCCTAGATTTCAGCACGATCCTGAGAACTTCAACAATGTCAAAAATCGTCAAAACGCTGTGATGGACACGCATAGTTTTTCTTTGCCCACCCCTGAAACTATGACAGCGAATTTTTGGCTTTGTCCTCAGAATAATTCACCGTTGGCTTGCTATATTTGGTTTGTGTTTTGTCAGCAAATTGGAAACAAGAAAGTGCATTGCCATTCAGACCTGGCAAACACGTGAAAGTTTGTAGACACAGTGCTAAATCAGGACAAACGTACCGCAGAGAATCTGCTGCCTGTCTGTTCAGCAAACTTAAGGGCAGTGCTTAAATTGGGCTGGAATGGACCCGAACGTTGCTCCTGTAAATATTAGGTCTAATTTTTACACGCGGAAGAGTCAGTCATCTTGTCGCTGAACGAACAAGATTTGTTAGGTTTTGCTGTAATTTTTATGGATTTATAAGTCATTTTGGAAAGCTAGCAGCACGTTCCCACTATGGAAGAGGACAACGTGCCCAGAGCTAGTCGACAGCCTACCAGGAGTGATGAAAAAAAAGGCAGTTTGATAGATGAAGAAAGGAAACACCTAGCTATGGAATACAACAGAAGGATGTACCCTACCGTAGAATGGACCCACATATACGCTGATGGATCAGCAACAAAAGCTACCAAAAAATGGAGATGGGAGTGATTGCACATAATTAAAGGATGGACAAGAAATACATTTCTCAATTGCCACTGGAAAATTCTCAAACAACTTTGAAGAGGAGGCAGAAGCACTAAGAACAGCTGAAATTACCATCTTGGAAAATGAAGGTCTCACTAGAGACAAGATAGTGCTCCACACACTCACTATTAGTCTTCACAGCCCTCAGGGGCAGTAGAAACAACGAACTAGACAGCCTGGCAGAAGCACTATAAGAAAGCAGCTATAAGTTCAAGAAAGTAAAAGTACAATGGATCCCTGCCCGCTGCAATATATATGGAAATGAGAAGGCAGATAATCTTGCCAAAGAAGGCGAAAAGAAAATCTAAACATAAGACAGGGTTACATATGAAGAGATAAAAGTAATAATCAGAAATAACTATAGAGAAAAATAGCACAATGAACATCCAGAGTCCGATAATGCTGAACCATACTATACATTACCAAGATGAGATCACGGTATAGTCCAGTCGTGCTGAACCATACTATACATTACCAAGATGAGATCACATGATAGTCCAGTCGTGCTGAACCATACTATACATTACCTAGATGAAACCAAGTGATCATTTTCAGACAGAACTGGCCACTGCAGACTTATCCAATACCATAATTCCCGCCGTAAGGTACTTCGGTCTGTCGGTCTGTTACACTTTGCACACCGTCGTTTACGCACTTTTTTCTATTTTCGAGAGAGTGCATTAACTTTCGACCACAGCTAAGGGGGTGCAACTGTGGTTGAAAGTTAGACAATAATTGTATTGTTTCCCCTTATATGTACTCTCCCGAAAATAGAAAAGTGTGACAGTGTGCATTAAATGAACAGACAATCAAGATACTCTTCTTTCCAGTTTCATTCGGGAAACGGATTTAACTCATTATTTTTCTTAAAAATAACCTTAAAATGTAAGTTTTCTGATTGTTTCTTCAAGACAAAATTGTAATTTAAAGTATTGCAGACTTATTATTATGGATCAAAATGATAAGATGGCTAAAAGGAAGAGACGATCGCGTCATTCACAGCGAGCAAGCGAGACTATAGAAGAAGCAGCAATGCAATACGTGTGTTACAAACAGACAGATATGTCCATGTTAGAAGGAAAATCTAACAATAGAACAAGTACTCCAAAAACTGTCGGTTCTGTGAGAGGAGCAGGGTGCCAGCGTAACCTTCTCCAACCCAGCTGAAGGAGAATTGTATAGTGACGACAGAAGCCTGAGACAGACTGTCAGCTTTATAAGAGACATATACATGATCGTTTAAGAGCGAACGACGGCGACGAAGAATAAATTGTGGAATGCGTAGTTCCTTTCGCTGCCCTTCCCACAACAGCGGTTCTCATCCTTCATTGAATGGCGACACACTTTGTCAAGACTGAGCAATTTTGTGACACAATACTTACAGTACGGTACTTATATATTACATGCAGCATACCAGTCAAAATGTGGCGGGAAATAGTTACGTTGTGCTCTTTCTGCTGCATGTCCTGATGATGGTACTTGATCTTCTGTGGTCATTTATCTAGATGCATTGCTTATGAAGCTATCGATTAACACGTCAAACAATGGCATTCGGGGAGTGGAAAAACAAACAAACGGTCTGATATTTGATTAATTAAGTAACAGCTGATTTATCACAACACGTTTTGTAAATGTACGGATACATTTGTTAAATTTACCTTTGTACAAATAAAAATTAAAATTAAAAATAACCGTTATATTACTCCGTTTTCGAATCATCATTTAAGGGAGTATCGACTTGAGCCACTAATTCGGCCGAGTTACTGCAAAGGTAACGGATTCCATTAATAACACATAAGGAAGGGAAACCCGAGGCCTGTAAACAGTAAATTAATATTAGACAAACATAAAGGTATGTTTTCAGGCACTCGTAAGAAATAAAGAAGCAGAACACCAGACAACAGAAAAACAACAGACGTGAGTGGCTTACCCAGGGTTCGAACCCCGTACCTTCCGTACGACAACACCGCCTAGCTATACAAGCGAATCACACTAACCTCACGGCCAGCTAGGCATCCCCCAAAAAAGATGCTTTACTGACCGGTCATCAGTGCGAACACAAGACAACACCGGAAGTTTACAATGGGCACCCCAGCCTAATAATGACAGCAATCACTTCTGTCGTTTCTCTATTCTACAGTATATGTTAGTCCAAACAAGACAGAGACCTTGATACTGTGTCCAGTAAATGATAGAAGACTAAAGAACAGTAGTATAGAACAGGGGGTAGGTTTCTGGTATTGCATAAACATTAATAACACATAAGGAAGGGAAACCCGAGGCCTGTAAACAGTAAATTAATATTAGACAAACATAAAGGTATGTTTTCAGGCACTCGTAAGAAATAAAGAAGCAGAACACCAGACAACAGAAAAACAACAGACGTGAGTGGCTTACCCAGGGTTCGAACCCCGTACCTTCCGTACGACAACACCGCCTAGCTATACAAGCGAATCACACTAACCTCACGGCCAGCTAGGCATCCCCAAAAAAAGATGCTTTACTGACCGGTCATCAGTGCGAACACAAGACAACACCGGAAGTTTACAATGGGCACCCCAGCCTAATAATGACGCAATCACTTCTGTCGTTTCTCTATTCTACAGTATATGTCAGTCCAGTTCGCACTGATGACCGGTCAGTAAAGCATCTTTTTTTGGGGGCGCCTAGCTGGCCGTGAGGTTAGTGTGATTCGCTTGTATAGCTAGGCGGTGTTGTCGTACGGAAGGTACGGGGTTCGAACCCTGGGTAAGCCACTCACGTCTGTTGTTTTTCTGTTGTCTGGTGTTCTGCTTCTTTATTTCTTACGAGTGCCTGAAAACATACCTTTATGTTTGTCTAATATCAATTTACTGTTTACAGGCCTCGGGTTTCCCTTCCTTATGTGTTATTAAGCGCTGGTGTAATGGCTTCGGCGTTGTACTGGCGACCAGGTGTTCATGGTTCAAACCCGGGCGTCAGCGTTTGAAGAAATGTTTACGGCCGGAAATTTGACTGAATAACCTGAACGGCTCCTGTGATAAACCCTCTGTGGATGGGAAGGAGCGAAGCTCCGAACCGGGTTGGAAGGAAAGTCCTCAGGTTCCCCAGCCTCGCAATGACATATCATTGGGCTGAAGGGCTGAAAGCCCAAGTGCCGCTGGTTAAGAAAAAAAAAAAAAAAAAAAAAAAAAAAAAAAGTGTTATTAATGTTTATACAATACCAGAAACCTACCCCCTGTTCTATACTACTGTTCTTTAGTCTTCTATCATTTACTGGACACAGTTTCAAGGTCTCTGTCTTGTTTGGACTGACATATACTGTAGAATAGAGAAACGACAGAAGTGATTGCGTCATTATTAGGCTGGGGTGCCCATTGTAAACTTCCGGTGTTGTCTTGTGTTCGCACTGATGACCGGTCAGTAAAGCATCTTTTTTGGGGGGATGCCTAGCTGGCCGTGAGGTTAGTGTGATTCGCTTGTATAGCTAGGCGGTGTTGTCGTACGGAAGGTACGGGGTTCGAACCCTGGGTAAGCCACTCACGTCTGTTGTTTTTCTGTTGTCTGGTGTTCTGCTTCTTTATTTCTTACGAGTGCCTGAAAACATACCTTTATGTTTGTCTAATATTAATTAACGGATTCCATTCTTTATTTACACTCACCAGAATTAACAATGGGGAAAATTCAAGAAATTGTGTCAAGAATCAGACAAATGCCATTGTTAAGGATTTGAAGTAAAATGTTTAATTCCCTGCACGAAAAAACGCGTCATGAAAAAGATAGGAATTTTTGTGGGACAAATTTTGGTCCAGACACAAAAGGAAATACTTGAAACGTGGTGAAATTTAGCGCAGTGGCCAGAAGCGCACGACTTTTGCATAATATCTAGACTGTAACTTTGATGGGGAAAAAAGAGGGGGAAAATTTTGGGACGGAAGGACGCCTAAGAAAATTCTTATATGTAATATTATTACTTCTGCGTTTCCCAAAATGGAGAAATCTGAAACTTTTTGATACATTCAATGGTTCTTAGCGACAAACGGGTTGGGAGCTTGTGTTCTCCCCTATTCTCAGGTATCTCTGAATAAATAAGACAACATTGAGATTACCATGTTTGTATGTCCGGCCAGCCTTTCCAGTTCCTTTCGCCGATTGCTATCCTATTTTATATGGCCCTACATACACACATACATGCGCGCGCGCACACATATCGTAAAGTGACATCTGTATGGACAACAGTTCAAGTAGCCCATCTTTTATAAATTCAAAACGATAGAGATAAAAGAATATAGGGATAAAATAAGGAAGTTGCGTGAAACGTTGTCTCCTACGCCTGCAAATAGTACTAGATTTTATACCTCGTCATTGAGACACTAACGTAACAGTTTTGAGAAAAACAAGGCTTAGCATTCAGAGCAAGAGTGTAAGAAGAAAACGGGGAAAGAATACGCGAAGGCATAAAAGTGAGAGAGTAAATGCTACAATTTGACACGCGTTTGGTTTTTTCTGGCCTCGCGAACCGAAAACGATAGTGCATGCCCATGTCGTAGTTTGTTGGAAAAACGATGTCGCAAGTTTTGCAGACTCCCTTCGCTCGACACTCAGTTCAATGTATATATCCACGCTGTTGGACGTGACACAGCCCAAAACACACACACTCGTATTTCGGGCTAAAAAGTAGCGATATTGTCACATACGGCAAAGGCGTGGTCGCAATTTTGTGACGTACTACAAAAGCGTTGTTTCGTTTTGAATGAGAACGACAGTTAATGAAAAATAAATTACGATTAACGTGGAAAATTTTGAAAATACAATACGGAACGGGGGAGATAAAGAGCATAGTTGGTAGTGTCTCGATTTCATGTTTACATAATTTGAATTTTGCACCCAAGCAGGGCATAGCAGGATAGAGAGAAGAAAAACTTAGATAATGTTCTTATATGCTAAAATAAAGGACAGTTGACGAATACAATGACATTTATATGTTATTTGAAGAATGAAGAATAAAAACGATAATATTGAATATAATAAATAAAAGAATAAACATATAACCACAGTGTGACAGACAGCAACAGGATCACTAATTACTTGTCAGAATTATAAACTTTTAGGAAATAACTGAGATATTGACGAAGACAGATGGACGAACAGACTTGAATCTTTCTCATTTTGCCCAGTAGTGGGGATAGAGGGGAAGTTAGTCCAAGGTTTGAAAATTGAGTTCAGTTTTGAAAAAGGACGCAATAAGCCACATAGTCTCTGATTGGCTGTCGTCTAATATACTACGAGGGTGATAAAAACCATTTGGAAACGGCGTTCGTCGCCACTTGAGAAAAATTTTACTATAATAAAGTTGTTCTAAAAGCAAGATAATAGTACTATCTTGTCTGTGCTGATCTGCACCAGCAAGCGATCTGGATTTGACCATATTTATCGCAATTAAACTTATTAGTAGGAATTTTCATTGATGCAGTAAGAAATAAAACCTTTGTATCGTTATTATTATTATTAAGATGTATGTATTATTGAATATATATATGAAACTTATATGGGTAGAAGTTTATCTAGAGGGAAGCCAACATCAAACTTTGTGTTGTCTCACAGAGTTGTTAGGAAATATATTAACATGTTGTAGAAAAGCCAGACTGGCTTTCTGACACTTTGGGAGAAAGTAAAATTACATTTTAATGGGGAAATTGTTGTACAGTATTATGACATAAGACCAGGAAAACCACTGGCCGTCGTCTTCAGCAAGTCACCGTGATTGTACATGACTTGATATTATTAACTTAAAATGTTTCCTTTGTCAAGGAAAGTGTCAAACTATAGTTTGAAGTTTATTTGACCATGAATGGGGTAACAAACCAATTAAGAGCGCTAACTAATTGTTTAGTTACCATGCTGAGTCTGAATATGATTGAAAATGTTTATTAGTTAGGGAAAGAGAGAGTATATCAGAGGTTGAGTAGGACGCATTTATATCGTTACAGGGATTCATCTATGACTCAAAGTGAGCCCAGGTCAACCTATACCTGTATATACTTCTGCATCTAAAGAATTGAGGCAGTATCAACTGTGTGCCTCCTTGTTATATTTCATGAGCAGAATCCTGACTTGGCAGTGGAAGCTGGTGATGTGAACATAATTCATCCTGTATACCAGAAAACACTAAGTTAAGAAATCGTCTCCGGGCACTTGATATATCAAACTCAACTACTCTCAGTTCCCAAATGTGTATTAGATCATTCAGATTATGATGAAGACAGACGTTCTTTCAATCATTACCCATTCATAGGAGCAAGAGTAAATTGACACTGTTCCAGATTGACATATTTAATTAAAGTTGTAAAAAATAATATACTCAGTTATAAATTGAATCAATTTTATGTAAATATTTTGAATTATCATTTTGAGTTTCAATATTCCAGTATACACAAAATTGTGATACTGGAACAATAAATTGTAAAAAAGATTTCATATTTTAAACTTAACTATGGGTGTTGTTAATTACTTTTCATAGAGTTCTTAGGTGTATTTGTTGTCATTTTATTACAGCACATTTTACATTACCCTAGACACTAGCCAGATAACAGACATACACCATTGTTATACTTACGATAAAATACGTCGCAGGTTGAGGTCGTAGGGTGGTAACAGAAAGGATTCCCTGAGAACACAAACCCTATTATCTATTAGACTCAGGGGCCTTCACAGCTTGACCTCACATCTGCATAAAATTCACGTTTTACAAATTAACATCAAAATCCACCACATAGATTGGGGGCTCGTCTGGGATTTGAACTTCTCCTAGTACTTAGATTGGGTCGCTCGCTCCGGGATTTTAAAAGTAGGAAATTAAAGATTAATTGGAGAGTTGGTTTGAAGTATCATTGCACATTGTCTTGTGTTTAGTTAGAGATTGGTTAAATATTTTAAGTTAGTTTGATAACATTGAATAGTATTAACAATAAGATGACAGACTTGGCCAAATTCAGATCTGCTGCTGTGTAGGCTGCAAAGTACACGGGGATGGACGGTCAAGGTCTAGTTGCTTATGTAACAGCTGAATGAGATAAATTTATTGCAAGAGAAGATAGTAGATTAGCGGAGGAGAAAAGAATTTTATTAGAAGATGCTAGGGAGACTAAGAAGTTAGAGGCTGAGAGGGAGGCTGAGATCAAGAGGCTGCAGTTGGAGGAGAAGAAACTTGAGGCTGAAAGGGAGGAGAAGAAACTTGAGGCTGAAAGGGAGAAAGAAGAAAGGAGACTTGAGGCTGAAAGGGAAGACAAGAGATTGGCTGCAGAACGGGAGGCTGAAGATAAAAGACTCCAAAGGGAACATGAGCTACGACTAAGGGAGTTAGAGTTGCAAGGCCATGCTCCTGAAAATGGAAATAGCCCTTCCACCTCCGACTCTGCTGCAAGCCAGGGGGCCTCAACCTCAGCCATGGGGTTTCATTTAGACCCATTTGTGGAGAAAGATGATGATATTGAATCATTTTTAAGCCGCTTTGAAAGACTAGCTACCATATGTGGGTTAGAGAAAGAAAGATGGAGTCTGAATGTATCCCAGGGTCTTAGGGGAACCTCTTATGAGGTATTCGCCAAGCTGAGCAAAGATGACCAAGACGACTATGACATTCTTAAGCAAGCTCTTCTAGTTAGGTATGAGATGAATAGCGAATTTTATAGGAAAAAATTTAGAAATGCCAAACTGCTGACTTGTCACCAGTTCTCTGCACGCCCGGAGACATACCTGGAGAAATGGACTGCTCTGGGGAAAACTCAAGATTTAAGGGAAATGATTATGACTGAGCAGTTAAGAGAGTCCATGGCTCCAGACCTGAGAAAATTTCTCACGGAACAGGGTGCTGAGAGACTGGGGGAGATTCTTACTGTGGCTGAAAGGTATCAGGCAGCCCAGTCTGAAGTAGCTGGCATGAGAAAGAAACAACCAGTAGAAGATAATAAAGCCCCCCAAAACCAAAACCAACCTAAATTTGAACATAGGGACAAGTTTAATAAAGGTAAAACCTATTATGATACGCCAAGTTTTGACCAACGCGATAGAAACCCGCGATTCAATGAAAGAAAACTTTTCAACCCAGAAAGGAAATGGTGCCAAATTTGTAGGATGAATAATCATAATACTAGTGAATGTGGTAGGAAACTTCCTCCATATCGCGCGGCATGCATGATAACAGTGGACAAGAGAAGAAAGAAGGACTTGCCTACAGAACAGCATGAACTTCATCATCCCCCATCTGTGAAGAAGTGACATGTAATGGTGCCAGAGTCAGGTGCCTTTACGATTCCGGTTTGGAATATGACTCTGTTGTGAGTGCCACCCTGGTGCACCCTGACCAGTATAACACAGAGAAAGTGGAAATACAAGGGGGCCCTCATGGGAACAGCCATCATGACACTTCCCGTAGCCCAGATCAATGTCAAGACTAGGTACGTGGAAGGAGTGATTAGAGCAGCCGTGTGTGACGACCCTAACTACCCGCTGGTGTTAGGAAAGAAATATGTTTTTCTAGGAAGCCCTATAAAACTTGTGGTAATGGCCACGCTTCAGGTCAGGTCGACCCCTAGTAGAACGGAGGAGGAACCACCACTAATTTATTCTCATAAACAGACGAGAAAGGCCCAGGCAAATGACAAATCACTAAAGCCTTGCTTTGGCAAATTGCCAACAAGCCATGCACACCCTAAGAAAGGGCAATTCTGTTTGAAGGAGGGACTGCTCTACAGGAAAGCTAGAGCAGGATCAAAAGAATATGGACAGTTGGTACTTCCAACTTCTTGCATGGAAAACGTGATGGCACAAGCACATGTTGTACCAGACGGTGGACACCAGAGGAGTGGAACCACCCGTCAAAGGACATCTGAAAAATTTTACTGGCGCCAAGTAGCTGCTGATATTGCACAATTTGTGGGGGCCTGTGAAAAATGTAGCAAGGTACATTCCCCAAGTTGGGAAAATAATAATCAGATGCAAGCAAAGCATTCTGAAAAACATGGGTCTAAAAATCAAAAGGAAAACAAACATAATAAGGTAGACACAGAGGATAGGTATTCACTTTCCCACAAACAGTCTTCCCCATAAATATTTAGATTGGCAACTCTGCGTATGGCACCCAGAGAAAACAGAAACACAGACCAGTCATTACAGGCTCAATTTGAAGCCGCATTCCAGGAGCTGGCTGACATTAACATTGATGAAAATCCGCCAAAATTAAAACCGAAGCAAAAGTTTAACATTAGAAAAGTGGGGAGTGGACGATTGAGGAATTGGGAGAGTGATCCAATCGCTTCACAATATGGCTATTAACTTAGCATCATCAGGGCACCGGTGAACGGGTTAGTAATCGGCCCTACACAGTCCACGGGGAAGTATTGTACGGACCCTGGATGGAGATTACCCACATATTATAGCAATGCATAACTGGGCGAATTGATTTCTGATGCAGAAATTCATTTCCCCACCTATTATATTTATTTCACCAAAATTGTCGTTAGGCGGAGAATACAGTTGGTGAATATGGCCTCCATTTGAGTGGCACATTATAGAATCATATATGAATATTATAAACGGGTGTTTCCAAATTAAAGTCAAGCTGGAGCGCAGACCAATTGTTGGCTGTGAACATTTCGGAGGAGCATAATGAATCCCTATGTTGCCTTTTTGAATTGAGGATATTCCGAGTGTTTTATCCAGGCTGATAAGAGAATTATTGGATCCCCTACACAACTCGGCCATCACCATATTTATAGATTTCTCCCTCATAACAATTGCAGACTTGAGGGGGGTCTAGAACCTCTAAAGAATCTCTGGACATGTCATGGGACAGACTCAGTGAAGATTAATGGTGAAGATAGATTGATACTCAGCATGAGACAGGCAGTAACACCTGCGGCTGAACTAGATTCTTGGATTGCAGAGGTCTGAGGCAGATTTCTTGAGTTGTGCCTACTTTGAATGACCCCACTGCAGAAATTCATGATCAATATAAAGGCAGAGTAAAGTCGGGACTGACTTAATTTGAACTTGATTGTCATACAGATATTGAAAGCTTCACTATTGGTGCAAGCTTTTCAAACCGGGGAGATTATGTCGTAAAGTGACATCTGTATGGACAACAGTTCAAATAGCCCACCTTTTATAAATTCAAAACGATAGAGATAAAAGAATATAGGAATAAAATAAGGAAGTTGCGTGAAACGTTGTCTCCTACGCCTGCAAATAGTACTAGATTTTATACCTCGTCATTGAGACACTAACGTAACAGTTTTGAGAAAAACAAGGCTTAGCATTCAGAGCAAGAGTGTAAGAAGAAAACGGGGAAGGAATACGCGAAGGCATAAAAGTGAGAGAATAAATGCTACAATTTGACATGCGTTTGGTTTTTTCTGGCCTCGCGAACCGAAAACGATAGTGCATGCCAATGTCGTAGCATGTTGGAAAAAAATGTCGCAAGTTTTGCAGACTCCCTTCGCTCGACACTCAGTTCAATGTATATATCCACGCTGTTGGACGCGACACAGCCCAAAACACACACACACTCGTATTTCGGGCTAAAAAGTAGCGATATTGTAACATACGGCTGTCATAAAATTAACAAGTGATACAACGTAAAAATATCTCCAAAGGATAAAATGTAAGGATAAAAACCAATGCGTAAGCTGCTGGAATACATGATCGCCCGCGCCGCGGGTCATCAGGTGTTAGACTTGAAGGCAAAACGGAACGAGGATCAAAAGACAAAAATCTGACTGAACGCGTACTTGAACTAGCGAGGTTAATGGACGCAAATTGGTGGGGCAAGGAGGAAAAGTCACGTTCTCCCCCCCCCACCCCCAAGTTGACATAAAGTAAGGAATTCGACAGAAGGGACCTTGGATATGATACGCCACAGTCATTTATTGGACGCTTTTGCGATACCAAGCCTTTGATTTGAATTCAGCGGCTAAACGCAGATGCTTGAAATATTACAAAATTTAAAAAGTAATTTTTTCTTAATATTAATGTTAGGAATATAAAAATTAGCTGGCCGGATGGCCCATTCTGAGCAGTGAAATAATATGTTTTTAATTTTACAGACGGATAGATAATAATGAAAATAATGACAAAAGACAGTGTTGTTCACAACAGCGAAAGACTGCATTGAATCAAAAGTGTCGCTATTTGCACAAAAAATCGCGACCTCGAGACGCAGGTGTTCAAATCTACTTAGCATGGAAGAGAAGGGATATTGGTGGGAGCTGTGTCTAAAAATAACTTTTAACGACAAAATTTTGGAGGGGAGAGAAAGGTTGGTTCAAAAATCAAGTACGTTTTTGTGAAAACGCAAGTAGAGACGGACAGACTAACAGATAAAAATCCATACTTGACTGAAGCATGACTGAAATGACTTTAGTGTAGGAAATTTGAATTTAAAAAAAAACCAAGGCATTGATTGGCCACAGACAATCCTATTATCCGCGCTCAGACGAGCTTTTTTGCCATTCCTCAATAGTTGTCCAGTGATAGACACAGTAAATTTCAAGTGTGGTGATTTCCAAATGAAATAAATTGAAATAAGTTCAGGGACGCCATACTATAGCCAGCAGCTCAGCTGAGTTTTGCTAGCATTTCTGTGTTCTTTATTCATAATCTGAGCTGTGAGTTCGATCTTGACACTAAGGTGGTGTCAAATGCTGATTAATAATTGAAGTGAGGACCCGTGCAGGGTACATTTCGACAGAACATCTGGTTATTGCTCAAGCACGGAGAGGTGGGGGCCATCATATTCCAGCACCAGAACAAATCTGGCAAAGTTAAGTAGGCTAGCTGGCCTGCTGAACTTACACCAACTTCATAAAACTAGCACCCAAGAGAATTTACTACTGAAGCATCCCATTTCCTTCCATCATTAATGGACAATGCTGTGTAGGCATAAACAGGGAGGGATGAAGCCACCCCAACAGCACATCCATTCATAGTTTTCCCAGAAAAATTAACATTACGAACAGTAATACTATAATTAATCTTGAAGATTGCATATGTAAACATCTTTCATTTAACATGCCATTTATTCATGCCATTCATTCATAAATTTCAAAATCTTTGCATAAGTTCTGGCCAAAATAAAACCTTGGTTCAGAACAAATAAATTTAAAAAAAGATTTTCTATTCTAAATTTAACCAGCTGAATTTAGTTCATTGTGTTATAAATTTTATTGATAGTATTAGACTTAATTGATATCTGTGGGTGTGTGTATATGTCCATACAACACATTGCATTCAGTACCCTAGATTTTAACGTAGCCACATTCATTAGTAAAAAAAGATATGTGTGAGGTCATAAAGTGGTAGCACGAAAGGGCCTTCTGTATATTCACAGTTACAATTATCTCAGGAGCCTTCACAGCTGACCTCACGCATCACACTAGGTGATAACACCACCATACAATACCATCAAAATCCACTACATATATTGGGGTCTTGTCCAGGGATATTTAGCATAAACAGTAATATAAGGATCTCCTGGTGGGAGAAAAAAAATTAGGGGAACAAAATTGTAAAATTCCCTTAAAATTAAAAGTGTCCCTTTAAATTAAAAGGGCAATTAGAAGTTGGTGAATCTTCACAGCCAGTAATAATTAATTAGTTAACTGGTTAGTTAGAATTAGTTAGACTATAGTCATAAGAAGTACTTAGTGTATTTACTGGTTAGAGATTTATTTTGTATATTATTCTATTGTTTAGAAAGTATGGCGGAGCTAGCAAAATTTAGATCAGCTGCTGTGCTGACCGCAAAGGAGATGGGAATGGATGGTCAGATTTTAATTCAATACGTAACGGCTGAATGTGATAAATATATTGAACGGAAAGAAAGGAGATTAGAAAAAGAGGCTGAAAGAAAATTAGAGTCTGAAAGGTTGGCTGAAGAGAAGAGGTTAGAGGCGGATAGAGAAATTAAGAGGCTGCAGATTGAGGCAGAAGACAAACGACAGCAAAGGGAGGCAGAAGATAAAAAGGCCGAAAGGGAGGCAGAAGATAAAAAGGCCGAAAGGGAGGCAGAAGATAAAAAGGCCGAAAGGGAGGCAGAAGATAGAAGGTTGCAAAGGGAGAACGAATTACGACTAAGGGAGCTGGAATTACAAGGCCAGGCTCCTGAAAATGGTGCCAGCCCTTTTGCCTCAGATGCTACGCCCAGTCTGGGAGCCTCAAACTCAGCTATGGGGTTTCATTTAGACCATTTTGTTGAGAAAGACGATGACATAGAGGGGTACCTAGGACGTTTTGAGTTATTAGCTACTACATATGGGTTAGAGAGAGAGAGGTGGAGTTTAAAGCTATCACAGGGATTGAGAGGTACTTCTTATGAAGTATTTGCTAAAATGAACAGGGAAGACCAAGACAATTATGACATGTTAAAGCAGGCTTTGTTATTAAGGTACGAGAAGAATGGTGAATTTTATCGTAAGAAATTTAGAAATGCCAAACTGTTGTCTGGGGAGACATACCACCAATTCTCTGCTAGACTGGAAACCTATTTGGAGAAATGGACGGCTCTGGGGAAGACCCAAGATCTTAAAGAAATGATCATGATTGAGCAATTGAGAGAGTCCATGGCTCCAGACATGAGAAAATTTCTCATGGAACAAGGTGCAGAGAAGTTGGGGGAGGTTTTAAATGTCGCTGAGAGGTATCAGGCAGCCCAGGCAGAGGTAAGTGGTGCTAAAAAGAAGCACATAGACAATTTTAAAGCTCCACAGCAATTTATTAAATTTGATAATAGAGAGCAGGGAAATAAAGGTAGGACAAACTTTGAGCGGCCAAGAAATGACTATCGCGACAGAAACTCACAGTTCAATGACCAAAAGTTCAATGAAAGAAAACCGTTGAACCAAGGAAAAAGATGGTGTAAATGGTGCAAGAAGGATAACCATAACACCGAATTTTGTAGAAGGAAACCTTCAAACATTGCTGCAATGAAGTCGGGGACGCAAAGATTAAAGGTTAATCCTAATGGACAACAGGAACCTTATCACCCCCCAGTTTGTGAGGATGTTATTTGTAATGGGGTCACCATAAGGTGCCTTTATGATACAGGTTTGGATTATGATTCAGTTGTGAAGTCTAGCCTAGTGGACCCAAGTCAGTATACCACAGAAACAGTGGAAATACAAGGGGCGACTAAGGACATACCACTCATGACACTTCCCATCGCAAGGATAACGGTGAAAACTCGCTATGTGGAAGGAGAAATCAGAGCAGCAGTGATAGATGAACCAATCTACCCTCTGATATTGGGGTGTAGATACGTCTTCTTGGGGAATCCCGAGAAACCTGTGATCATGGCGACAGTGCAGACCAGGTCACAGAAGAAGGAGGAAGAAGGTGAACCTATAAATGCTCATCCAGAGGAGATGAGGAAGGCGCAGGCTGAGGATAGGACACTCAAGCCATGTTTTAAAAAATTGCCCAAATGCCACACACCTCCGAGCAAGGGGGAATATTTCATGAAGAACAAACTCTTATACAGGAAGGCCGGAACTGGAACAAATGGTCACAACCAGCTGGTTCTTCCCACTTCATATAGAGATAAAGTGATGGAACTCGGGCATGCGATTCCCTTCAGTGGTCACATGGGGATCAGCGCCACAGGACAGCGTATAGCTTGTCATTACTTCTGGCCAGGGATAACGGAGGATATAAAAAGATATGTCAAATCCTGCCCAGAATGTCAAAGGGTAGCTCCAAAGCACTGGACTGCTCCTGCAACTCTAGGGGAAATGCCCATAGTGGGAACACCTTTTGAGAGGGTTGCAGTGGATATTGTGGGACCTCTCACTCGGACCAAGAGGAGGAACAGTTACATCCTTACTCTGGTGGACACTTGTTCTATGTGGGGAGAGGCGGTAGCCCTGCCATCAATTGATTCAAAACATGTAGCAGAGGCACTACTTACAATATTTACCCGATTAGGATTCCCGCATCAAATCTTGACGGATAATGGATCTCAGTTCAAGGGGAAACTAACGGAAGAAGTTTTTAAACTATTTCAAGCCAGACACTTTCATTGTAGTCCGTACCATCCACAAGGGAACGGCCAGGTAGAGAGGTTCAACGGGACTCTCATTTCTATCCTGAGAAAGCTGGCACACGAAAAACCGGATCTGTGGGATCAATTCCTGCCCGCCGCATTGTTTGCGTATCGGGAGGTACCACATAGTTCAACCGGGATGGCTCCCGCAACTCTGCTATTTGGGAGGCCAATAAAAGGTCCATTAGAAGCTTTATTAAGGACCTGGACAGATGAGAAGGCGGAAGAGACTGTTACCTCATCTTATCAATATGTGAACGAACTGACCAATCGTTTGAAAGCTGGATGGAAACTGGCAAATGATAATTTGAAACAAGCCAGGAAGAAACATGCAGCATATTTTAATAGGAAGGCAAAGGACAGGGAACTGGCAGTCGGAGAGAAGGTGCTGCTTCTACTACCGGGAAGCCAGAATAAATTACAAATTGGTTGGCAAGGTCCATATACGGTTCTAGAGAAGGTGTCTAGAACAAACTATAAAATTGACAAAAAGGGGAAGGAGAAAGTTTATCATGTAAACTTGTTAAAGAAGTATCTGGACAGACCACTCCAGGAAAGCACCCCCTTATTGACCTTGGCTATTGCAACCCAGATGCAAAAGGAACCACTCACCTCACATGAATACCCATTACATCCTTGTGAAACAGCAGCACAGGTAAAAGTCAGTAAGCACCTGACTAAAAACCAGAGGGAGAGAGTTCAAAAGGTTCTGGAGGAACATACAGATGTATTAACAGATAAACCAGGCCATACAAATTTGCTACAGTATGACATGAAACTGGTAGACTCAAACCCAATCTGTATGAGAGCCTATTCTATTCCGTTCGCGAAGGAGAAGGCATTGAAGGAAGAAATAGATTATTTGTTGAAGGAGGGGATTATTTCGCACAGTGAATCATCTTTTAGTTCTAGTGTCGTTTTGTTGAGAAAACCGTCTGGGGAACACAGACTGTGCATAGATTACAGGAAACTGAATGCTGTCACAGAAGGACAAGTGGATCCATTACCAGACACAAAACAGTTATTTGCCAGACTGAACAAGGCAAAATACTTTTCAAAGGTGGATCTTAGTAAAGGCTATTACCAGATCCCAGTGAAGCCTGAAGTGAGACCTTATTTGGCTTTTAGCACTTCGGATGGACATTATGAATTCAATATGCTACCATTCGGACTGAAAAATGCTCCGAGTGTGTTTTCAAGGATGATGCGCAAATTGTTGGATCCCCTGAATAACCCATGTATCACGAATTTCATGGATGATATTCTCGTCGCCACAGAGACATTTGAAGAACACATTGAAGCTCTAGAAATGTTATTTAATAGACTTCGGGAGGCGAACTTAACTGCTAGGCCAACAAAATGTTGTATTGGATGCAAAGAGTTGGAATTCTTGGGACACACTGTATATCAGGGTAACATGACCCCTGATCCTAAGAACTTGGAAAAACTGCAGAGAGCACCTAGACCACAAACAAAAAAGGACGTGCGATCATTCGTGTCGTTATGCGGATTTTATCAGAAATACATCAAAAATTTTAACGCTATTTGTGCTCCTCTGACTGATCTGACTCGCAAGGGACTTCCAGATAAAATTATTTGGACTGCACAATGTGAACTAGCGTTCCAAGAGTTAAAGGAAAAACTCACTAGCAGGCCTATTCTCAAACTGCCTGATTTGACACAGGACTTTGTCTTAAGAACCGATGCAAGTAATGTAGGACTCGGAGGGGCTTTGTTGCAAAGATCATCTTCACCTGATGGGGAACTGAAACCAGTCGCTTATGCAAGCCGCAAATTGAATAAGGCGGAACAAGGATACTCCACAAGCGAAAAAGAATGTTTAGCGTTAATCTGGGCAATAAAGAAGTTTCAAATCTATCTGTATGGTAGGACTTTTGTGGTGGAGACGGATCATCAGCCTCTCGTATTCTTATCTCAGGCTAAGCATGAAAACGCAAGATTGCTGAGGTGGTCTTTATTACTTCAACCTTATCAGTTTAGTATCCAATATATCCCAGGCAAATTGAATGTCGGTGCAGATTTCCTCAGTCGGCACCCCTGTGATCAAAATTAGAGTAATGGCAGACGGGAGGAGAGATTTTATCTATGTGTATCACTGGTTTTGGAACTTGCCGTAGGCATGTTTTCAAGTGGGGAGATGTGTCATAAAATTAACAAGTGATACAACGTAAAAATATCTCCAAAGGATAAAATGTAAGGATAAAAACCAATGCGTAAGCTGCTGGAATACATGATCGCCCGCGCCGCGGGTCATCAGGTGTTAGACTTGAAGGCAAAACGGAACGAGGATCAAAAGACAAAAATCTGACTGAACGCGTACTTGAACTAGCGAGGTTAATGGACGCAAATTGGTGGGGCAATGAGGAAAAGTCACGTTCCCCCCCCCCCTCAAGTTGACATAAAGTAAGGAATTCGACAGAAGGGACCTTGGATATGATACGCCACAGTCATTTATTGGACGCTTTTGCGATACCAAGCCTTTGATTTGAATTCAGCGGCTAAACGCAGATGCTTGAAATATTACAAAATTTAAAAAGTAATTTTTTCTTAATATTAATGTTAGGAATATAAAAATTAGCTGGCCGGATGGCCCATTCTGAGCAGTGAAATAATATGTTTTTAATTTTACAGACGGATAGATAATAATGAAAATAATGACAAAAGACAGTGTTGTTCACAACAGCGAAAGACTGCATTGAATCAAAAGTGTCGCTATTTGCACAAAAAATCGCGACCTCGAGACGCAGGTGTTCAAATCTACTTAGCATGGAAGAGAAGGGATATTGGTGGGAGCTGTGTCTAAAAATAACTTTTAACGACAAAATTTTGGAGGGGAGAGAAAGGTTGGTTCAAAAATCAAGTACGTTTTTGTGAAAACGCAAGTAGAGACGGACAGACTAACAGATAAAAATCCATACTTGACTGAAGCATGACTGAAATGACTTTAGTGTAGGAAATTTGAATTTAAAAAAAAACCAAGGCATTGATTGGCCACAGACAATCATATTATCCGCGCTCAGACGAGCTTTTTTGCCATTCCTCAATAGTTGTCCAGTGATAGACACAGTAAATTTCAAGTGTGGTGATTTCCAAATGAAATAAATTGAAATAAGTTCAGGGACGCCATACTATAGCCAGCAGCTCAGCTGAGTTTTGCTAGCATTTCTGTGTTCTTTATTCATAATCTGAGCTGTGAGTTCGATCTTGACACTAAGGTGGTGTCAAATGCTGATTAATAATTGAAGTGAGGACCCGTGCAGGGTACATTTCGACAGAACATATGGTTATTGCTCAAGCACGGAGAGGTGGGGCCATCATATTCCAGCACCAGAACAAATCTGGCAAAGTTAAGTAGGCTAGCTGGCCTGCTGAACTTACACCAACTTCATAAAACTAGCACCCAAGAGAATTTACTACTGAAGCATCCCATTTCCTTCCATCATTAATGGACAATGCTGTGTAGGCATAAACAGGGAGGGATGAAGCCACCCCAACAGCACATCCATTCATAGTTTTCCCAGAAAAATTAACATTACGAACAGTAATACTATAATTAATCTTGAAGATTGCATATGTAAACATCTTTCATTTAACATGCCATTTATTCATGCCATTCATTCATAAATTTCAAAATCTTTGCATAAGTTCTGGCCAAAATAAAACCTTGGTTCAGAACAAATAAATTTAAAAAAAGATTTTCTATTCTAAATTTAACCAGCTGAATTTAGTTCATTGTGTTATAAATTTTATTGATAGTATTAGACTTAATTGATATCTGTGGGTGTGTGTATATGTCCATACAACACATTGCATTCAGTACCCTAGATTTTAACGTAGCCACATTCATTAGTAAAAAAAGATATGTGTGAGGTCATAAAGTGGTAGCACGAAAGGGCCTTCTGTATATTCACAGTTACAATTATCTCAGGAGCCTTCACAGCTGACCTCACGCATCACACTAGGTGATAACACCACCATACAATACCATCAAAATCCACTACAACGGCAAAGGCGTGGTCGCAATTTTGTGACGTACTACAAAAGCGTTGTTTCGTTTTGAATGAGAACGACAGTTAATGAAAAATAAATTACGATTAACGTGGAAAATTTTGAAAATACAATACGGAACGGGGGAGAAAAGGAGCATAGTTGGTAGTGTCTCGATTTCGTGTTTACATAATTTGAATTTTGCACCCAAGCAGGGCATAGCAGGTTAGAGAGAAGAAAAACTTAGATAATGTTCTTATATGCTAAAATAAAGGACAGTTGACGAATACAATGACATTTATATGTTATTTGAAGAAATGAAGAATAAAAACGATAATATTGAATATAATAAATAAAAGAATAAAAATATAACCACTGTGTGACAGACAGCAACAGGATCACTAATTACTTGTCAGAATTATAAACGTTTAGGAAATAACTGAGATATTGACGAAGACAGATGGACGAACAGACTTGAATCTTTCTCAGTTTGCCCTGTAGTGGGGATAGAGGGGAAGTTAGTCCAAGGTTTGAAAATTGAGTTCAGTTTTGAAAAAGGACGCAATAAGCCAAACAGTCCCTGATTGGCTGGCGTCTAATATACTACGAGAGTGATAAAAACCATTTGGTAACGGCGTTCGTCGCCACTTGAGAAATATTTTACTACAATAAAGTTGTTCTAAAAGCAAGATAATACAGTAGACATTCAAAAATCCGGCAACCTCCGGACCTGAGGAGTGCCGGATTTATGAAAATGCCGGATTTTTTATGGTTATATATTCTGTATATATTTAACAGAAAATGACTACCTATACACTTTATCTGCGATCGACAATGCACGATGTTTACGTTTTACACCACTTCTTTTATTTGCTGAATCCATATGGGGCTAAACAGCAGCAAATAAATGATAAAATGAGAAGGAATGAGCAGGAATGCCTGTTAACACGTGCAAGCAAGACCCAACAGCTGCATCAAAACATAAACTGCTCCAGAAAACAGTGGCGCGCCAACGCGGTAAATTTAAAAATGCGCTCCGAAATCCATGCCGGAAATCTGAAGGAACCGGATTATCGATGGCCGGATTTTTGAATGTCAACTGTAGTACTATCTTGTCTGTGCTGATCTGCACCAGCAAGCGATCTGGATTTGACCATATTTATCGCAATTACACTTATTAGTAGGAATTTTCATTGATGCAGTAAGAAATAAAACCTTTGTATCGTTATTATTATTATTAAGATGTATGTATTATTGAATATATATATATATGAAACTTATGTGGGTAGAAGTTTATCTAGAGGGAAGCCAACATCAAACTTTGTGTTGTCTCACAGAGTTGTTAGGAAATATATTAACATGTTGTAGAAAAGCCAGACAGGCTTTCTGACACTTTGGGAGAAAGTAAAATTAAATTTTAATGGGGAAATTGTTGTACAGTATTATGACATAAGACCAGGAAAACCACTGGCCGTCGTCTTCAGCAAGTCACCGTGATTGTACATGACTTGATATTATTAACTTAAAATGTTTCCTTTGTCAAGGAAAGTGTCAAACTATAGTTTGAAGTTTATTTGACCATGAATGGGGTAACAAACCAACTAAGAACGCTAACTAATTGTTTAGTTACCATGCTGAGTCTGAATATGATTGAAAATGTTTATTAGTTAGGGAAAGAGAGAGTATATCAGTGGTTGAGTAGGACGCATTTATATCGTTCCAGGGGTTCATCTATGACTCAAAGGGAGCCCAGGTCAACCTATACCTGTATATACTTCTGCATCTAAAGAATTGAGGCAGTATCAACTGTGTGCCTCCTTGTTATATTTCAAGAGCAGAATCCTGACTTGGCAGTGGAAGCTGGTGATGTGAACATAATTCATCCTGTATACCAGAAAACACTAAGTTAAGAAATCGTCTCCGGGCACTTGATATATCAAACTCAACTACTCTCAGTTCCCAAATGTGTATTAGATCATTCAGATTATGATGAAGACAGACGTTCTTTCAATCATTACCCATTCATAGGAGCAAGAGTAAATTGACACTGTTCCAGATTGACATATTTAATTAAAGTTGTGAAAAATAATATACTCAGTTATAAATTGAATCAATTTTATGTAAATATTTTGAATTATCATTTTGAGTTTCAATATTCCAGTATACACAAAATTGTGATACTGGAACAATAAATTGTAAAAAAGATTTCATATTTTAAACTTAACTATGGGTGTTGTTAATTACTTTTCATAGAGTTCTTAGGTGTATTTGTTGTCATTTTATTACAGCACATTTTACATTACCCTAGACACTAGCCAGATAACAGACATACACCATTGTTATACTTACGATAAAATACGTCGCAGGTTGAGGTCGTAGGGTGGTAGCAGAAAGGATTCCCTGAGAACACAAACCCTATTATCTATTAGACTCAGGGGCCTTCACAGCTAGACCTCACATCTGCATAAATTTCACATTTTACCAATTAACATCAAAATCCACCACAACACACACACACATACATATACACAAACGTATGCATATTAAATCTAGTTTATTAACTATATTTGAAACTCAAAATATACCTCATTATTTATTAATTGGTCAATGATCAGAAAATGAATAATTTGAAGTCGAAGGACGACCGTGTGTTTTTTTTTCCAAATACAGTATTTAAACAAGAAAAGATAGTCCCATATTAGACATTGCTTCAGGGGAGTGAAATGTTAGAGACTTCACTAAACTAGTGTCCAGCTTCGAGAGGTGGTTTGACTAGTTTCCTTCCTCGCTGCCTTTTGTCGTAAATTTTTGATAGGGGAATTAAGACATAGGTTGGTCCCTTCTGTATAGATTAGAACAGGTGATAACTCAGTGAGAGGTAATGTAAAGAAAATAGATTTTCACGAGTGAGATGGTGGAAACTAGTTAGAGTCTGTCCCTGAAATCGAGAAGCTTCTCTCGTTCAGCCTATCTCTACAACAGAACTTAGTTAGTCAGACAGTCTACTAGAATATATATTAACATATATATCACCACTCACCTACACACACACATAAGTGACGACAGTTAGACGCACAGACGTGAAAACTACATCAATGGATTATAGATCTTTTGGGACAAGCTGACCGACACACGTAAATAAAGTTTATGTAAATTTTATTTATCATAAAGAAACTTTACAACAGCAATAATTTTGAATATCAAATCAACTACAAATAAGCATAGGTTAATGAATTAATTAAAGAGTTAGACCCATAGGTGTAATCCTCCCTCCCTCTGTTGAGACAAAAATCCCGTTAGAAGAAAAGTTATTAAACCCCAAAATAGTCAAGGATTTATACGCTATGGTCTAGAAATTCCCTCTACAGTAAAGAACAGAGTTCATACGTTAATCTATTCTAAGAGCATTAGCAAAACTTGCTTAAAAAAATTACACAGTGAGTGCATGAATTTATGCGATCAAAGAATCACTCATTCCTGCTTTCTTTCTATCCATACAACAGTGGCCACTGACATTCGTTCTTACCTACAAACTTGATTTTCACCTTCTGGCTCAATCTTTAGGACACACACACACAGCACATCCAGTGTTCTTTTGGCAAAGAGAATCCAAGCTCTACAGAGACAGGTTAAATCCAATTTTTTTCCGGGGAGCCTTCTCTTTACGACTATATTTTTTCTGGATTACTGTTTCATCATTATCATCAGTTGCCATCTCCACAACGAAGGTTGGCTGTAATGGATCTCCAACGTCTTCTGTCTCTTGTCTTGGTGGTGCACTCTGATAGACTCTTTCCTGTCCATCTCTTGATGTTATCTTCCCACTTATAGCGCTGTCTTCCCCTTGCACGTTTGCCTTCGCCTCTCCCTTCTATTATAGTCTTCTGCAAGGTGTTATGCCTTTTTATGTGGCCAAAGTATTTTAGCTGCCGAACTTTGACCTCCCTCATTAGTTCTCTTTTCATACCTAGATTTTCTAGGACCTCCTTATTTGTTTTCATCTCTTTCCATGAGATACGCCCCATTCTTCTATATATCCACATTTCAAGAGCCTCAATTCTTTCTTCCAAATGCTTATTCATCGTCCATGTTTCTGCACCATACAGAAATGCAGAATATATATAACACTTTATGATTCTCAGTTTTAATTTGTGGGATAACTGTTTGGATGTCAGTATATGTTTCATGTTGTTGAATGTAGCTTTGGCCATTCCTATTCTCTTCTTGATTTCTGTTTCACATCTGCCATCTTCTGTTATTATATGACCAAGATATACGTAGCTCTTGACTTGTTCCAGGATTTTCCCATTTACGCTTATCTTTATTACTGTTTATGTCACTTCAAATCAGTTCAGGTAATATATGTCACCGTGCTCACAGTGTCCGAATATTGAGGTTTCCAGTACTTAGGAAATGTCAGGTCGGCAACTTCTCTCAGTATAAAATTCTTGGTCACATCACAAATTATCAAACGTCGGAAATGTTAAGGTTTGTTAGGTCGCCACAACGGGACTGAATGTAAGTGAGATTGGAACAATAAATCTGGATCAAATGCCAGTTACCAAGTCACTCTTAATGTTCTTTGTAAATTAATATGAAATTAATATGAAACAAATATAAAGGTATGTTATCAGGCACTCGCAGGAAATAAAGAAGTAGAACACCAGACAACAGAAAAACAACAGACATGAGTGGCTTACCCAGGATTTGAACACTGGACCTTCAGTGCGACAACCCCGCCTAGCCATGCAAGCGAATCACACTATCCGCTCTGCCATCTACGCATCATCAAAAAATGATGTTTCAATGGCAGGTCAATAGTGCGAACCACAATACACGACACCAGAAGTCCTCCATGGGCAGTTCAGCCTATTAATGACGCAATCACTTCTGTTGTATTTCTATCAAGCAGTATAGGCCGAATCCAACAAGACCCTTAGGACCTTAATACTGTGTCCAGTAAATGATAGTAGACTAGAACAGTGAGAACAGGATAGTGGGTAGGTTTGGTATTGTACAAACATTTATTACAAATAAGGGAGGGAAACCTGAGGCCTGTAAACAGTAAATTAATATGAAATTAATATGAAACAAATATAAAGGTATGTTATCAGGCACTCGCAGGAAATAAAGAAGTAGAACACCAGACAACAGAAAAACAACAGACATGAGTGGCTTACCCAGGATTTGAACACTGGACCTTCCGTGCGACAACCCCGCCTAGCCATGCAAGCGAATCACACTATCCGCTCTGCCATCTACGCATCATCAAAAAATGATGTTTCAATGGCAGGTCAATAGTGCGAACCACAATACACGACACCAGAAGTCCTCCATGGGCAGTTCAGCCTATTAATGACGCAATCACTTCTGTTGTATTTCTATCAAGCAGTATAGGCCGAATCCAACAAGACCCCTTAATACTGTGTCCAGTAAATGATAGTAGACTAGAACAGTGAGAACAGGATAGTGGGTAGGTTTGGTATTGTACAAACATTTATTACAAATAAGGGAGGGAAACCTGAGGCCTGTAAACAGTAAATTAATATGAAATTAATATGAAACAAATATAAAGGTATGTTATCAGGCACTCGCAGGAAATAAAGAAGTAGAACACCAGACAACAGAAAAACAACAGACATGAGTGGCTTACCCAGGATCTCTTTCTGGGTGTAAACACAACCTCAGACAGGTTTACCTTGAGAAAACCCCAGTTACTACTATAAGAAATGTTCTTTAGTATGATTACTCTCAGGTTTACATGGAAGCCGCTGGTAGATTTTGGGTTTGACCCAAATACTGTATAAAGGAAGATAAAAAGAGGATTCTAGAAATCGCCGCTAGATGTCTTTAAAAGCTGAGGAGTACTGAGTAAATTTTAGTTAGAATGCTCTAGTATATATATCTCTGAAATCAAAGAGACTATTACACTATTGACCGAAACCAGACTCTCTGCTGGCATCGCCAATTCGCTAATCAGTGTGAGTTTCCTTCGTCTCTGCTCGTCTTCCAGCGAGCAATGTCTTTGATTTCGTCGTTCTCACCGTGGTTTAATTACTTTCTAGCGGCCAGTTTTACAAGGAGAGTAATAAAAATTTTCTCCCTTGGTTCCAAAATAATCTCCACTTTGATCGCTGTCTGATCCCATTACGACGATCTTCGATCGCTGGTGTAAAATAATACAGCTCACGTTGGCTAATCGGTCTCTGGTAAACTCATCATCAAAGAAAAAAGCGAACCGCAATAAAATATGCGTGCTAATTTAGAAAGAGGGACAAATCTCTGAGTGTATAGGGGATTTATGTTAAAACGTGCATAGGTAGAAGAAAAGGTAAAAGAAAAATGTAGATAAAGAAGTAGATAGATGAAAGCTATTTTCATAATCTGTCACACCTTTGCTTTCCTTAAGAGAAGTGTCAGGTACCCATTTACAGCTTAGTGGGCCAGAGCGTGACGCCACCGTTTTTCGCCAATCGGACTCTCATAATAAATACATTATTAGCAGACATTAATTCTTCAGATGAAATTGATGACATAATGCACAGTTCGTGCGCCTCGAATTTGGTGGGATTTAATTTTTTGTTTAATATTTAAATTGTAATGCTATTGTTTTAAAAAAAAAAGCTGCAATTCAACTAACAGGTTTGTGACAAACATTAACTTTTGCCGCTCACATGCTCATTTACAGGACTGGCTCATATAGACAAGAAATGGTTAACAGCTTACATGAGACTCTTCAGGTAGTTTCTAAATGGTGTAAGCAAACCAGCTCCAGGGTCAATCCCAGCAAAGTCTGTGTGCTGTGGTGCTCCTTGAACAACTCTATATTGAAAGCAGAACTTCCAGACATTACTCTCAGTGGACAGAAAATTGAAAGACAAGACAAGCTGAAATACCTTTGAGTAATATTTGATCATGGACTATAGTACAAGCACCATGTTGATCACATCATACAGAAGTGCAAGAGAGGTCTGGCGGCCCTAAAAACAATGTCTGTCAATCTCACAATTTGAACGACGGGAATGCATTCAGAATGAAGGGGTGCGTATAGTCTTAAGATATACGCGAGATTCCCACATTGTGACGATGCGGCACATGCTTGGAGTGCTGTCAATTAGATCCAGATATACGATGACACAGGAAAAAGCTTATATGCTAGTAACCACAGTCAAATGTCATCCCCTGCATAGGAGCTGACATCAAAGGAGCAAGAATAAAGAGAGGGATATCATAGTTGGTGCAGGCGTAGGCAACTATTAGACAAGTGATCACAGTTGAAAATATATTCACGGGCGAAAAAGCTGAGTAAGTCAGGTGAGAACTGGATGAACTACCAGCAAGCCATAGTCAGCCTTGATAGAGAGTGCAGAACTTGGGTCAATGGGAGGATAGAGCTAGAAACTGATCAGCTGTTAAATAATCATGCTGCGGATGATGATGTCATTGTGTACACTGATGGGTTTTTAATCCGTGGTAAGTAATCATGGTGGAGCATCTCTTCTAGAGTAAAGGGCAGAATCATCGTTGAACATAGCGGACTTACATGATAACAACCTCCAGCATGAGAATGGGGATAGAGACAGCTACTTCAGCCTTAATGCGTCTGTCTGAAACTTCATTAACAAGGACAGCTATTGTATCAGACTCACAATCCATGTTTTGGAAGTCCAAAGTGGATGTCTCTGGCATAAATGGACAACCTCCATAGAAGCCTCGAATCTTCAGGAACTGGTGTGGATCTACTGGCCTGGTCACGCATAGGTACGATGCAATGAAAGAGTTGACAGATTAGCTTTAAGAGCACCCATAGAAGGTGCATTGAATATGGATAATGGAGAGATACTGAGGGCAATTAATGATCGCCTATTAGAGAATGACACTGCAATCGATGAATCATCAAGGCAAAGACTGCTGGGATTCTGCATCAAACGTAAGACCAGAAAGAATGGACGTATGAGAAGATGTATACAACCAGCGCGCAACAGGAACAATCAGCATTATAACCCTTCGACATTTGCTGAGGGAGATTGGCACCTACAGGTTTGCCCGGAGTGCAGTGGCGTCGATTCTGATCAACTTTAACAAAAAAAAAAAAAAATGAACTTAGAAGAATACATTCAAGTCATGTTGCAAACGTTAGAAAGAGTTTGTTACGAATTATATTTTCAGTTGTGGTGGGTTAACAATTTTTAAAACGGTTCCTGCGTTTCCAAATGTGCCAGAATAGATCAAAGAATGGATCAGCTAATGGATTTCCAAACAGAAGATGATTGTAAGGACTTTTTTGGTGAGGATGTTCAAACTAAAACTAATAAAATTGATGGCTGAAGATATAGCTCCGTCAGACATGTGGCCAATCAATCAATCAATCAATCAATCAATCAATCAAAGCCCTTTAGCTCCCCAAGGTGCATAGGCCGTTTACAGACACATGCCACGTCCTCCTGTCGTGTGCCATTAACTCAAGTTCTTTTCATGTCTCCCTCATCTGTTTAATTTCCGTCTCCAGCTTTCTTCTCCGTGTGTGTTTTTTTTTTGGGTCTACTGCTGCCTCTCTAACCCTGGGGATTCCCAGAACAAGACCTGCCTTGTAATGCTATCAACAGGTTTCCTCAATGTTTGTCCTATCCAACGCTAGCGCCTTCTTCTCATCTCTTGTTCCGCTGGCACTTGTCTGGTTCTTGTTACGAGTCCCACATTGGTGACCTTGTCTGTTTTTGTTACGAGTACCACATTGGTGACCTTGTCTGGTTCTTGTTATGAGTACCACATTGGTAACCTTGTCTAGTTCTTGTTACGAGTACCACATTGGTGACCTTGTCTAGTTCTTGTTACGAGTACCACATTGGTGACCTTGTCTGGTTCTTGTTAGGAGTACCACATTGGTGACCTTGTCTGGTTCTTGTTACGAGTACCACATTGGTGACCTTGTCGCACCATTTCAGTCCCACTAACAGACGACTAAATATGAGGTTTTTCACGGGGCTACCAAACTCATCATGTAAAACATATTGCTACAGAAGACATCGCTGCAAAACCACATGAATTCTGTGGTGCCGGCTTCCTGCAAAGGGGCCAGTTGCGGCAGGTGCTCTATTTTCAAAATTTAAAAAAAAGTAAAGTTAGTCCCTGATAAAGGCTTTTTCTTCTTGCTCGTAATTGGGTATACAGGCTGTTATTCTTGGATGCTGTATACTGTGTTTTATCAGTGTACGTTGTAAAGATGTACTGGGACTGAATAGTCAACTCAAACAACCGAGCACAGTGTCAGGTGTACAGGTCATCTTGCTCCAAACGTCTTGAGGACTCAACAAGGATGTGATGTGTATCATGAGGGGTAGAGTGACTGTTAATACGCGAATGTGTGAACTGTTCTGTAAAGTTGACTGGAAGTACAAATACTAACTCATACGTATCAGAAGTTAAGGATACAGACTACTGTGAACGTTTCGACAGTTTAATGGGACGCACACACTTGACAGAACGAATACAGTTGCAGGAACACAGGTCGACATCAATAGCATATTGTTGACCCACGGTGTACAATAACAAATTGGCATTCATGTTGAGGCAAATCACAATGGAACCTCAGTATACAAGCGTTCAGAGTTCCATATCTTATACAAATATTCATCAGGCCTTACTGACTGATCATATCAGTTAATATATAATGTTTAACAAATCTTCATCAGGCCTTACTGACTAGTCATGTCAGTTCATCAATAATGTTTACGGTGACTCCTAGACAGAACCTCCTTTAGCATAAGTGTAGCTTGCACCCTAGCGGAGATTTCTTTAAATAGCATTCAGCAAATATCTTCGTAGCGAATGTTAAATCACCCATAATAGATTTTCCTTTCATAAGTATGATCTCTTTATCATCACCTGATAATAAGGGCGTCCCTGTTCTCTGGTAAATGATCAACAATAGATAGCATTCCAAAATGGCTTCTAGTCTTGTAAACATCGCTCACCATAACGATGTACGACAAAGCTCCAATAAAGATTCACTTCATGAATATCAAAGTTTCCACAAGCATCAGCATAATCTGTCCTCATAATTGCTGTATAGAAACATGATCAGTGCTGCTAGATAATATGTCGTTCTGACATACTGACATAGGTAGATTCATGTAAACGTCTGCCCATCTTAAGCCTAGGAATGAACGAAGTCAGCAAAAGTACGTTTACCTTGACATAAGAATACACTAGCAAGCACAAAAACGCTCTTCTCCTCGCGTTATGGAATGAACACTAGGGAACTCATGGATTTAACCATCACAGAAGAAAATATCTTCGTTCCCATCATCAAAAGAGATCACAAACTTTGGGCAGGGCTAAGACATGACTTTCCGCCATAGGCTTCCACATCACCGAAGAACTCTCTAACGTATCTTCATCCGCCGAAAAGCACCTAACCCCTAAAGTATAGTACAAGAAAAATAGTTCCACTTAAACATACTAAGATATCAAGATATAAGACATACTCGTCCTACATAGACAAGAACTACACATAGATTCGGGCCATAGACATACTGAAGCAAGAACAATCTATTCCTAACCAAACACAGAATAGATTAAAGTAAGTCTAGATTCCTCCGCTGAGTTCGATTTTCAGGAACGATACAAAGAGCGATAACTCACAGAATGAATACCCATCGCCTAATCTGAGTTCCGTCCCTTAAGACCGAAAAACGTGCATTCAAAGATAAATATATTTTTATCAGACAAATAAATACATTTTACATTTGTATGCGTAATCCGTGCCACCAAAGAATATGTGCGCAACAGTCCCATAATAGACTGTATCGTAGAGGAGGGAAGTGTTAAAGACTTCACTATACTAGGTTCGATGGATGGGTACGACAAAAATTCGAAATCCGCTTTGTACTTCACGTCTTACCGTAGTTTCCCTTATCTTCCTATACTAGGTTCAGCTTCGAGAGGTGAGATGGCCACTTTCCTTCCTCGCTGCATCATCCTTCCCCAACTCAAGAGCAGTCAGGTACCCATTTACAACTGTGTAGACTGAAATGTGACGAAACCATGTTTCAAACCCAGCACCTTTGCTACGAGAGACCAGGGCTCTAATTATTCTATCAACTTATCAACCTATCAACATATCAACCTATCAACCGGACGCTCATGTTTCCATAGAGTAAAAAAAAAGGAAATGGTAATGATTTTGATGACGATCAAATGACATAAAAGAAGAAACAAAGAATTCCTGAAAGGTAATAACAATAAGATGATATTTGCTAGGAGGTGAAAAACTGTTGTGGTTATCTAGAACGCACTATTTTAAATTTTAGAGGTCGCTTCAACGTTGATTGCCTTACCGTTTTTATTTTTACGTTTGCTCAATGTGTGACTTCTGGTATAATTGCGTCCATTCTTGACCTGTCAATCCTCAGGACTGAGCGGAAGTCAAAAGTGGGGCAGTAGGTCGTCTTTTGCAAATCCATGTCAGGGGGTGATGAGGGGGACTACGGTATTGTTTACCTTTCTTTCCGTCTGTTCTTTTTTCTTTCTTTAGTCTGGTCTAACACAAGGGTCGTCCATATATGAAGTCACGCAATTTTTGGCCATTTTTTAAACCCCTCCCCACATGTCAAATTTCTAAATTTCTCTTATTATTATATAGTTCTGTTTAAGTGTATTTATAAAAATTGTCTGAGAAATACGGATGTGGTACATTCAAAATACTTAAATCAACTTTAGATTTGTCTTTATACAAGTAATACATTTAATAATGTTTTAACAGTTATAAAATGAATAATTCTTTAACAAACAATAATCATCATCGACTGATGTTATGGAGTATTGGGTAAGAGTTCACTTGGCAGCTTTTATGTTTCTACTTAGCTGCCAATGAGGTTATGCTTTAACTGATGTTTGTTTCTTTGTAGATAGATGACTGGATCAATCCCGTCACTGGTCAAGTTTGAAAGTTGTAGCACATTCCTAGAAGTGTCAAGGAGTAACTACCAAGCTGGTCCCGCGTCTCTAAGACCCGTCTGATGATGGTGTCTAGCGTCGACTTCAGGCCACTTATACCCTCACTTGTTCCAGAGATAGTACCATGAACTGGTACCACCAACTAGTATTACAAAAGAAGAGAAACAAATACCCTCTGAGTATTGAGTTTCCCGACACATACTTATGTGTCCCCCTGTTCCTATTCCACCATCCCATCTATCTCAGAACTTTACCCTCGATGAGAATTAATCTTAATCCCATTGAGCGAAAAGTTTCTTTAAATTTACATTGAATATATTTATATTTAACTTTACATTGGTTGAAAAGGTTAAACCTATAAATTGAATATTGTTCCCTTTACATTTATCATGATTGAAAATGTTAACAATATAGATTGAATATGTTTACATTTACATATCTTCTTCTTCTTTGATCCATAGCCACCAACCGTCAAAGCAGTCAGTGGCAATCACGCCTGGTGGCGTCTTGTAGGGCAGCAACAAATTGATTCCACTTTGCTCGGTCGGTGGCCATCCTTCGTACAGTGCCCCAACTCTGGTTCATTCGTTGCATCTCGGCTTCCACAGTTCTCCGCCAAGTTGTTTTTGGTCGGCCTCTCTTTCGCTTTCCCTCGGGGGTCCATAGCATAGCTGTTCTTGTGATGGTATCAGGGTCCCTTCTGAGGACATGGCCAACCCAACTCCAGCGTCTGCCAGCTATGATGGTGTGCATGTCCTCCTGTTTAATCCGAATAAGTAGTTCTTGGTTGCTGTTGGTGTTTGGCCAAAAGATTCGGAGAATTTTCCTTAGGCAGATTGTGTGGAAGGAGGACAGTTTCGACATTTCCTTCTCTGTTACTCTCCAGCATTCCGCACCATAGAGAAGCACAGAAAGTACACAGCTCTCATTCAGTCTCAATTTGGTGTTTGTGCTGTACTGGGAAGACTTCCAAATGTTGTTGAGACTAGCAAAAGCTATTCTCGCTTTGTTCATTCTGTTGTTAATGTCCTTGCTTGTTCCGCCGTCTGGTGTTACTATGTATCCTAGGTAAGTAAATGTGTCTGTCTGTTCTAACTTCTGGTTCCTTACTGTTATTGGCTCAGGATTGCCCACATTTAGTGTCATGACCTCTGTCTTCTTCAGATTGATGTTCAGGCCAACCTGCTGGCCATACTTATTCAGTCTATCCGTTTTATCATGGATGTGCCATTAATATAATAAGATCGTACCTGGGTGCAGTTTTCATTTCCTTTTGTACCTGTTGATAGAGCTCGTCCTTGATCTCTTAATCGCTGTCGTTTGTTGGTGCATAGCATTGTATAATTGTGGTGTTGGTGAATCTCCCTCTCAGTCTTGTTCTTATCAGTCTGTTGTTGATGGGTTTCCATTCTAGTAAAGACCTTTCCATTCCTTTCTTCAGGATAATGGCTACACCTTCGTTGTGCTGACCATCCTCTGTACCAGAATAAAGTACTGTTTCCCCTGTAGCTCTTTTTAATCTCCCCGTCCCTGTCCATCTGCTCTCGCTTATTCCCATGATATGTAATTTGTAGTTCCTCATCTCTCCTGTGATTTGTCTCAGCTTTCCTGCCTCATTCATAGTTCTGACGTTCCAAAAACCAATTCTGGTTTCGTGTTTTGTGGTCAGGGCATCAGTTTTCATGCCAATGGCTTCCTTTCGGCTTTCACCACTGTCAGTCATACGAGCCTGAGACTCCGGATGTCCGTCCCGCATCAAAGTTTTTCAATTTGTTGCCGTTTCCGTAACATATGCGATTTTTTACATAGACAAGGGTGTCGGCCGCCAACCTGGAGGACCAGGGTACCAGCTTTTGTCTGACCCATACCCACGCAGACCAGTCCAGCTTGGTTTAACCTACCAGGAGTAAAGCTCCCACTGGCATAGCTCTGGGGATTGTCAGGGCACACAAGCTGCCACACCGCTAAAAAGTATAGGTACCATTGATGGTATATACACTGGTTGAAAATGTTAATAATATAGATTATGTACATCATTTCTTTCATCATTCCCTCCCTGCTCTAAATGGAACTTGGGACTACCTCTGCTTTTGGATCTTTTTAATAAACTCGCAATAAAACAGTCACCAGCCCTGGCAGAGGTGGTTCATGAAATCATCATTCTATATGCTGAGGTTTCCAGCCTCAAATGACTTGGACATCCACTAGCAATTTTCACATATTAATATTCACATGTCAATATATACATATCAGTTCACATGTTAATAATGCAAAATATAGAATTTAAAATGTACAACTTACGAGAATCTTTAGGCTCACAGATTGCTGGCTCAGAGAAATAGTTTAAGGCAGCTTGACGATGCTTTTTATACGTGGTCTAGGGTGTTGTTATTTTAGCAATAAGTTCCCACTTTTGACTTTGTGTTACAGTTTCCTCAGATTTCAGTTTTCCGTGTTAAAATGGTAGAGTCTTCCTGGGTTCTAAGTCCTCAAGTTGCTCAAACAAGATCTGGTCTGATAAATGAAATCTGCTGCTATTCTTAACTGTGGCAAGGTCTGGTTGTCTTCCTGGAACGAGGTAAATTTTCAAAGTGTTCTAAACTGTCTAAAGTGCCAGGTTATATTGCCCCTTTCGTTCCTGGCACGTGTTGTTTACTATTACACCAGGCCCCAATCAGAAATATTGTTATTCCTACATCTTGAATGCTGGCCAATAGTTACAATCATGCTTGGTTTGATGGCGTGAATTCAAAAAATTTCCTCATAGAAAAATTCTGCATGCTATTTAGCAGGTCATTTCTCCCAAATATGGGCATAAAACCTCCGAATATTCTCGTCAGTAATTACAAATAGCACAGTGGGCTGATCACCTGCTTGCCAACCAATCTGATTACGGAAACAATGATAGATTGTTTGGTCTGTTTTTGTTCCACAAAGACGCCACTAGGCGTGGTGGAAACAGCGATAGATTGATCAATTTGTTGTTGCCCTAAGACGCCACTAGGCGTACTGGCCACATACTGCTTTGCCGGTTGGTGGCTAAGGATGGAAGAAGAAGAAGAAGAATTACAAATAACTTCTTACTTTTATCTCAAGTAATATCTTTGTAATACCGCTATCCAGATGCTATTACCTTATTCCATCTTTCAGGTGCATGTCTGTAATATGTCCGCAGACGGGTAATTTATCTCCCCGTCCTTGTGCCAACATGGACCCTCGTGTAACCATCTGGGCTGTGACTCTTCACGACAGTAATTAGGGAATCCCGCTAAATAGACGTGCTGGGCGTACTTCGTGCTAATCCGGCGTGACTAAGGTTTGGTACACGAGAATTTTACCAACATGACTGTCGGTCAATACTGCATCTTCTTTCTACTCTCTCAGCAGGAATGGTCAGGTAAACAGACAGGACGAATTATTACTGAAAGGAGTGTAAGGTGATTAGAAAACAGCTAATATCTGCTTGATAGCAGAGACAGAAATGTGCCGACCACGGAAATTTTCAGGTAACCAGTACTCACAACAAATGTAACCGACTAGTGCCGGAGAGGACAAGAGATCGACCCAATAATTCCGTCACACTGACTCTTCTCTTGGGTTAGGAAAGATAAAGACAGCCAGAAGCAGAACTGGTTACTCCAACTCTCGAAGTATTTCACTCCCCTACGGCAGTATCTGTTATGAGATTACCTTTTTTAAAATCTATTATGAAAGTCTGAGATTTTGTGATTGTTGTTTTTGTTGTTGTCTACGTTCAGAGCCATACCACAGGACTGACTTGACATTTGAACTGAAGATTCTGATTTTTGTGTAGGACTTGATTTCTTTCGATCTCCTTATATTTCTCAATGCAAAGAAAGCTCCTCTAGCATTTTGTTTTCTAATTTTGGTATCACTGTCTGTTCCTTCAACTGTCTATATTGCAGCCAAGGTATATGTATGATTTTACATCTTTTAGTGATGTTTTTTCTTCAAGTGAAGTTTTGTTAACGTTTCCTACATTTGCTCTTATCATCTGTGTTTTCTCCTTGTGTATTTTCAGACCCACTAGCTGTGACCTCTCATCAAGTAATTTCATTTTGTCTTGCATCTGATTGCGATTATGCACAGAAGAGCCAGTTCGTTGGCAAAATTGTTAACTGTGAGTTAACTAGTAAAGACAAAATAATATTTTAAGTAAAATAGTGTTTCGGTAATCCGGCTTTTACAAAGAACTTCCCTTTCATGTGCTGCGTCCCAGCACGAGACGGGGCCCAAATCTTTTCAGAACTCAAGTAAAAGCATTTGCATTTATTCCCTACCCCCACCCCCACACACACAGTTGATTGAACTAGCTAAACGTTTGTGTCTTTATCTCATCAGACTAATGTCGCGATGGTGATTTTTTTATTTTTCTTAACCAGCGGCACTTGGGCTTTCAGCCCTTCGGCCCAATGACATGTCATTGCGAGGCTGGGGAACCTGAGGACTTTCCTTCCAACCCGGTCAGGAGCTTCGCTCCTTCCCATCCACAGAGGGTTTATCTCAGGAGCCGATCAGGTTCTTCAGTCAAAATCCCGGTCGTTAAACTCCTTCAAATACTGACGCCCGGGCTTGAACCTTGAAAACCTGGTCGCCAGTACAACGTTGTAACCATTACACCAGCGCGGCTCCCTCTCGATGGTGATAACTTGTTATTGTTTTTTTTTTTAAATCTAATTTTACACAGTACAATGTATTTAGTCTGCTTTTTGTTTTTGTTTTTTTAATGTGAGTATTACATTACTTAAAAAAGAACTATATAATTAAAAGTAATTAAAACCAGTTAAAGGTTTTAACCGATATTTCAGCTGAGATCATAATATTAATATAGGTCGTCCACGAGGGAGTTGTTAACTATTGCGGATAAAAGTTAACTATTGCGCATAAAAGTTAACTATTGGGGATAAAAGTTAACTATTGGGGATAAAAGTTAACTATTGGGGATAAAAGTTAACTATTGCGGATGAAATAGGAACATAATTTATGAAAAAAGAGACTGTGACGTCAAATTTTTCTGACCCCCCCCCCCATCGTCACAAAATTTTGACCCCCTCCCTTTCCCCCCTCACTGCGTGACGTCATATCTGGACGACCTCTAGTAAAATATAAGTTATGGCTATCTTCAAAAGGACTGGAAAGGCAAATTCAAGTAAAGGATTTGCATGCACTCCCTTGTTGCTATTCTGCGCTTGAGTTTGCGATCTGTACCTTACAGACAACTTGTTTCTTTGCAATATGAGGGCCCTGCATACGGAAAACCCAGTTTAACAAGCTTACATTAAACTCTATGAACCCTCAGGAGTTGGGCTTGGTCTTGACTTGGGGCCTGCAGATCAGTAGATTCCCGATCTACCGGTAGATCCCAGTGGATGATTTGGTAGATCTTTAGACGACTGCGGGAGGGGGGGGGGGGACTTTTAAAACTAGGGAGACTTCGAACTAGAACTCTCCCACCAGCATTTAAAACTAGCGGTGTCCCCGCGATCAAAGGTACCTTTTCTGCATTCCCAATGGAAACTCTCCAGCTGTCTAGTAAAATATATTCGTGAACTGAGGAGATTGGAACGCGATCTTTTCTTTGTAAGGTTCATCATCTTTCCTCCCCCACACACCACACACACACACACACTCTCTCTCTCTCACACACACACAAATATATATATATATATGGTCGATCTCTAGAGGACAGTGTACTAAAGTAGATCACAAAAGCCTCTTGGGTGCCGACACCTGGTCTAGACATTTCCGGTTAATATAAATATTTGTTGTGAGACAAAGCCATTGGTCTTCATTGCTTATTCTTGCTTCCTTTCCTGTCCATCTCTTGATGTTGTCCTCCCATTTATAGCGCTTTCATCCTCTTGCTCAATTCAACTTCAACTCTTCTTTCCGTTATGGGCTTTAATCAAGCTTTTTATATGGCCAAAATATTTTAGCTGTCTAATTTTGATCTTCATTAATAACATCAAATACTTCAGTTAAACACAAGATCTAGCTTGTAACATGTTCCCAAAATTGTGGACTTTTGTGAACATGATCATATTTTATGTGGGTGTGAATTCTTCCTGTCTTCCTCCTTATGGAGCATTGAGCCACCACAGCTGGGGCTCCACACCTGCTTCAAAGTCTTGATATGCTGTTGTAGCGGTGGTTTCTGTAACAATGTGAGTTACGTCATGGGTTTACCTGCATCATGCACAACTTCATATTTGTGGCCTCCTACGACATGCCCGAGGGAGCAGTAATCTTAATGTTTCTTTGTCATCTTAGAGACCCCCGGGAATGGCCCGGGACCGCGTATTACACCCTAAAAAACACAAGCAACATCGGTAATACATGCCACGATTAATATAGTACTTGACCCATGTACTTAGTGTAAAAGTGGGGAGGGGGGGGGGGCGGGGGCTTAGGAGAAATATAACTCCAACACGTCTGTGTCTTCTACGAAGCCAAGAGTCCAAAAAATACAAATAAATAACCATATGCAGCCAGTCACTGGGGGAAATGGCACGTAATGTCTAGGAAGGGAGCGGAGGTCAGATGCCTTGACAAAAATGCTTAGTTCTCATATTTTCTTAACATTTATTTTCATTTTCGTGATTGTTAAAGGGTGTCATTGATTCTCCCAAAATCCACAAAGACAGGCATCCTAGCAAAACACTGCCACATGTGGATGTGGTTAGAAGGAGAAATCTTACAACGGTTTGCTTAACCAGCAAAATAAATAATGGGAGACACTGTTCACACAGGTCACAGGAAATATTGCTTTGTGGCGTGAACTTTACATGTTACACTGTCAAAACAATAAATATACGTTTAGATATGTTACGAGCAGTAGACGTGGGTAAGATAAAAGATTGTAAATAAAATAAATAGATAGAATGCTTGAGACCGCAAGGGAATTACCGATGGCATTGGATGTAGACATAATTTAAAGTTTGCTGGTGGTTTCGTTTTTCGTTAGCTTTCTCATATCTCTGAGGAACTGTCTCTGAATGTGCTAATGTGACTGTAATCTCGCAGAATGAGTAGCATGTTAGCTCGTTCTTGATGTTGTTGCTAGTGATGTTGCTGAGGTAATGATGTCAATGTCGATGTTGCAGTTTTAGTGTTGTTATACTTTTTAAAAAAAAGAAGGCATTTAGTCTATTTAGATTTAACATCTATATACGAGTAGGGAGCGTTCGATTAACAGAGTGGTTAGAGCGCTGGTCTGTCGCGGCAAAGGTGCCGGGTTAGATTCCCGGTATCGACACGCTCTAGTCAACTCAGCTGTAAATGGGTACCTGACTTTACGTCTTGAGTTAGGGAGGGAAAAGGCGGCGCGGAATGGAACTGGTCATCCCACCTCTCGATGCTGGACCTAGTATCGTGAAGTCTCTAACATTTCACTCCGCTACGGCAGTATCTGTTATGAGACTACTTTTTTATACGAGTATTTGATAACACTGGAGTAAAGCCGGTGTCAGACAGTAGAAACGAACTACTGTGTGCAGATGGACAAAGTCTGATAAACACAGACATTACAACCCTCAACAAACTATGGTCACGCTCAGTCTTCTTCTTCTTCAAGTACTTTGCCAGCTGCTGTAGGCGACTACGTCTCTCCACAACTTTCTGTCTCCAGCGCTGCTTATAAACTCTGCCGTCGACATGTCCATTATCTTCTCTCTTTGTTGTCTTCTATATCTTTCCCCTTCCACAGAGCCGGATTATTCATTAGACCCACTAGAACCAGGCCAAGGACCCCAGGCTTACAGGGGCCAAAGTGAAAAAAAGCAACGGAGACATAACACACAGAGCCCTACAGCAAGGGCATGTACACGATAGTGCGCACGTGCATGCAGGGCAAAAGTCTCTGTACAATAATTAGTTTATTAGTTAGTTACACCCCCTGCTTTTTCCTTTTCTTATTATATTTTCTTTGTATGGGCCCCACTACCTTTAACAAAATCTAGGGGCGGTAACGAACACTAGTATAGTGAAGTCTCAAACACTTTACGTCCCTATGACAATATCTGGTATGGGACTGCCTTTACCTTATTAGATGATGAGTAATTTCATTTATGGTGAGTAAACATTTGTAAATTATAATGATGTGGTGGGTTTATGTGTTATTTATGTTAATTATTATTAATTGTCTACAGAGTGAGGTCCAGCTATGTAAGTCCCTGAGTCTAATAGTTGATGATAATGTATTCTCGGGGTACCTAACTGCTACCACCCTATGAACTCACTCTGCGAAATATTTTAAGTCTATTAATTTATATGGCTAAGTGTCTAGGGTGTAGTGGTTTTTTTGATGTTATTGTATGTTTGTTATGTTACCTAGTGTACTGTATGAGGTCAGCTGTGAAGGCTCCTGAGATAAAAGTGTATGTGAATTACAGGAGGCCTTTCCGCTACCACTTACGACCTTAAACAGACTTGTTTTACTATAATGAATGTTAGCTACGTTAAAAAGTCTAGGGTACTGAAATGTAATGTGTAGTGAATATAATATACAGACACACACATGTAATTATTAAGTCTAATAATAATAATAATAATAATAATAATAATAAAGTCTACAATACACTGAACTAACTCTGGTTGTTATGGTTTTAGTTTTAACAATTTTTTAAATTTATTAGTTCTGAACCAAGTTTTATTTTGGTCAGAACATATGTAATGATATGAATTTATTAATGAAATGCATAAATATGTGGCATAATAAAATGTAATTTGTGTACATAGGTATATTATAAGAATGGTTAATATTAATATTATCTCTAATGTCTTTGGGAGAACTAGCACTGGATGTTTCGTTGGAGTGGCGTCATCACGCCCAATCTGTGACTACAATAATCATTGTCCATTGACTTATGGAATGAAGTAAATGTTATATTTCTCAATATTTATTTATTTAGTTGATGGTGGAATAGTTGTGAATCTCCAGCAGGCCAGGTTTTCACTTATCTCGCTTGTGACGATCTGGTACAGGATTCTGGTGGCCCACTCCTCTCCGTAGCTGGAGTAAAAAAGTTAGGCTTCACTGACACCAATGTTAGGCTGCACTGACACCAATGTTAGGCTGCACAGGCACACGCTTGTGTATTTTTACAACAGCATTTGGCACCACTTTAGTGCCAAAACAGAAACTTCTGAAACAAAATTTTGTGCCATGTGTCAGTACTCTACCTACTGAGCCACTCTTACACACAACACCACACAACAACATTACACAGACTGGGTCAGATCTCTCTGACCAACATAACACATTTTACCCAGTGGTTTTCACATAGTACCAGTTCCCCAAGACTGCATTGCATCTGAGATATGTTCAATAGTTTCCTCTTTCATTCAATAAGATGGGTGATATGTTCCCACTGATCTCAATAATAGATCCGCCTTCCATAGTCTTAGTTAGGTGTCCATATATTATTTGTTTGTCTCTAGACCCTGAACTGCGGCTGGGGACCTAGAGCAAGCACTTACTTGTCGTAATCATTTTCTTTTTGATATGGCAGTATCAATCACTCAAAATATTAAAATAAACAAGAGAAATGCTTTTATCCTTACCACAATTCAGAATTGAGAACACAGTTACATAATACTAGCAAAACTCAGCTGAGCTGCTGGCTAGAGTATGGCGTCCCACTGAATTTAATGTATTATTCCTGGAAAACACCACTAGCAGTTATGAACTGTGTTATAGGACAGACTTCTTTCGAATGGCACAATTGTGCGTCTCTATCTTGCTAATATAAAAATGCTTTGGCCAATCAGATCGAAAGACCAAGCTTTTCAATGTGAATTTTGAAAATAAAGTCAAAAGTACATCTCAATTTCTCAAATGTACGTCGGTCACAATTTGGCTTTTCCCCAATTTCACTTGTTGTTTTGGGCTAACTACATGTAAAAACGACACAAACCTGCTTCCTAAGTTATTTTTAGCCACTATCTCCCGATTTTGCCCCGCTAGTTTATTACAGTTTGAATTTTGCATTTTCTTGTCTCAAGGACGCAAAAAGTGACTTTTAGTGAAAGTATGCGCAACAATAATGTTCGCTAGTCTGATAGGAACAATACGGTCTTTTGTCAATATCTTCCTTGTTATCTGTCCATCTGTATAAATAAAAGTATATTATTTGTCAGCTTAAGATGGGCTATCAAACTAACTAGGTTTTATTTTCATAACTTTATTATTAACGAAAACCTTACTTTTCTCAAGGTTAGTTTTTGAAATTTGTTTTGAACTTTTTGGGTATGGCATTTGCCGCTATATTCGACAAAACAACAAAGTACGGTAAAACGTCTAAGATACAACTGTTTCTAACAAGAGCTAAGGTCTTTTCTGTCCATTTCCTTACATTGTGTTAACTAGTGGCGTAATTTTTTCGTTTAAACTACAAATTACGTCTTTTTGCCTTTCTAGATTCAAACACGTGTTCAGACCGTCATAATGAATTTTATCTCCGTTTCCCTCCCGTCTAAAAGGGTACCGTATCGTCTGCATGTCTACTAGTTAGTTTCAATGGCGGTAGGAAATGCTGGCATAGGCGAGCATGTCTCCTAGTATCTCGCGCATTATTGTATCCCTACATGTTATCTTTATAATTGGAGATATTTTAACGTTGTATCACGGTAAATTCATCACATAGGGTAATGTATGTGTGATGTATGATAACAAATTTAACACAACTGTAACTCAATCTAATAAACTCAAGTAAGACAGTGGTTAAAGTTATAGGATTAATTTACACTTTTAATTTCCTGACTCTCAAATGTTTTGAATCAGGAAGGTTGAACTAAAAATAAATGTGGTTCTGTACACAGGTAAATACAATGGAGGGACATCTTGTCCCGTAAATGATATTATTAAAATGTTTCTGTACTTGTATCCCTGGCTGTAGTAACAAGGTATTAAGAAGGGTCACTAGTTGGAAGAACTGTTCCTTTCATCATGTCACTAGAACGTTTAATTACAGTGTGGAGGTTAACAATGAAATGAGAAGTCATTAGCCCTCAAAAAAGAAGGCTTATCTTTCAATCAGAGGCAAGAAGGTGGTTGACTGTAAATATGACACTTTCTGTCCACAAGAATCTCAGCTGGAGTCAGCTATGGCAGTTACTTCACAACACAAGCAGCAGGTAGGTTGCCTCGTACTCTGCCTCTCCAGGTTTTGTCTTACTAGTTACTCGTTGATGCAACCCTGCAACAATGAACAATGCCTCCCTAAATACACCTCATATACACATCTTCACACCTAACAAATAAACATCGTTAAACATTCATAGTGATCAGCCCAAGTGCTAATCAATAGCTACAGTTCCTAATTGTATTGTGACTTCTTCTCAATCCGTGGGTATCTGCTCTTTCCCACATGGCTTCAACGCCTCTGTCACTTAGACTTTAGTTATCTTTTATATCCTCAGCTGGGATACACTCTTTTCTTTTTTCTTTCTAATGATCTGTTAACTCTGGTAGTATGACTTCCTATTTAATCTCCAAGAGTTATTGGAACACTGTGGCCTGTAGAGAACTGCCAGTAGCTTTATGGTCTTATAGTCAAAATATTTTGTTATGCATGGCAATATTCAAACACCATTTACATTTTGTTTTTCTGCTTCAATAGTCTGCTTAGGCATGCATGTGCTCCCTTAGGATGTCATAAGCTTCCACAATAGCAATGTCGCACAACACAAAATTTGAGGGCGCCCTATCTGGGTTAGCCTCTACACATTAATAAAAATATTAATAAATCATTTCTCTTACCGCAATCAATGAAATAATACACTAGTATAGATTAACTGGCGATCAATTGGCACAATTCTTGATCGCCGCCGTCCAGACGCAAAGGCAATGGGTCACACACAAGGCTTTGCTACTGTTCCTAATCTGACTAGGTGAACAAATATTCTTCAAGTGGCAGCGTTCGCTTGGTCACCCTTTAGTTTTATCTCTCCCCTTTTCAATATCAGTACCCAATCAAATTTGAATCCAGCCAATTTGACCTTTTTCACAGACGCGTTAGAAAGTGTAACATACCAAGATTTTCAAAACCGAGCAGTTATCAGTGCGTTTGTCTGCCTGTCTCAATTTCTTATTTCTACAATATCTCTGTTATTAATTGTGCGATTTTAAAGGTGAAAAGTGATTATTAAATGGCCCACTGTCCTTTATCTATCCATTATAACTTCATATGCTTCGTTATCTTCGTTTCCATCTGTGTACTTTTCCTCTTTATTTATTCTAACTACAATACTTTTCTATAAGGCAAGGTAATTCATTATAAGGAATAATATGATCTTTTAATAAACAATATTATCATAACTTTTCAAACATCCCTTTTTATTTCTGTATTCTTCTTTCTTTCCGAAGAAATAATTATCTGAGTTTCCTCTTTTCCTCCCCCTTCCTTTTTCTCTGCCCACATGCGTTAGTCGTTTCAGTTGCCAAGTAACAAGTTAGGCTAACTTTTGTCACTTTAACTACCTCTTCCCCTCTCTCCTTGTATTTTCAAGACGGTGGCGACTTGGACCGATGCCAAGCTGTCTATCCGTCGTTCTTAACAATTAGTACGGGTGTAGAAAAAGTTGGGTTTGGTAGGTGAGACTTGCCCGCTCGCTAACAAATATTCAAATATTAGCCATGCGTCTTGTGTTTCAAGAGACGGGGCCTAACGACACACTGTCGCATGTTGTACTATTAATAGATTCTAAGAATGCTTTAGTTAGTTTTATTTTCAACAGTTTGATTTTACCCTTGATAATTTTCAAATTAGTAGCAATGCCTTCAACCAAAGTCAAATGTAGAAGTTGTTTATAGCTTTTCCACGGCAATATTGAAAAAAATTCAAATACGGTAATATGATTATATTTGAGAGCGGGGTTAAAACGGAGCATTTTATCACAAATGAGATAACGGAAACACCAAATTTGCAACTAGAGACGTCATTGTTATTCCGCCCGGAACTCTTCTCGTGGACTTAAGATGAATTCTTGTCTATGGTTGCGCTGAAGTCGCTGGGTACTCCACCGCCTCCGTTTCTTGATTGTTATTAGAACTAAAATCGCCCGAAAAATAATCGGTGCTAAGATAATGTCGAATCGGTAATCAAGCATCTCTAATTGCAGCGTCGGATGCGGTCCACCTTGTCGAGTAAGTAATCGTTTCGTTCTCGAGCTTATTATGATCCTGCTATCAGATCATAAAGCGTCAAAGCAGCACCACAAATAACATTTGTATTGCTGCTGCCTTTAAAAAGATGACTTTAAACGAAGTGACTAATGTTTCTTTTCAAATAGTCGGATGTGTCGACCGAAAGGTGCAGATATCACAGCTACGGCGTAAACAGACACAACACAACCACCGTCCTTTTCAGGGCGAACGAAGAAGAAGAAGAAGAAATAGTCTACATTCTTACAAACATTCTCTCAACGATCGGTGAGGTTTGCAAATACATGTAATTCTGTATCGACATTGGTTAAAACATACAAAATAGGGGCCGGATTTAGCCTAAATGGTTATCGTACCTCGGCTCATAAAACTTCCCATAATCGACTTTAGTGTGTGTCAACAATTATTTTTTGAAAAAAAAAAAAAGAGTTCGAAAGAGAGTAAAGGTTAGGGAGATTAGCGTTAGCAGTTTTAAGTGTGAGATTATTAGCCACTTAAATTCTGCAAAAACAAAACAAAACGCTGGAAACAGCTTTACGGTTAGCGGTTTAGCGTTATGATTTAAGGTTAGACGTAGGCTGCAGAGATAGAACAATACTCTCTAACGTTAGATCTAACCCTGTTTTGAGTTTTATATATTTTTTTTTAAATTAAAAATATTAATGTGCGATAAGTCTGAGACTGGACGTTAAAATCTACAACAAAAAGTACCGACTTAGAGATTATTTCTGCGTCTCCGGAAACTTATTTAATGGCGTAACAACGTGGAGGACTTACTCGGTGGACATGCCGTTGATCATCTGGGCGAAATTCAGGGTAATTAAACGGTGTTAGAGGTAACAAAATCTTAAGACAAAAGTGAGATAAAGTTTGTCAAAACTATAAAAATCTGAAGACAACAGTGAGATAAAGTTTGTCTCCCCTAGGAGCTAATGTAGTGTTGGCTCGTTTAACAAAATAAAAAAAGGCAAAATACTGGAAGAAAGAAATTTTGCTTTCGGCACTCCTGTTTCAGACAGGCAAATATTCCTTGATCGGGGTGACAACATGTCGCTAGTGAACCCCACTGTTCGCCACGTAGTTTAATAGACATCTGTATGTGCCAGAAAGTGCAATAATGTGCAGATAGTTTCTCTCACTTATGGACATCAAAGGCGCAGAGAATTTTGCTGCACAGTTTATATAAATGGTTCTTTTTTTTATTTTACTTTCTTATTGTTGACAAGATTACTCTAAAAATGTCCTAGCCTGCATAGTGTTTAACGTGTGATCACGTGTGCTGATATGTTATATCAGATTGGTTTATTATATAAAAACACACAGACAAGTTGAGAGGATATATATATATATATATATATATATATATATATATATATATATATATATATATATATATATATATATATATATATATATATATATATATATATTGCTTGCCGTCTTAGTAACTCATATAATACCTACCTTAATAAGTAGGAAATTTATATTTCAAAAAATCTTCAACGATACCCTGTACTCAAAATACTCAGATATTTAACCTATCGAGAAGACCACCCACCACCTCAGACATTATTACGCCCCACTTTCTTTCTCCGTCTTGTATATTTTCCACCAAATTAAACAAAAGCTTATAATGCATCATGTGCGGGCTTTGAGGGACCCAAGAATAATATGCTATGAGAAATGTACGCTCTTGAAAGTGCACTTACTGTGCCTTCTCGCGAGATGCTGTAACATTTGGTGGACAGAATTATGGAACCTTTCATATGTCGCAAATTATCAGACGCAGAGTTCAGGTTTTTGTATATTCATTCATTCATTCATTCATTCATTCATTCATTCATTCATTCATCCATTCCTTCATCCATTCGTTCATTCATTCATTCGTTCATTCATTCATTCGTTCGTTCGTTCGTTCATTCATTCATTCATTTATTCATTTATTCATTCATTCATTCGTTCATTCGTTCATTCATTCATTCGTTCGTTCATTCATTCGTTCATTCATTCGTTCGTTCATTCATTCATTCGTTCGTTCATTCATTCATTCATTCGTTCATTCATTCATTCGTTCATTCATTCATTCATTCGTTCATTCATTCATTCGTTCATTCATTCGTTCGTTCATTCATTCATTCATTCATTCATTTATTCATTCATTCGTTCGTTCATTCATTCGTTCATTCATTCGTTCATTCATTCGTTCGTTCATTCATTCATTCATTCATTCGTTCGTTCATTCATTCATTCGTTCATTCGTTCGTTCGTTCATTCATTCATTCATTCGTTCGTTCATTCATTCATTCGTTCATTCGTTCATTCATTCATTCATTCATTCATTCATTTATTCATTCATTCATTCGTTCGTTCGTTCATTCATTCGTTCGTTCGTTCATTCATTCATTCGTTCATTCATTTATTCATTCATTCATTCGTTCATTCATTCATTCGTTCATTCATTCATTCGTTCGTTCATTCATTCATTCGTTCATTCATTCGGTTATTCATTCGTTCGTTCATTCATTCATTCGTTCATTCGTTTGTTCATTCATTCATTCGTTCATTCATTCATTCGTTCATTCATTCGTTCTTTCGTTCATTCATTCATTCATTCATTCATTCATTCGTTCATTCGTTCATTCATTCGTTCATTCATTCATCCATTCATTCGTTCGTTCATTCATTCATTCATTCATTCGTTCATTCATTCATTCGTTCATTCATTCATTCATTCATTCATTCATTCATTCATTCATTCATTCATTCATTCATTCATTCATTCATTCATTCTTTCATTCATTCATTCATTCATTCATTCATTCATCCATTCCTTCATCCATTCATTCATTCGTTCGTTCGTTCATTCATTCATTCATTTATTCATTCATTCATTCATTCATTCATTCATTCATTCCTTATATTTTCTCCTCACGAAGAATGAAGCCACCATTGCAACTGGTTCCATTATAGGAAACCTCCACCCAAAGCATTTATATGGTCTAGCAGTGCTGGTTTCTGAATCAATTTATTTTGAGGTTGCCAGCCTCGTACACAACCCCATATTAGTCACATTCTACGACATGCCTAACGAAGCGGTAATCCTAATTATTCTTCTGTCTCCTGAAAGACCCGATATTGAAAATTATTGGGGCATGACGGAAATTGGTGTCAAACATAGTGTTCAATGATGATAATTCAAATCATACTGATATTACCTTCTCAAACAAATGCGCTCATCTTGTTACCCGTATGACTTCAATGTTTTCTTATGTTATAATTTGAGCGAAGTGTACGTTACTTTATATTTCTGATATATTGTATTTGCCTGATTCGATATCTGTCACTATTTGTGTTTTCATTGTTAGTTTTGATGGGTTTTTAAAAAAAAATGAAGTTCCTTCTGTGTTTATTTGATTCCATGACACACTGTAGCGGGTTGTCTCCCCTGCTCTGCAGTAGTAGTCCACTAATGGCCAAACTTGGGTTGAGAATTTGGTGAAAATGTGGGATTTCCTATGAAATAAAGTAAGTAATAATTTCAAAGTAAAGATTTATGTCTTTTTTTAAAAATCGTATTCATGGCTACTTTTTTGTCGAATTTATTTTAATTGCAGTACATGAACCCTTTACAAAGTGCATATATATTCGGGAGTGATTATATAACGAAAATTTTTTCGGCACTCCATTTCGTTCAGCGCTATGGCGCTGGTCACATTTGAAGTGCTTCATATCATGTACTATCGAAATCTGGGAAATACAATTCTAATTATTATTGTTTCGGTGATGCGTATTGCATACAAAAAGCACGGGGGTCGCATATCTACACCATAAATTGGTGTTATAAAGTACCGGCATCTTTTCCTTTGAAAAAAACAACCATATGTGTGTGTATGTGCATATATTCAAAAATGAGTCATATGGCTAAAAATAATAATAGCCTCTTCAGTCATAACAGACTGGGAATGCGCCCCTGAGGTGACATTCATCAGCTGCTTATTTTCCAGGTGTTCCTTTCGACGTTCTCTACTCACTTCTGCTTGCCGTGAGAGCTTCTTTTCGCCCAATGTGAGGTGACACTGTAGAGAACATCACCATTTGGTGCGATCGACAGCTCAACTAATTGATTAACTTAACTAATGATTTATAATTACATATAAAACACCATATTTAATGGTGAATTTTTGTAACTAACAAGGGGTAAAATGAATAAAACTTATTTTTTTTCAGGACAAAAAAAAAAAAAAAACACAGTTAAATGCAGTTTCATCGGAAGATATTCAGGAATGGTGGTTTTATAAAAAAAATAAAGTGCCCTTAAGCTCATCCAGTACTAGGTATTTAACTGGCGGTGTGGGTATTGTTGGATTCTGGTCTAGTCACTGTTGGTTCCCCGTGAAGTTTTGACTGTTCCTTCTCTTCAGGAGTCGAGTTGTTTTGGCAGCAGCACGTCCCTTGCAAGTGCGGACTTCAAGTGTCCTCAGGACCCGTTTGTTGTAGGTATTTAGCGTCGACTTCTGGTAACTGGTACAAAAAACGGACAGGCAACAAATGCCTCTTTTAAATCTCATGCCCCATGATGTAAATATCAGGAGGCCTTCGATTCCTTCCACCATTTCATCTTCCTAAGAATCTCTCCCGATGCCCTTGAGCATTGAATATCAGCCCATCGAGGTGAATGAAAATGTGTTAGGAGAGCGGAAGCCGACAAATGTGTCATTTTCAGATATATATGTACGCAATAAATCTGAATTAAAAATAATATATATATCTATATCTTCCTATATCATGTCATCACCATCCACTCCCTGCTCCCTATGGAGCCTGGGGCTACGTCTGCTATTGGTTCCTTGTGAGGAAACGAAGCAATGATCAGTTCTTGCAGTGGTGGTTTGTGTGGCAGTTCTTTTATATGATGAGGCTGTCAGCCTCATATGCAACTGTATATTACTGCGTAATTAATGCATGTCAAATGCAAATAAAAATGAATAAAATGTACATGTTATAACTAATCCCGAATAGATTAAGAATTATATTCAGACTTGATGCACAGAAAAGCCGTAATAAGTTCTGCAGCTGTTTAAGATGCAGACGTCCCTCGAGTGGTTAGGTTACTCATTACCGTATAATCCCAACTATTCACGCTGGAGAAAGACTCCTTGGACTTGTGGCTTTCAGTACTACGGGTGAAGTTTACACTTTCTAATTTTAGAAGATACTCCTAGTCATATGGCATATCCTATAACGGAAACCTTTGTTTTACTCCTTATCCTGGCTGTTTATGATCTTCTGATGGAGGTTAGGACATTTAGTGGAGAAATATAAACCGTGCTAGGTTTTACGGCTGAATTTCTGCCCACGCACAGATGTCGCCTTGTCCGGTTCTTTTGGGTGACACCCAAGCACAATTAAGTTTAGTTTAATATTCGAATTCCAAACCAACCACAAGTAAGGCGTCTTATATTTAATAGCCCCCTTCCCCCCATTCACCTAAACATTATTACAAGACCATATAAGGTATTATTGCCCTCTACGAGTCACGTTTACCAGTCATTATATCACACGACCTGTCCTTAATTATTACATCTAATAAATCTTCTCCAAAGTTGTTATATTCCCATCTTTGTTTATTACAATAAGCCACCTGCCTGACATCGTAATATCATTTCCTCGTGTTCCAATACTCAAGATTTTTAAATCATGATAAACGTAAGGATTGGCCATGTTTTCAACATCGCACCCTATGATATCTCTTCACTGACCTTTTCTAACCGCTCTCGGACTCGTCACCAGATGCGCGGAAGTTAGTGTGCAATCTAATGGGGATAGACAGCTTAATTCAGGTCTATTGGTGGCGTTAAACAAACAAATCAAGGTGGCACTGTTCCCTTCTTCGCTAAGCGCCAACCGCCACAAAGAAAGATAAACATGTCAGGAAGGTGGGGAGCCGGTAAAGTACTTGGGGTCAACCCGGCGAGGTGAAAATAATATCGATATGTGCAGATAATGATCGGATGCGGAGAAACAAAAAGGATGGTCGAGTGAGTACTAACCGAGAAGAGTTGAGAAAGGAAACTTTCATCTCACACGCCACATACTTCTTTATCCACGTTTTTGCACCGCAGAGGAATGAAAAGTATACATAACACTTGAGGACTAAAATCTGTAATTTTATTTTAACTGTCTCATGTTGATGAATGTAGTTTTGGTCAATCCAGTTCTCTTTTCCATTTCTGTTTCACATCTGCCATTATATGTCTTTTTGGGACCAAAATAATAAGAAACTTTTCATTTGTTACATTATCTGTTCATTGCTTTATTTTTGATGTTTTTTTTTTCATATCTGACATTCTATGTCCTTATGGGTCCAAAATATAAGAAAATTTTCACTTCATACAATTATCTTTTCATTTATTCTTTGCTGTTAAAAAAAACCAAAATACCTTTAAATGAAGGATGAACATAATTTTAGCCGGCGCTAGAAATTGAACGCACTCTCCTCGTGCTGTAATTTCCAAATCATCCACCGGTTATTGGTTATAACCTCTCCACCAACTTGAGACGGTTATGAAAGTACTAGTTTTTTTATATACAGGGTATTACTTTATTGTCTATAACTCTACAACCAACTACGGTTGTTCCACAGACAGAAACAAAAAAATACTGGTGGTGATGATGAGAACAGAAAAAATGATGTCAACAATGTACTAACAATTACAATGAAAGTGTTGCATAACAGAATCAGCAGATAAGAGGCGAAGTCGAATGCATTCGATGAAAACTTGAATGATAACATTGGCGATGGCAATAGCAGTAATGACGATAATGCTGAGAACTGAGTTAAAAAATATAAAAACAGGTAGTGTTGTTGACGTCCCAGCGTTCCACGGATTACGGCCAGTAACTCGCTACTTTAAAGAAATTATGTTCACAATCATTAGTGTCATGTCACCAGCGTCGGCATTAAAAAAAAAAAAATTGAATATTTCCTTGTTGAAAACTCAGGGCGAAAGACGGTCAAAGTTTGCGATTCAAAGGATTTCTACTTATCAGTTTGCCTTTCTCGGTCGAACACGGAGAGTAAAAAAAAAAAAAAAAATCTACCTTGAAAAATTGTCAGAGGCAAAAGTCTTGGCGAATCATCTTCACTAAATGTAGTTCATAACGAAAATGACACCAAAGAAGACACAACCTGCGGATCCCAGTTTTTTTTTCTTTCCAAAGAAGCATCCTTAGACCAGCAGTTTCCTTCCTTATTCTAGCATCCATGTCCTGCTAACAGGGATATTTCCTCAGCTACCATCAGACTTGTCTATTGCAGGGGTCGGCAACAGGTCGATGGCGACTACCGGTAGATCACATGGGTTGATGTGCTATATCTGTGATGACGGAGGTGTGGGGGGAGCAAAGAATGTTTAAGCTAGGAAAATGTATGATTAACCCTCTCCCGCCCACATTTTAAAACGCAATTTCCACAGATTAAAAAGTATTTTTACGCGTTCCCATTGGAAATCCAAGAGCTTATTGTTATTGTTAATCAGAATCGACCTCACTGCACTCCGGGCAAACCCATAGGTGCTCAGTATCCCCCAGCAAATGTCGGAGAGTATGAATGCTAATTGTAACTGTAGCACGCTGGTTGTACATACACCGGATGCATCCTCTTTCACGTCCATCTCTGCTAGTCACACGTTTGATGCCAAACTCCAACAGCCGCAGCCTTGTTGCTTCATCCATTGCAGTGTCATTATCTAGCAGGCGATCATTCATTGCCCTTAGTATCTCTTCCTTATCCATGTCCAGTGTCCCCACTATGGGTGCTCTCGAGGCCAGTCTGTCAGATGCTTTTTAAATAAAAGCAAGCATAAGAACTGAGATCATTGCCACGTACCCCTGCATGACCAGGACAGTAGATCCACATCAGTTCTGGAAGATTTGAGGATTCTATTAACGTTTTCCACTCCTGCCGCAGCCATCCGTTCTGAACTTTCCGAAGCATGGCTTGAGAGTCTGACAATATAACTGCCCTGGTTGATGGAGTTTCAGACAGCCGCCTCAGTGCTGCAGTAACTGCCTCTACCTCCATTCTCATGCTGGAGGTTGTTGTCATGTAGGCTCTGTTCAGCAACGACCCTGCCCTTTCTGCTCGCAGAGAAGCCGCATCCTGATTTCTCACCACGCACTACAGACCCATCCACGAGCTAGCTTGCTAAAATTTACTTTATTCGTGAACTACAAACTATAGGAACGTAATTTCTTTCTTTGAAGATAACGCTTGGTAAACTATCACTGAGTTTGAATTGTCCATCGCTGTGTTGATGGAGTTCCAGGAAGTAGATCGTCGGTCATAGATACAAGTAACACATTGGTTTGCTTTATTTCAAATTTAAAAAAAAACTCTGAAACCTGAAAACAGCCATGATTTTATCATGGTAGATCTTAGGAGAGTTCAGTGTTTCGAAAGTACATACCCACAGATCCTGGGTTGACTCCCACTAGTCTATTGTATCCATCTTACGTTGATCTAGATTAACCAAATTTTCACTAACACCGACGAAGGTCCACTTTCAGAAGTTGGTTATATAATGGAACATACCTCTAGATTAGCTGTCAATGTTATATATAGCATGGATGATTAGTCAGTAGGAAATTGTTATTTTCATTTCATTTATTTCATTCATCTACTTTTTTCGCTTCTTACATAGCACGACGTCCGATTGACAGAGTAGTTAGAGTGCTTCTTACATAGCATGACGTCCGATTGACAGAGTAGGAAGAGTGCTTCTTACATAGCATTACGTCCGATTGACAGAGTAGTTAGAGTGATTCTTACATAGCATGACGTCCGATTGACAGAGTAGTTAGAGTGCTTGTTACATAGCATGACTTCCGACTGACAGAGTAGTTAGAGTGCTTCTTACATAGCATGACGTCCGATTGACAGAGTAGTTAGAGTGCTTCTTACATAGCATGGCGTCCGATTGGCAGAGTAGTTAGAGTGCTTCTTACATAGCATGGCGTCCGATTGGCAGAGTAGTTAGAGTGCTTCTTACATAGCATGACGTCCGATTGACAGAGTAGTTAGAGTGCTTCTTACATAGCATGACGTCCGATTGACAGAGTAGTTAGAGTGCTTCTTACACAGCATGGCGTCCGATTGACAGAGTAGTTAGAGTGCTTCTTACATAGCATGGCGTCCGACTGGCAGAGTAGTTAGAGTGCTTCTTGCATAACATGACGTCCGATTGGCAGAGTAGTTAGAGTGCTCCTTGCATAGCATGACGTCCGACTGGCAGAGTAGTTAGAGTGCTTCTTGCATAGCATGACGTCCGACTGGCAGAGTAGTTAGAGTGCTTCTTAAATAGCATGACGTCCGACTGACATAGTAGTTAGAGTGCTTCTTACATAGCATGGCGTCCGATTGACAGAGTAGTTAGAGTGCTTCTTACATAGCATGGCGTCCGATTGACAGAGTAGTTAGAGTGCTTCTTACATAGCATGGCGTCCGATTGACAGAGTAGTTAGAGTGCTTCTTACATAGCATGGCGTCCGATTGGCAGAGTAGTTAGAGTGCTTCTTGCATAGCATGGCGTCCGATTGGCAGGGTAGTTAGAGTGCTTCTTACATAGCATGGCGTCCGACTGGCAGAGTAGTTAGAGTGCTTCTTGCATAGCATGGCGTCCGATTGGCAGAGTAGTTAGAGTGCTTCTTACATAGCATGGCGTCCGATTGGCAGGGTAGTTAGAGTGCTTCTTACATAGCATGGCGTCCGACTGGCAGAGTAGTTAGAGTGCTTCTTGCATAGCATGGCGTCTGACTGGCAGAGTAGTTACAGTGCTTCTTGCATAGCATGACGTCCGACTGGCAGAGTAGTTAGAGTGCTTCTTGCATAGCATGACGTCCGACTGACAGAGTAGTCAGAGTGCTTCTTACATAGCATGACGTCCGACTGACAGAGTAATTAGAGTGCTTCTTACATAGCATGACGTCCGACTGACAGAGTAGTCAGAGTGCTTCTTACATAGCATGATGCCTGACTGACAGAGTAGTCAGAGTGCTTCTTACATAGCATGATGCCCGACTGACAGAGTAGTTAGAGTGCTTCTTACATAGCATGGCGTCCGACTGACAGAGTAGTTAGAGTGCTTCTTACATAGCATGGCGTCCGACTGACAGAGTAGTTAGAGTGCTTCTTACATAGCATGACGTCCGACTGACAGAGTAGTTAGAGTGCTTCTTACATAGCATGACGTCCGACTGACAGAGTAGTCAGAGTGCTTCTTACATAGCATGATGCCTGACTGACAGAGTAGTCAGAGTGCTTCTTACATAGCATGACGCCCGACTGCCAAAGTAGTTAGAGTGCTTCTTACATAGCATGGCGTACGACTGACAGAGTAGTTAGAGTGCTTCTTACATAGCATGGCGTCCGACTGACAGAGTAGTTAGAGTGCTTCTTACATAGCATGGCGTCCGACTGACAGAGTAGTTAGAGTGCTTCTTACATAGCATGGCGTCCGTCTGACAGAGTAGTTAGAGTGCTTCTTACATAGCATGACGTCCGACTGACAGAGTAGTTAGAGTGCTTCTTACATAGCATGACGTCCGATTGGCAGAGTAGTTAGAGTGCTTCTTACATAGCATGGCGTCCGACTGGCAGAGTAGTTAGAGTGCTTCTTGCATAGCATGGCGTCTGACTGGCAGAGTAGTTACAGTGCTTCTTGCATAGCATGACGTCCGACTGGCAGAGTAGTTAGAGTGCTTCTTACATAGCATGGCGTCCGATTGGCAGGGTAGTTAGAGTGCTTCTTACATAGCATGGCGTCCGACTGGCAGAGTAGTTAGAGTGCTTCTTGCATAGCATGGCGTCTGACTGGCAGAGTAGTTACAGTGCTTCTTGCATAGCATGACGTCCGACTGGCAGAGTAGTTAGAGTGCTTCTTGCATAGCATGACGTCCGACTGACATAGTAGTTAGAGTGCTTCTTACATAGCATGACGTCCGACTGACAGAGTAGTCAGAGTGCTTCTTACATAGCATGATGCCTGACTGACAGAGTAGTCAGAGTGCTTCTTACATAGCATGACGCCCGACTGCCAGAGTAGTTAGAGTGCTTCTTACATAGCATGGCGTACGACTGACAGAGTAGTTAGAGTGCTTCTTACATAGCATGGCGTCCGACTGACAGAGTAGTTAGAGTGCTTCTTACATAGCATGGCGTCCGACTGACAGAGTAGTTAGAGTGCTTCTTACATAGCATGGCGTCCGTCTGACAGAGTAGTTAGAGTGCTTCTTACATAGCATGACGTCCGACTGACAGAGTAGTTAGAGTGCTTCTTACATAGCATGACGTCCGATTGGCAGAGTAGTTAGAGTGCTTCTTACATAGCATGGCGTCCGACTGGCAGAGTAGTTAGAGTGCTTCTTGCATAGCATGGCGTCTGACTGGCAGAGTAGTTACAGTGCTTCTTGCATAGCATGACGTCCGACTGGCAGAGTAGTTAGAGTGCTTCTTACATAGCATGGCGTCCGATTGGCAGGGTAGTTAGAGTGCTTCTTACATAGCATGGCGTCCGACTGGCAGAGTAGTTAGAGTGCTTCTTGCATAGCATGGCGTCTGACTGGCAGAGTAGTTACAGTGCTTCTTGCATAGCATGACGTCCGACTGGCAGAGTAGTTAGAGTGCTTCTTGCATAGCATGACGTCCGACTGACATAGTAGTTAGAGTGCTTCTTACATAGCATGGCGTCCGATTGACAGAGTAGTTAGAGTGCTTCTTACATAGCATGGCGTCCGATTGGCAGAGTAGTTAGAGTGCTTCTTACATAGCATGGCGTCCGATTGGCAGAGTAGTTAGAGTGCTTCTTACATAGCATGACGTCCGATTGACAGAGTAGTTAGAGTGCTTCTTACATAGCATGACGTCCGATTGACAGAGTAGTTAGAGTGCTTCTTACACAGCATGGCGTCCGATTGACAGAGTAGTTAGAGTGCTTCTTACATAGCATGGCGTCCGACTGGCAGAGTAGTTAGAGTGCTTCTTGCATAACATGACGTCCGATTGGCAGAGTAGTTAGAGTGCTCCTTGCATTGCATGACGTCCGACTGGCAGAGTAGTTAGAGTGCTTCTTGCATAGCATGACGTCCGACTGGCAGAGTAGTTAGAGTGCTTCTTAAATAGCATGACGTCCGACTGACAGAGTAGTTAGAATGCTTCTTACATAGCATGGCGTCCGATTGACAGAGTAGTTAGAGTGCTTCTTACATAGCATGGCGTCCGATTGACAGAGTAGTTAGAGTGCTTCTTACATAGCATGGCGTCCGATTGACAGAGTAGTTAGAGTGCTTCTTACATAGCATGGCGTCCGATTGGCAGAGTAGTTAGAGTGCTTCTTGCATAGCATGGCGTCCGATTGGCAGGGTAGTTAGAGTGCTTCTTACATAGCATGGCGTCCGACTGGCAGAGTAGTTAGAGTGCTTCTTGCATAGCATGGCGTCTGACTGGCAGAGTAGTTACAGTGCTTCTTGCATAGCATGACGTCCGACTGGCAGAGTAGTTAGAGTGCTTCTTACATAGCATGGCGTCCGATTGACAGAGTAGTTAGAGTGCTTCTTACATAGCATGGCGTCCGATTGGCAGAGTAGTTAGAGTGCTTCTTACATAGCATGACGTCCGATTGGCAGGGTAGTTAGAGTGCTTCTTACATAGCATGGCGTCCGACTGGCAGAGTAGTTAGAGTGCTTCTTGCATAGCATGGCGTCTGACTGGCAGAGTAGTTACAGTTCTTCTTGCATAGCATGACGTCCGACTGGCAGAGTAGTTAGAGTGCTTCTTGCATAGCATGACGTCCGACTGACAGAGTAGTTAGAGTGCTTCTTACATAGCATGACGTCCGACTGACATAGTAGTTAGACTGCTTCTTACATAGCATGACGTCCGACTGACAGAGTAGTCAGAGTGCTTCTTACATAGCATGATGCCTGACTGACAGAGTAGTCAGAGTGCTTCTTACATAGCATGACGCCCGACTGACAGAGTAGTTAGAGTGCTTCTTACATAGCATGGCGTACGACTGACAGAGTAGTTAGAGTGCTTCTTACATAGCATGGCGTCCGACTGACAGAGTAGTTAGAGTGCTTCTTACATAGCATGGCGTCCGACTGACAGAGTAGTTAGAGTGCTTCTTACATAGCATGGCGTCCGACTGACAGAGTAGTTAGAGTGCTTCTTACATAGCATGACGTCCGACTGACAGAGTAGTTAGAGTGCTTCTTACATAGCATGCCGTCCGATTGACAGAGTAGTTAGAGTGCTTCTTACATAGCATGACGTCCGACTGACAGAGTAGTTAGAGTGCTTCTTACATAGCATGACGTCCGATTGACAGAGTAGTTAGAGTGCTTCTTACATAGCATGACGTCCGATTGGCAGAGCAGTTAGAGTGCTGGTCTCTCGCGGCACAGGTGCCGGCTTCGAACCATGGTACCGACACGCTCGAGTCTACCCAGTTGTAAATGGGTACTTGACTTCGCTCTTTGAGCTAGGGGAGGAAAAGGCAGCAACGAAGGAAACTGGTCACCCCACCTCTCGATGCTGGACCTAGTATGGTGAAGTCTCTAACACTTTACTCCTCTACGCAGTATCTGCAATGTGGCTACCTTGACCTTTTACATAGTATGAAAGGACAAAGTAAAAAATGTCGAGATGCTGTCACGCGCTGGCCTCCAAAGCATGTACAGTATACACTGCTTAGAAAGTAAAGACAATGCTGGCTTGGTCATGTCCGCAGCATGGAAGGTAGTCGAATCCTCACATATATTTTCTACGGACAACTGGCAGATGGCAAAAGAACAGTCGGGGCGACCACAGCTGAGGTTCAAACATTTATACAAGAGAGACATGAAGGCACTGGACATAAAAATCCAACAACGTGGGAAGATGACGCTGCTGATGACACCAAGGGGCGCTGATCCATACGGCGTGTAGCAAAATATGCGAGAATAAACGCTCAATTCAGTACGATTTAGGCATAAAACGATAATAAATACATTAGCCCGCATGTGTCTGACGGTTGGCATCTTCGAAGCCAGCAGCGCTGCTTTTTGCACAGTGCTAAGCCTATAGAACGATTTCACGGAAAAAGTCTGACACGCTTTAGTTTCGTTTTCGACAAACACTACTAATATTTAACTTTTGCCCAATCTGCTGATTACACTTTGTAGTCTAGCCTTACAATTAACTATTGGCGGAAGTATACCGCAATATAGCTATCTGAAGTAACACTTTCTGTCAACTTTGTAGCAAAATTAGTAGTAATCCTTACATTGTTTGGTAGTATTACACGATACAATGCTAACTAGTAACGCAAATTATTAACCCGCCCCGTCTACTCCCCGCTTCGCTGACACAGTCTGCAACGCATATATTCACACTGCGGAAAAGCCAGCCAAGGCATAACCACGCAGACAGTTTTATTTCCTCCTAGTGGTAGCATTTCTGATGTACTAAAACAAGTAGTTATTTGAAAAATACATGCTCGCAAGATGAAGGAGAGGAAAGATGGCAGACTTGTGTAAAATTTTATTTGACGATGGACGATGACATAAATTGGAAATTTTAAACCATTATGAAGTTCCCCATAAGAATTATATGGTAGTATGACGTAAAGTTAGCTGAGTAAGAATGTACTTTAAAATATATGATAGTCCCAGTATTAGAGAAGTTATTGAAGAAATACTAATATCTAAGAACACACGACCAGACACACTGGTGTTCCTGCTCATGTTTTTTTGGTAACGTTAGGGGGACGCGAGCTGGAAAGAGAGGCAGGGAGGTACATTCAAATTCGCTTGGGGTGAACAGAGTATGAATGGGAAAGGGGAACGGTAGGAGAAATGTAATCCTAACGTGATATCTTTTGTATTGGGCATGACTAGAGCAGACGGGCCAATCGACCACCAGTTATTCAAAATTGTTTTGGGTTTTTCATTCAAACTGCATTTGAATTCAAGTAGTAGAACGTTACGATTGGCTAGTGCTGGTAGATATTAGCAAAAGGCTTTGATTATTCATTGCCAGTTGAACTAAAATTTGTATACAGATACGCTGAAAAAACAGCTGTGTTAATTTTAAACTTAAATAAAGAATAATTTCACAGTCTGTGCAGTTCGGAGGAAGCTGAGGCCATTTCTTCACCAAATCAGCGTCATTTGTTTATATATTTCTTGATTGTGGTAAGGATATTTTATGAAATTTAATATGTTTGGTCCAACTACAAAAGTTAGATACTGCTATTGGGGAAAAAGTGAAGGACATGTCGGAATCAGACATTGTTGAGTCCACACATTAAACGGTATCTGACTGATGTATGTTGTTATAATTATGTTGACATATTATTGTATTAAAATAGTTTAGCAAGCCTCTGTGTTCAATGAACACTGTTTAACATGCCTGAAGCAAATATAAGTGAAAAGAAAAGAAGAGAAGATCATATCACAGGAAAAGTGGTTACTCCACATTATTGTATGGAGGAAAAGTATGTGAACGTACAGTGGCGTATCTACTATAAGGACTTGAGGTGTGGTCACAACCAGGTGGGAGTTCTGTACAATTCGGGGCGAGTGCATTTGTAAGGCACGCGAGGCTGACCCCATACCCACGTAGGAAATTAAGTGTTAGAATAAATGATCAGAGATAAAAGGCCAGGGTGTCCTTTTGTTGCAGAGGGTCTATGTTCCTGTTGCCGGCTGGTGACAGGAAACCTGCTGAGTGCTTATAAACGCCAACCAGTCTCCAACCAGACTTATATGCTGTTGAATATCCAGTAGGAGCTTTGGCGAGTGTTGAACTTGAAATTTCTGCACCTACCCATTGAATTATCTTACAACAAGGACTCCCAGGTGAAGAGTAAAACATCTGGGACATCTCTGACATTTTCTTGTGTTTCAAAATATTACACAGGAATATTATGGGGGTAGGATGAACTATAGCCCTCATATACAGTGACTCTCCCGGTAGATAACTAAAGTGAACTAATTTAATATTTCATACAGGAAGGACATTTATAACTACATAATAACCTTTAGTTATTGGGCAGATTGTCCCAACATTTTTAATTGTTCTATTCTGTAAGCTATCTTGTCCTTATTTTCAAAGACCTGTCCACAAGCTATGAATGGACAGGCAAAATAAATTGTAAATATTTGTTCAAAGAAAAACTTAACTGCTAGTTATTATCTTCTTTAATAGAAACTTAAAGTGTTTGATTGTTGTGTACCATCATTCATTTCTCCCCTAGACACTAGGTACACCATACACTAGAGCTAGAAGATTGACCGTGTGAGACCTAGGGAGGTAGCGTTAGGTTCTCTGCACATAATTCATCATCATCATCTATAGAGTCAGAGACCTACATGTGCTTGACCTCACACGGTTATAGCAGACACCTTTTCATTCTTTTTAGAATACCATCATAACCTCCCCAGCAAAATCAACTGTGCTACACGGCGCCACCTCACATTGGGCGAAAAGAAGTTCTCACATGATGCAGAAAAAAAAAAATAATACGCCGAAAGAAACATCAGACAAAAGAACAGATGAGGACTATCATCTCATAGGCGCATTCACGTAGTCACATATACGGGGGGTGTGCTACTATTGCTATTAACTAGCAAGAAACATCCACTGCAGCCGGTCGCCTTGCAAGAAGGTTACGCCAATGCTCGTTGTATACTTGACAGTGGTGGTTTCTGTCGCAATTAGGTTTACGTAGTTATGTGTGTGACGGTATCGTCTCCCCTGCTCCGCGTTAGTGGTTCAATAATGGAAAAACTCAGAGTATAATGATGATGGTCTTCAGATTAATTATCCTTCGCTTAAGATTACTCTTGGCAGATATATATATATAAATAGAAGAATGCTGCTTCTACTTAAGGGAGCGTCACAGGATTTTAAATAAAAGCAAGCATAACAACTGAGATTATCTAAGCTGCGATGAACTTATTATTCTCCCGCCGCTTCTGTCAAGTACTATATTTTCGCTCGTATTTTTGAGTCCCCAGGTGAAGTTAATTCTGCGACTGTTAATCTAATAACTGCATCTGGTTATGTATTTAGAACAATATAAGTCATACGGGTGAAGACATGCACTTCACTCAATAGTGGTTAAACCAACTATAGCTTTTTCTTAAACAGGTTTAATAATCACTTATAGTTTAACAATGTAAAAATAAATAAAGTTATTTATAAAAACAAAGCGATGATATTTTGGAAAATTGTGAAATGTTCGTTGGTTGCGCTGTTGTGGTACTTAGCTTCCGGTATGGGGTCGGTTGGCGTCTGCTTCAGCCGTTGGTGCTTCCTATTGGTGTCTTGGACTGAACTTCTCTACAATAGTCGTCTGGTGGTTGTAGAACGTCAAATGCTTTAAGGCTGAGGTAACTACAAGGGTTGTCAGGCATCTTCAAGACCCGTCTGATCTTGGTGTCTAGCGTCGGCTGCTGGAAAGTTGTACCACAATCTGAAAGGAGACACATGTCTCTGCTAAGTATTGGGTCTCCTGGCATAATCAGAAGGTGACCTCTGCTTCCATCCACCACTTCAGCTATATATATATATATATATATATATATATATATATATATATATATATATATATATATATATATATATATATATATATATATATATATATATATATATATATATATGTGTGATGGGGCTGTAAAGACACCCCAGCTTCCCCCTTCATGCTCTTGATGAGTGAAGCATATTTATCGCCCATATATTTTCGATGTGCGTGGAGCACGCTGGGATGTGGACAGTCTGACGAAATAGAAAATATATTAGTTTAGGCCACAATAAAGCCTAAACTATAATTGTGTGTTATATTTGATAGTCGTGTGTTATATTAAATAGCTGTAGGTTATATTTGTGTTTTCATGCCTAATAGAGCAATAAAGGCGAGTGTTATTTGCGTGGCGCAATTACTACGCGCCGCGCAGTAAGTTGAGTGATTAGCCTAGTGCCTATATAAGCATGCGATGGCCAGCAGCGGCCTATTTTGCAAAAGCCGCCCAGACGACAGAGAAACGAAGTTAGACACCAGACTCAATCTGTAGATGCCTTGAGCACATTAGCAATCGAGCACTAGCTTGGTGTTTGTTTGGTGTTTGGTTTGTTGGTTTATTTGTTTAATGTTTGCTTCAGTGTGCTCTTAGTCACTATAATAATAATAATAATAATAATAGCCCCTTCAGTCATAACTGACTATGGAAATGCGCCCCTGAGGTGGCAGCCCTCAGCTGCTTATTTTCCTGGTGCTCCTTTCGACGTTTTCTCCTCACCTCTGCTTCTTGTGTGAGCCTCTCTTCGCCCAATCTGAGGTGGTGCCGTAAATAGCATCGCCACTTAGTGCGATCGGCAGCTTCATCCTCCCATGTTGCTGGATCCATGTCCAGTGCCCTCATATCTCTCTTGCACACATCTTTGAACCTCAGCTGTGGTCGCCCAACTGTTCTCTTGCCATCTGCTAATTGTCCGTAGAAGATATCTTTTGGGATGCGACCATCTTCCATGCGGCGAACATGGCCAAGCCAGCGAAGTCTGCGCTGTCTAAGCAGCGTATACATACTTTGAAGGCCAGCACGTGACAACACCTCGACATTTGTCACTTTATCTTTCCACGAGATGCCGAGGATGCGGCGTAGACACTGCAAATGGAAGGTATTGAGCCTTCTTTCTTGCTTAGCATAGGTTGTCCAGGTCTTGCTGCCATATATGAGTGTGAATGGGTTGTAAAAATAAATACAGCTCCTGCCTCAAGAATCAGAGTTTTATTGTGATAGGGTGGGCGAGATGATGATGATGATGATGTTGTGATATTTGATCACTCTCTTGCACACTCGCAACCGACCCGATTCAACAATAAAACTCTGATTCTTGAGGCAGGGGCTGTATTTATTTTTACAACTCATTCAGTGACTAAGAGCACACTGAAGCAAACATTAAACAAATAAACCAACAAACCAAACACCAAACAAACACCAAGCTAGTGCTCGATTGCTAATGTGCTCAAGGCATCTACAGATTGAGTCTGGTGTCTAACTTCGTTTCTCTGTCGTCTGGGCGGCTTTTGCAAAATAGGCCGCTGCTGGCCATCACATGCTTATATAGGCACTAGGCTAATCACTCAACTTACTGCGCGGCGCGTAGTAATTGCGCCACGCAAATAACACTCGCCTTTATTGCTCTATTAGGCATGAAAACACAAATATAACCTACAGCTATTTAATATAACACACGACTATCAAATATAACACACAATTATAGTTTAGGCTTTATTGTGGCCTAAACTAATATATTTTTTATTTCGTCAGACTTTCCACATCCCAGCGTGCTCCGCGCACATCGAAAATATATGGGCGATAAATATGCTTCACTCATCAAGAGCATGAAGGGGGAAGCTGGGGTGTCTTTACGGTCCCATCACACACACATATATATATATATATATATATATATATATATATATATATATATATATATATATATATATATATATGTATATATATATATATATATATATATATATATATATATACATATGTACAAACATATGCATCAGAAATTTACTAAAGTGCTTGTATAAATAAACATGTACACCATGATTTCATCATCCATTCCCTGCTGTCTATGGAGTCTAGGGCCACCTCTGCTGTTGGTTCCTTGTAAGGAAACCCACATGAAGCAGTCACCATATCAAGCAGTGGTGGTTCATGAGTCACGTTATTTGCTGTGATGATGTTGCCAGCTTCATATGCCACTGAACACCCACAAGCAAATTATAAAATGCAAATATAAAATGATAAAATGTACATATTACAACTTACCCCGAGTTTTTTTTTATCGGGCGATCATAGACATTTTGCGCAGGAAACGTCCGAATCTTGTCGGACAGCTGTTTGAGATGCCATATTTTTTAGGTGTGTTAGGTCTCTAACTGAGTGCACTTGAAGTTGCATCCTAGAACTTCAGGCACAAAGTGATGTCTCTGGGGTTACTTTCTTATAATCTTAGAATTCACGTCTAGTTCTATGGCCTGTCCTATATTTTAGTCCTAAAATTCCGTGTTCCTGGCTGTCTATGATTTTTTTTGGACAAATTGGACGTTAGTGAAATAGTCTTACAACGCTGTAGAATATAAGCGAAGTTTTCGCCTACACGCCCAGGTTGATACTTAGAGGAGAAGTCCAATCAGTCGCAGTCTATCTTAGCATCTCAAACGCCAAAATAATTGCGAATTAGTGTCTGATTTAGGCAGGCCTCCCCAACTACCTTTATGTAGAACTTTACCACTTGACAACATAAGATATTGCCATGTACATTTGATTTTTCAAACTCCTTAACTATATAAGGTCTTGCTTCTTCCGTTTCTCCTGTCATGTTTACCAACTCACTACATCACAAATCTATCGCTGATAATCTCCTCCAAGATGTTACTTTCTGGTAGTTGATTATCACAACAAATTCCATCTGTCGGAATTATTACATCACTGTCCGCGTTTTAATCTTTACCAAGATTGTTATCTTCCTACGTCCCAGTGATCGGCCATGTATGTGACCACGTCATATTTGCAAGCTAGCACCATATTATGCGGCAACACGGCTTTGTGTATCTTCCCGGACAAAAGGTCTGGGTTAACAATAGGAATAGCTCTCTGTGTAGACTCTTTCTTTGTCTGGAGCTGGCGATAAGCGGAAAGTCATTGTAGCAAGTTCGTTCCTTCGCTTAGCGTCGCCGATAACAAAGGAGAAAGTAACTAGGGGAGAGGGGTGGATGAGAGGTGTGACAAGATGTGATAAGATAACCGTGGTATTTCGTGACAGGTTGTCAAATCCATGCACAGTCTCATAGTTAGTCACCGATTCTTAACCCTTTGAAAATAAAGTTCGTTTGTTCGTTCGTTCGTTCACCTTTTACATCATACATAAGGGAGCAATAATCATATTTTTTCTTTGTCTCTTTAAAGATCCGCTTGAGGAAGTATTAGTTATGGTTTTTAATTGTTTCCTAAATATATATATATATATATATATCTATATATATATATATATATATATATATATATATATATATATATATATATATATATATATATATATATATATATATATATATATATATATATATATATATACAGGGTGTTCACAAAGTCTCCGTACAATTTGAAAAAAAATCTATTAAAAATACAAATGAAGAGATAGCTTTGTGCAGTTTGATGCATATTAAAGAGTAAGGAAAAGAGTTTGCAGTTAGCATGCTAAACTGCCTTAGTTAAATATGAAACACTTCTTGAGACGTATCTGTTTTAGTGATGAGGCAACCTTTCATGTCTCAGGAAAGTTGGAAAAACAGTTTCAGGATTTAAGTATCAGAACACCCTAATGAGGCTAGGGAGCTTCAACCGAGATAGTCCAAATGCTATTGTGTCAAAGGTTATTGTGTCAAAGGTTTGTGGCATTATTGGGCTATTTTTCTTCAGAGAAAAACAAACATTCAATGCACATGTTTACATCAACGTTTTAAGGGAATTTATGGTACCACGGCTGGAAAACCTGTTCTAGCAAAAAAGGTGCACCACCTCACTGTGGACGGGGTGTTCGCCAGTTCTTTGGCAACAAATTTCCTTATAGGTGGATTGGGAGGGGAGGACCAGTTCCGTAGCCACCACATTCTCTGATATCACTCCTTTAGATTTATTCCTGTGGGATATGTTAGAGATATTGTTTATAAGACTAATGTTCGGAGCAACAACGACCTTAAGGAAAGAATCACTAACGCCATTGCCACCGTTGATGAAGCGATATTAAAGTCAACATGGATGGAAAATGAATACCGTCTTGATGTGCTTTGTACGACAAATGGTGCCCATGTAGAAATTTATTAAATTATGTCACAAAAACGTTTGAGCTATTTCTTCATTTACATCTTTAATTCATTGTTTAAATTGTACGGGGACTTCGTGGACACCCTGAACACACACATACATATTATTATTAATACTATTATTATTGGTATTATTATTACCGTGTTAGGTCAAGAAAAGTACCATACGCATGTTGAAGCAGGACCCAAGAACCTTCATGTTCAGCTGCAGGTTTGTTTTGCACACAGACGCAAGTCCTCAATTTCGGTTTTTTCCCCCTCCTAACCAAGTCGACATGACGCGTAAAAAAGCATCGCAGTGTGAACCAGCCCTAAGTCCTCCATGCCTCGATCAGCACGAGTCTGAACGAGAGAGCGAGTGGGGCGGGAAGAATGGGAGATTGACAGACTGCAAAATGTGTTCCGTAATGTGTCCTAACCAGACGTGACATCACAGGACAACCTTCTAACCACACACTGACAGAGAGTGGACCGAACGAATAAAATAACGACTTGACGTCTGCTGGGACCAGTACGTCGTTATTTCACGCATTCGGTTTCTTTTCCACCGTTCCGGAACTGAATGGGCGAAGTATGGGGGAATCTGTGAAACAATTGTGATGGACTATTCCAAGAGTTAAGTGCAGCTTTTGTTTCGCTTCTGTGATGGAAAACAGGGAAATGTTTTCGTAAATTGGAATAAAGTGAAGGATTACATGAACGCTGCTGCAAATCACGTAATGTATGTATCATTAAATTTCGCTAGTTTCCTCTGCAGGTTTTCATAAATGTTGCTTCATTGTATTTCATTTAAAGTTATATCACCCAGCTATGTTTGGGGATTCGTTGTATGTATTCTTTATTCGTACATTTATGTTATCTCACTCCTTATGTTGTTATTGTACTTTCTTTAAATGATTAACAATAAGTTAAAATAATGTAAAATAATGTCGCACCAAATTTTAAAATGAATTTTTTTTAACACAAACAACTCACATTTTAGGATAATTTATTTACTTGATACAACAATAATTTATGTCTGCTTGATGTTTAGGTTAATCCATTGTTGGTGGTCTTGTCTACACATAATACTTTTTTTTTTAAAATTTAAAATTTTACCTCGTTTTGGCAAGGCGCGCCCGGTTCAACCCTAGTCACACGGTCCATCTATTTTATTAGGGCGCATGTCCAAATTTAAAAATCCTTGCTGTCTGATGAATAATTTTTTTTTTTGATTAACTCTAGTAGAAGCTTGAGGTCCATTACATTTTGTGCTGTGTTAAAACTGCGTGTATTAAATAGCATGTTATTAATAGGCCTAATCATGTTCCTTGCCGCTCGTTATAGAGCACGAAACCACTTCTACAGCTAGTATCGTTGGAGGGAGTTTGAGCTCAAGCCTTCACGTGCACGGCTGCAGTGGTGATGTCTGTCGTAGTTTATTGTATGTTATGATGTTGCCAGCCCCAATACACAGCCTCAAATTAGATAGCTCTTACGACATTGCTTGAGGGGACCGTAGTCACGTTCTTTCTTTGTTTCCTCAAAGGCTCCTGCGAATTACTCAAGGTCATGCCGTTATTCATCATCATCATTTTCTCCTGTGCTTCCTACAGAGCATGGAGCCACACCTGTAACTAGTCCCCTTACAGGAAGCCTGAACCAGGCATTCACTTGTTCCTGCAGCAGTGGTTGCTATGGTTATTTGTTTTACTTAATGAGGTTGCCACCCTCACGCAGAACCTCACAGTAGTCGCCTTGTATGACGATCCCGTGGGGGGGGGGGGGGGGCCGCACTAGTCCTATCTCTTCTTTGTCTCTTATATTGTTATTTCATACATTAAATTCTCCTTCTTCTTCTTTGATCCTTAGCCGCCGACCGCCAAAGCAGTCAGTGGCCATCACGCCTAGTGGCGTCTTGTAGGGCAACAACGAATTGATTCCACTTTGCTCGGTCGGTGGCCATCCTTCGTACAGTGCCCCAACTCTGGTTCATTTTTTGCATCTCAGCCTCCACAGTCCTCCGCCAGGTTGTTTTTGGTCGGCCTCTCTTTCGTTTTCCTTCAGGGGTCCAAAGCATAGCTGTTCTTGTGATGGCATCGGGGTCTCTTCTCCTGTAAATTCATAATACTGGCTACTACCATTTTACTTTCAGTAATTAAACATTTTTTCTTTTTTTTCATAATTTTCTTCTTTTCTCTATTCGCCATTTTTCTGCTTTAATTATATTTCTCCTTCATTTACCCCCTCCGTGTCTACCGCCCCACCTCCATCCCCATAAATATGACTGATGTTTCTTGCTGTATATATATCTCTTGACATAGTTATTGTCCAAGGATGGTCATTGAGTTTAAGGTCGGGTTATACAGATAGACCTATGTCCCAGTTTTGTGTTTACAGTGATCTGAAGCTAAACCCTGACGATAACTATACATACTTACGCACACACACACTCAAGCGCACAAGGCACAAAATATTTTTGTAATGCGTGTCACCATTTAAAAACCGCTTCCAAAATTAACGGTAGATATGTGCTTAAGTAAAAGGTAAAGGCAGTCCCATAGCTGATACCTGCCGTAGGGTAGAGAAGTGTTAGAGACTTCACTTGTATTTAATCTCAGCTTCAGGAGATGTAATGACCGGTTCGCTTCTTCGCTGTCTTTGCCGTCTCTAACTCTATATCAGTCAGGTACCCATATATAGCTAGGTAGACTGGAGCGTGACGCTTACAGGTTTCAAACCCGGTAACTTTACCTTGTGAAGCGAGCGCCCTAACCACTGTGCCACTCGACGCTCATTTTTTTAATACTTAACATAAACGTCTAGTGTGGTTCCCGGGGGTCTCCGAGGGGTCAAAGAAAGAATAAGACTGCAGCTTACTCGGGCATATCATAAAAGTCCACTATTGTCAGGTGTTCCCAGGTGTATGGCTACCTCATCATATAAAACATATTGTCAGGTGTTCCCAGGTGCATGGCAACCTCATCATATAAAACATATTGCTCAGAAACTACTGCTGCAGGAGCATGTGCTTTGATGCAGGCTTCTTACAAGGAGGCCAGCTGGAGTGATGGTTCCTTGCTCGTAAGGAACGAAAACGGAAATTACAATGAGATGAACTGACCATAAATGATCGATCAAAAGATGATATTGAATGTTTGTTTTCATTTAACAAACTACAATTAGCAACACTATTTTTTGTTTTGTTCGTGTGAAGAAGTTGTGGGCTGGTAGACGTTTCAACGTACATGAGAATTTGAATAAACCGGTTTGTCAATGACTACATAACAAGTTGCTAGAGGTGTCTAAGGACCACGTAAACAGACTGATAAGGTGTTGGGTTAAATACTGTACCTGTTTAAAGTGCATGTTTAAGAAGTGAAGTAGTCGTAAAACACTTAAGAGGTGTCTAAATTTTGTGAAAAAGTGTTACTGTGCTTGGTAAATTATAACGTTGGAAATCCTTTTCTTCTTCTTCTTCTTCTTCTTCTTCTTCTTCTTCTTCTTCTTCTTCTTCTTCTTCTTCTTCTTCTTCTTCTTCTTCTTCTTCTTCGTACACTCTCAGACTACTTGTTTTCAAAGAAAGCAGTAGTCAGCTTGAGGATATTTGAATCTCCGTAGAGCTTTTCCACCAACTCAAACAACATCGGATGTCGGCCATTTACGCTTTCTCTGTTCCACATTTGTTGGGCAACTTTGAAGCAGATGTTCAGCAGTCATTTTATCAGTGCCACAGTTACACTGATCGGTAGTTCCTATCTTTAGCTTCTTGAATAGATGGTATCTCAATCTGTTGTGGCCAGTGCGGAGTCTGAAGATTAGCACTTGTTCTCTTCTGTTGAGCTGGTAGTCTGCATCATTTTGTGTTTGACCTGGATGCTCTACATCCCATTTGTTTCTGTATCTGATTCTGATAAAATTCTTTTCCTCCGCGAAGTTACGCTTGCATCAGGCTGAGGTAGATTTCCACCTTCCTGTGCCAATATGTTAGCCTCTTCATTGCCGGTGATGTTACAATGAGAGGGGATAAATTAATTCAATGGAAATCACTGATGACTATTATTATGAATTTTAGTGTACTGGTTTAATAAATATTATATTTATTTAATTATATATTCGAAAAAGTCTCCATAAAGTAGTTCAACCGACGTATAGAAGCCGTTTTTGAACAAATAATTCAAACGTTTTTAATATCTCAATTTGTCTGTCACTTTATTTGTCTCATGTTAACAGCCCTGAAATTTAAGACATGTACGATCATAAATCTTGGCCCACTGTTCTCAAAGCGGATGTGTGTATGTGTGACAGAACTCCAATTCAAACAACATCGGATGTCTGTTGATACAATATGGAGTGGAGAAATGGTGGATGAGTGTCTGGGGTGAATGTTGATCATAGGGCGAACCTCTTACACTGAGTACCCGGATGTTTCACGAGTTTAAACTGTGTGAACATGTGTGCAGATTTAACCAACCTTTTGACACTGTTGTACACCGGCAACTTCCAGCGGATGTTATTAGAATCCTTGTCGTTTCTGTCTCGATCTGAAGGGAGTTACAAGAACTTTTTGTTCAGCACTTCACAACTATGTGTTTCGTTCAACAAACATAACCCTACACTTAATGAGAGCTGGTTTCAACTGAAGCTTCTCATATCTGCAACTTGTTCCGTCGACGCTCACTAAAGGATGGCATCAGGGCCGGATTAAGCTAGTGCGGGGCCTGTAGCATATGTTAAGAAAGGGGCCCTATATTAAAAAAAACAATAAAACAACACAAATATATTTGAACACATACATTTTTAATTTGCATAGTAATTATCATTATCAATTAATTTGTTCATGTAATCCTATAAACTTGCCACTCATGTAGCTGGCGTTGACATAACTTTGACCACGGCAGTCTTTAATATCAATGTCATTTGCCTTTAACAAATTAAGTAGACTTTTAGTAAGCTGTTCAGCACTATGACCTTCCATATCCAAAAATGTCACAAATCTTTCAACTGGTGCAGATGGCAAAACATAGCGCAGAGTCAAAGTCAGCTGGTCCATATTAGATATATCTGGAGTAGAATCCAATGAAACGGAATAATACTTGTATTTCTTCACTTCACGGAGAATGTGATCCAGTATGCTGGATCCAATCAGATTGATGAATTCCTCACACGTTGTTTTAGATAGATATGATGTATGTCCAAATCCTTTGTTTGCATGAGTACTTATATGCTCTGCCAGAAAAGGGTCAAACTTGGCCAGTAATTCCCGTTATAAGGGGACCCAACAATTTCATCACTGCCACGAAATGAAAGGCCTCGTTCTGCTAAAAACTTCACAACTTCAATTATTCGCTCTAGAAGTTTGTGCCAATACTTTTCTTGAATGTCCATTTGTTGCACAAGTTGGGAATCGACACGTTCACCTTTGTTTTTACGCATCAACAGTGAAATTAAAGCTTGTCTATGTGAGGAGCTTTCTTCATGTCGACGCAATAGATTGCTTGCATTTTTCCAGTCATTAAACCCTTCTACAGTAAACTTTGATGAACATTCTGAACTCATAAGCTTGCATGGGAACCAGAATAGGCGCCCTTTACTTTCTGAATAGCATAACCATTTTCTTGCATGTTGCTTGTCTGTAAGTTTATGAATATGTGTAAAATAAGACTTGTGACAGTATCGAGTTTTCTTTTCAGTGTCATACGAGTACAATCGCACGGATGAAAAAAGGCACTATCAACATGTTGACATTTTTCACTTCCCTTGGATATCCAATATTCACGCTCACAGTCATCTATATTGTTCGGCCAGTCACCAATATCATTAGAGTACTTCTTCGTTTCACTTATTCTTTCACATTCAGACTCAGTGTATACTGGGTTTTGCTGTATGTTTTCTGCTGCACAGCCTGCACTAGTACTAGTTGTTCCTGTACTTCCAGCTTCAGCGGTTAGAGTACCACCAACATGAACATCAAAATATTTTGTCAGCTTACGTGTTTTTGATATCACAAGTTGATCTCTTCTTTCTTTTTCTTCCTTCGCTTTAGTTTTTCACTTCCAGAAGCATAATTACGTCCAATATCTGTGTATACTGCTCATTTTTTGAGTTTTCTAACCTTACAAATCAAGAAATTTTAATCAAGATCGAAAGAGAGTGCGAGCACGCCGTATACCTCAATTAAAACAGGAAGTTTCCGTTTCCTAAATTCTAGTTTTTACTGTTAATGCAAATTCATTTCACAAAGAAAGAAACAAAATTAGAGGGGCAGTCGCCTAGAGCCAAAAAAGTGGCTTCCGTCCAAACGTGACCAAATTTTCTACGCCGCTTAAATGGCTTCCGTCCGCAAACAGTTAAGATAAAAATAATGAAGTCACACTAAGTCACCCTCTTATGCTCTTTCTCTCACAATTTCGTGACACCAAATGAAAAGGCGCTAAAGATGGCATAAATCACAAGATCATTAGTTTAACGCTCATATTAGATGACCAAAAAATTATGTACATATTTATTGGCGCGGGGCCCCTAAAAGCGCGGGGCCCGTAGCATATGCTACTTGTGCTACTACGTTAATCCGGCTCTGGATGGCATACATAAGTGACTTCTATACGTTTTGAGATCTCTCAAACCAACAGTTCCGCAATCTTTGAAAGCTGGCCGGCAAGCGTTCTCTACAAACGATTTTCACTCATCTATCTCCTTTACGAAAGCTCACAGCCCTGTGTCCTGTCTAGCCACAATCTCTATTTCAACCTCCATTTCATTAGCCTAGCGTTATGTCGTTTGTTCATCTCCTGATCCAGTACTAGACATTTTCACGTGAAACATCTTCTTTCACATTTAGGTCGGCTAAATATGTACCATAAAGCAAACTGAGAATATCACTCAGATGACGGTCTGTGTGGTGGATTTGATGTTATGAAATGTTGTTGTTATGTACTCTTAGTGTACTGAGTGAGGTCAGCTGTGAAGGTCTCTGAATATAATAAATATTATGGTAAGTTACAGGGTACCTTTCTGCTACCACCTTTATGATCTCACTCAGACTTATTCTTTGACTAAAATGTATGATGATGATGACTACGTTTGGTGTCTAGGGTTATGTATAAGTAGTGTAATGTTGCATTAACCAACTAAACATATACACAAGTATTTTATTATCCAACAAAACACAACAGTACTACAACAATCACATACACACTACACTTTAAAAGACTATCTTAAGTAAGTCAGTGGTTGAATTTTGTGTAACGTTAATAATTTTTTCAGTTTATTATCCTGACTCTATTTTGTTTGAATCAGGATTGACAATCAAAAATGAAATCAATGGAATTATTTACAACATTCAATTTATACAATGGATCTTTTGTCCATAATACAAGTATTAATATAATCAAAGTGTGTAGGTGTAGTTTTCTAAATAGGATAATACTGGTATATGTAAAATGGTAGGTTGTTGATTATCATCACTCCCTATCGTTCATGTTCTTTTCATGTATCACAGGTGGAATTCTTTTAATTGATAATTTCAGTTTTTATTGTTAATAACTGATGTTCATAGAGGTTGAGACTCTCTGTGCCAGAACGGGCACTAAACTTCGAATGAGAACCCTGGTAAGTCTTGTCCTAGGCTCGATGGACCATCTGGTTCACTTCATAAAAGACAATGGCCTCCAGTACGTGCTCGAATTATGCAACAAAGTCAGGAATCAATCAATTCCCACGAGCCTGGTTTTATGGTACTGTCAGGGCCACAAAACCCCTGAAATAATGCATCCTTCTTTATAATAAGTATACAATAATATTCCACAGTTAACTATAGGTACAGTACAAACAAACGCATAGGGTCAGCTCTTAATGACAACCTATTGTACCATTATATTTTGAAGTGACAATGTATACCAGTATTCCTCTCCCCTAATGGTTACAACGCCTCTGCAATTCCAACAGTAATCTTTTTCCATACAATAGGATAGGTGTTGTGCTCCTTGATGACAATCATATATAATTTTGTAGTTCTACACCTCTCTGATAGGCTATCAAATGATGGATCAATCTCTAGGCTTTGCCTAAGTCTGCCATCGACTCACTTACTTACAGTCGTATGTTAGTATCTCACATTCAAACTTTATTTTAAATAAAATGGTTAATAAATTCAATCTTACCACAATTTCAATGAATATTACACACAAACAACGATGACTGGCAGATCTGGCCCAAGTTATCACTGCCCTGTCCAGAAGTTTATAATATTTGTATTTAGAATTACACTTCTGCTCTCATCGTCTCGTGGCAAGATTTTTTAAAGAAATGGCGTCCTAGCCTAACAATTTTTCCTCAATATCAACTAAGCTGGCCAATAGAAGCAGACGACTATGAATTTTAAATCGAACTTTAAAAAATCAATTCCCAAAATACTACGTTTACTACTACAAGTATATTTTTAGTGTTAAGTTAACCAATCCCCTCTTGCCTTCCTTTAAACTACAGCCAATAAAAATCTTGGTACCTTTTAGTCCTATTTACCCAAAGCTTTTTTTCAAAATATGTTATGAAAAAAATTAAGCAGGCGTGATCTTTTTTCTCGTCAGTCCGTCTTATCATACATAATATTATTGCCATTATTTTGGTTATTTTTTGCACTAGTGGGTAACTGACACCATATTATTGCTCAGGACATCATAAGGCATCCGAATATATGATTTTTATGGCCATATGTATTATGGTTCATAATTCCATATTTTTTCTATGTTAGTCTTCAAAACTAGAAACTACCACCTGTTCCATTCTTTTTCTAAATATTTTCAAAATAAATACGAGAATCTTCCGTAGTACGTTAGAATTACGTCATTCCTTATAAGAGCTAAGGTTGTTTACATGACCAATTGCCGAACACTTTTTAGTTTTGTATCGTAATTTGAAAAATGCCCAAGGCTATGTTGCTCGAGTTGGCTTTTGTGAAATCAACGCGAGACGGCGTTCTCTAGGGTCTGTCTTTCCATCCCTCCCCTCTTTTATTCTTTTATTCTTTCACTCTCGTCTTGGCAATTCGACTTGACCTTGCAAAAGTGTTACATTTAATCTCAAGGACGAATTTTTCGAAAAGACAGTATCTTTCATTCGGCTATTAGGTTTATCAAAATCGACATGCGGGCGGGCGTAGGAGAATACTACGCTGGACTCAATTTTTATTTTCTATCCTATTTTTGACTTTATGCACTAGAATATTATCTAATTTAGCTATTGTATTGAGAATATCGTCACATATCTCCCCACTTTAGAACAGACTACATGATGTCAGTTCAGAATTCGAAATACACATAGATAAATTTAAATCATTATGCCTGGTGACTACTCTGATTTTCGTCGAATGGGTGTCTACTTAAAAAGTCTGCACCTACATTCTCCGACCCGGGGATATATTCTATGATAAATTGGTATGGCTGTAAGAGCAAAGACCAACGTAATAATCTAGCAATTTTGTGTCTTGCTTGCGACAGAAATACAAGTGGTTTATGATCTGTTTGAATCCTAAATGATCTACCATAAAGATAGATTTGGAACTTTTTTATCGCCCATATCAAAGCCAGACATTCCTTTTCACTAGTTGAATATTTTTGTTCCGCTGTGTTCAGCTTACGGCTAGCATAAGCAACTGGGGTTAATTCCCCATCAAGTGAATTGGATCTTTGTAATAGGGCTGCCCCTAATCCGACGTTACTCGCGTCCGTCCTCACAACAAACTCTTGACTTAAGTCGGGCAATTTCAATATAGGCTTGCTTGTGAGTTTTTCTTTTAACTCTTGGTAGGCCGATTCACACTGCGCGGACCAAGTAATTCTATCAGGATTTCCTTTGCGCGTTAAATCCGTCAGTGGTGCACATATCGAGTTAAAATTTTTAATATATTTCTGGTAAAAACCACACAACGAGACAAAAGATCTCACATCTTTTTTTTTTCTGTGGCCTCGGAGCTTTCTTCAATTTCTCCAAGTTCTTGGGGTCAGGGGTCATGCTTCCCTGAGATACTGTGTGTCCCAAGAATTCTAACTCTTTACATCCAATACAACATATGGTCGGTCTAGCCGTCAAGTTTGCCTCCCTGAGTCTATCCAACAGCATATTCAGGGAGTTAATGTGTTCCTCAAATGTTTCTGTAGCAATGAGAATATCATCCATGAAATTCGTGATAAATGGATTTTTCAGGGGATCCAACAATTTTCGCATCATTCTAGAGAACACACTCGGAGCATTTTTCAACCCAAAAGGCAACATGTTGAATTCATAATGTCCATCCGAGGTGCTAAAGGCTAAATACGGTCTAACCTCAGGTTATACTGGAATCTGATAATAGCCTTTGCTCAGATCCACCTTAGAGAAATATTTAGCTTTGTTCAGCCTAGCAAACAGCTGATTTGTATCAGGTAATGGATCCACTTGACCTTCTGTGACAGCATTCAGTTTCCTGTAATCTATACACAGTCTGTGTTCCCCAGAGGGTTTTCTCAACAGAACTACACTAGAACTGTACGGGGATTCACTGTGTGAAATAATTCCTTCTTTCAACAAATACTCTATTTCTTCCTTTAAAGCTGTCTCTTTTGCAAACGGGATCGTATAGGCTCTCATACAGATTGGTGTTGGGTCTACAAGTTTCATATCATATTCCAATAAATTTGTATGCCCCGGTTTGTCCGTTAACACATCTGCATGATCATCCAAAACCTTTTGAACTCTCTCCCTCTGATTTTTCGTTAAGTGTTTACTGATTTTTACCTGTGCGGCTGTCTCACAGGGATGTAACGGATATTCATGAGAGGTGAGTGGTTCGTTTTTCATTCCCGTTGCGATGGACAAGGTTAGTAAGTGTGTCTCGTCCTGATTTTCTCTTTCCAGATATTTTTTCAGGAGATTCACATGATAGATTTTCTCTTTCCCCTTTTTATCTATCTTATAATTTATTCTAGACACCTTCTCTAGAACTGTATATGGACCTTGCCATCCAATCTGCAACTTATTACTACTGCCTGGTAATAGAAGGAGGACCTTCTCTCCCACAGCTAAATCTTTATCCTTCGCCTTCTTATTATAATAGGCAGCATGTTTTTTCCTGGCTTGTCTCAAATTATCATTAGTAAGTTTCCAGCCAGTTTTAAGACGAGTGGTCAGCTCGTTCACATATTGATATGATGAGGTGATATTTTCTTCTGCCTTATCATCAGTCCACGTCCTCAACAACGTTACATATGGCCTTTTAATTTTACATACTTATTTTTCCTGGCACTTGTCAGGTCCTTTACATTAGAAGCCTTATAGTGAGGACTTTTCTTCCTAGAATCATCACTCACAAATCGTCCACTACCAATTCTTTTCTTGGGGTTTTCCCCCACTTTAAATTCCTTGTGAGAGATCTCCTCTCTCTTTTATTTTCCTCCAGTTCACATAATTCCGACCGAGGGATTGTCGGCTTATTCTGGGATACAACCAATTTTGGCCCTCTGCACAGAGTTGCCATGTTAATACACTCAAGTGAAGACTGTGTGTGAAAAGGGGGTTCCCATTCCAATTTGTCTACATTATTAAATTTATTTTTATTTTTCCCACTTGTGGGGGTTCCCTCATGCAATCTGCTACATGCTTCTACAAAATTCTCAATGTCGACCTTTACGTCGGGCCAATAGTATTTTTGAGAAACTTTTTGGCAGATGGTACCTATTTTCTCGTGGTCCCCATCTTTTCCAACATGTAGTCTCCTTATTATATCTGCCCTATATGCCTTTGGAAGGACCAGCTATCCGTGACCATTGGATCCAGCTCCAGCCTTCCTATATATCAATTTGTTTTTCATATAGAAGTCTCCCTTGCCTGTAGGTGTATGACATTTGGGCAATTTCTTAAAACAAGGCTTGAGGGTCTTATCCTCAGCCTGCGCCTTCCTCATCTCATCTGGATGGGTATTTATTGGGTTTTCCTCCTCCTTTTTAGACTGTGATCTGGTCTGCACTGTTGCCATGATTACAGGTCTCTTGGGATTCCCCAAGAAGACATATCTACACCCCAATATCAGAGGGTAGATTGGTTCATTTATCATTGCTGCTTTGATGATTCCTTCCACATATCGCGTTTTCACATTTATCCTGGCGATGGGAAGTGTCATGGTCGCTACGTCCTTGGTTGCAGTTTGGATCTCCACTGTTTCTGTGGTGTATTGATCTGCTTGCACCAGGTGAGAACTCACAACGGAATCATAATCCAATCCAGTATCATACAAGCACCTTATGGTGACTCCATTACATATTACTTCTTCACACACTGGGGATGATACGGTTCCTGCTGTTTAGTAGGGTTGGCCTTGGCTCCCTTTCTCCCCGTTTTCATTGCAGCGAAGTTAGGAAGTTTCCTAGTACACTTTTCTGTGTTATGGTAGTCCATCTTACACCATTTACAATATAATCTACATTTATGAAAAGGTTTTCTTTCCTCATATTTTCTGTCATTGAATTGTGGGTTTTTATTTCTATAATCATTTCGTGGCCTATCAAAATGTTGCTTACCTTTGTTTCCCTGATCTTTGTTGTCAAATCTGTTAGAGTTTTGAGGCGCCTTATAAATGTCTACCTGTTTCTTTTTTGTGCCAGCTACTTCTGCTTGGGCTGCCTGATACCTCTCAGCGACATTGAGTAACTCACCCAGCCTCTCTGCACCTTGTTCCATGAGAAACTTTCTCAAGTCTGGAGCCATGGACTCTCAATTGCTCAATAAGGATCATTTCTTTAAGATCTTGGGTTTTCCCCAGAGCAGTCCATTTCTCCAAGTAGGTCTCTAAACGTGCAGAGAACTGGTGACAGGTCTCACCCGACAGTAGCCTTGCATTCCTAAATTTTTTCCTGTAAAATTCTCCATTCTTTTCATACCTTAACAAAAGAGCCTGCTTTAACATGTCATAATTGTCTTGATCATCCCTGCTCATTTTGGCAAAAACTTCATAAGCTGTTCCTCTAAGCCCCTGGGATAACTTTAGGCTCCACCTTTCTCTCTCTCTAAACCATACGTGGTAGCCAACAGTTCAAATCTACCCAGAAAACTTTCTATGTCATCGTCTTTCTCAACAAAATGGTCTAAATGAAAACCCATAGCTGAGGTTGAGGCTCCCTGACTAGCAGTGACATCGGAGGTAAAGGGGCTGGCACCATTTTCAGGAGCATGGCCTTGTAATTCCAACTCCCTTAGTCGTAACTCGTGCTCCCTCTGCAATCTTCTATCTTCTGCTTCCCTTTCAGCAGCCAGTCTCTTTTCTTCTTTTTCTGCAGCTAATCTTCTTTCCTCTGCTTCCCTTTCTGCAGCCAATCTCTTTTCTTCTCGTTCTGTAGCTAATCTCTTTTCTTCTCTGTCTGCTTCTAATTTCTTCTCTTCAAATTGGAGCCTTTTAATCTCCGCCTCCCTATCCGCCTCCAATGCCCTAGCCTTTTTGTCAGCCTCAATCTGCAACCTCTTAATTTCTTTCTGCTTCTTTCTCTAATCTTTTATCTTCTCTGGCAATAAATTTATCAACCTCTGAAGTTACGTACTGGACCAGCTCTGGTCCATCCATATTCATTTCTTTAGCCGTCTGCACAGCAGCAGATCGAAACTTTGCCAGATCAGCCATTCTGTACTATGCAACCTTTTAAAATTTCTAATTAGACGAGTATCTAATTATAACTAAGAATTTCTAATATGACTAAGAACAACCACAGGCACCGATAGCTCAACCACTATTTTAATTCCACAAAGAATACTTTTTAATTTTATTTTACCGGTATTTAAAATTCCCGGGACTTGAGACCCTAATATACTTTATACGAATTTAAAAATCCCGGAATCGAGCTACCCAATATATGTGGTGGATTTGATGTTATGAAATGTTGTTGTTATGTACTCTTAGTGTACTGAGTGAGGTCAGCTGTGAAGGTCCCTGAATATAATAAATATTATGGTAAGTTACAGGGTACCTTTCTGCTACCACCTTTATGATCTCACTCAGACTTATTCTTTGACTAAAATGTATGATGATGATGACTACGTTTGGTGTCTAGGGTTATGTATAAGTAGTGTAATGTTGCATTAACCAACTAAACATATACACAAGTATTTTATTATCCAACAAAACACAACAGTACTACAACAATCACATACACACTACACTTTAAAAGACTATCTTAAGTAAGTCAGTGGTTGAATTTTGTGTAACGTTAATAATTTTTTTCAATTTATTATCCTGACTCTATTTTGTTTGAATCAGGATTGACAATCAAAAATGAAATCAATGGAATTATTTACAATATTCAATTTATACAATGGATCTTGTGTCCATAATACAAGTATTAATATAATCAAAGTGTGTAGGTGTAGTTTTCTAAATAGGATAATACTGGTATATGTAAAATGGTAGGTTGTTGATTATCATCACTCCCTATCGTTCATGTTCTTTTTATGTATCATAGGTGGAATTCTTTTAATTGATAATTTCAGTTTTTATTGCTAATAACTGAGGTTCATAGAGGTTGAGACTCTCGGTGCCAGAACGGGCACTTAACGTCGAATGAGAACCCTGGTAAGTCTTGTCGTAGGCTCGATGGACCATCTGGTTCACTTCATAAAAGACAATGGCCTCCAGTACGTGCTCGAATTATGCAACAAAGTCAGGAATCAATCAATTCCCACGAGCCTGGTTTTATGTGACTGTCAGAGCCACAAAACCCATGAAATAAGAAGGTTATGTATCCTTCTTTATAATAAGTATACAATAATATTCCACAGTTAACTATAGGTACAGTACAAACAAACGCATAGGGTCAGCTCTTAATGACAACCTATTGTACCATTATATTTTGAAGTGACAATGTATACCAGTATTCCTCTCCCCTAATGGTTACAACGCCTCTGCAATTCCAACAGTAATCTTTTTCCATACAATAGGATAGGTGTTATGCTCCTTGATGACAATCATATATAATTTTGTAGTTCTACACCTCTCTGATAGGCTATCAAATAATGGATCAATCTCTAGGCTTTGCCTAAGTCTGCCATCGACTCACTTACTTACAGTCGTATGTTAGTATCTCACATTCAAACTTTATTTTAAATAAAATGTTTAATACATTCATTCTTACCACAATTTCAATGAATATTACACACAAACAACGATGACTGGCAGATCTGGCCCAAGTTATCACTGCCCTGTCCAGAAGTTTATAATATTTGTATTTAGAATTACACTTCTGCTCTCATCGTCTCGTGGCAAGATTTTTTAAAGAAATGGCGTCCTAGCCTAACAATTTTTCCTCAATATCAACTAAGCTGGCCAATAGAAGCAGACGACTATGAATTTTAAATCGAACTTTAAAAAAAACAATTCCCAAAATACTACGTTTACTACTACAAGTATATTTTTAGTGTTAGGTTAACCAATCCCCTCTCGCCTTCCTTTAAACTACAGCCAATAAAAATCTTGGTACCTTTTAGTCCTATTTACCCAAAGCTTTTTTTCAAAATATGTTATGAAAAAAATTAAGCAGGCGTGATCTTTTTTCTCGTCAGTCCGTCTTATCATACATAATATTATTGCCATTATTTTGGTTATTTTTTGCACTAGTGGGTAACTGACACCATATTATTGCTCAGGACATCATAAGGCATCCGAATATATGATTTTTATGGCCCTATGTATTATGGTTCATAATTCCATATTTTTTCTATGTTAGTCTTCAAAACTAGAAACTACCACCTGTTCCATTCTTTTTCTAACTATTTTCAAAATAAATACGAGAATCTTCCGTAATACATTAGAATTACGTCATTCCTAATAAGAGCTAAGGTTATTTACATGACCAATTGCCGAACATTTTTTAGTTTTGTATCGTAATTTGAAAAATGCCCAAGGCTATGTTGCTCGAGTTGGCTTTTGTGAAATCAACGCGAGACGGCGTTCTCTAGGTTCTGTCTTTCCATCCCTCCCCTCTTTTATTCTTTTATTCTTTCACTCTCGTCTTGGCAATTCGACTTGACCTTGCAAAAGTGTTACATTTAATCTCAAGGACGAATTTTTCGAAAAGACAGTATCTTTCATTCGGCTATTAGGTTTATCAAAATCGACATGCGGGCGGGCGTAGGAGAATACTATGCTGGACTCAATTTTTATTTTCTATCCTATTTTTGACTTTATGCACTAGAATATTATCTAATTTAGCTATTGTATTGAGAATATCGTCACAGTCTGTCACATTTCAGTGTTCATTACACAGTAAGAAACTTACATGCACTCGTTTTAAAACAAAGATATGTGGTGCTGTCAGTTTCTGGAATATACGTTTCAGTCAATACAGTTCGATGTCTAGAGTTCCCAAGTTTACGATCTTTGAACATCAACTTATGAAATGGCTTTCAACCGAGCCAACAGTAACTCCTTTGTAATACATGACAACATTTATTCGCAAAACACTGATGCATTTATGGTTCGGTATTTGCATGACACATCCTCAAAGTCATCTTGATAATAAGGTACTTCTAGTACACTAATGATTTCCATCCAGGGCATATACATAATCCCACATAGGTTCCAACTCGGAACACGTTAAAACACAGCTATCTCTTAAAGCAGCTGTTTTCAACCTTTTTGAGTCCATGGCTCCCCTGACCAACTAAAATCTTCCTGCGGCTCCCCTGTGGGAACTGGTAAAAACTCTAGCGATGTTTTGACATTTAGCCTAACTTTTTTTGAGCAGGAGAGCTTTGGAAAGACGTTTAAACAATGTAATTTTTGTATGTAATTTATAAAAAAATGCAAGTGGACAATCTGTGAAAAAATTACACGTACAAGAAAAAATATACACAAAGTGCACTTTGAAAACCCTTACTATAAAAAAGAAAACAGCACAGATAAAGTAGTTTCTTTCTAACATTTTTTTTATATTTTTGTCTGAAAATCATTAACTGATATCATGCACTCATGATTCAATCTCCATAACAAAAAACGTGTACAGTAAAACTAAAAAAAAAAAAATAATGAATAAAGTACCAGTCACCTCAGTGTGAAACTTGAGCTTGCTTGTTGTTACACAGCTGGTCAAATCTTGGCACCAATTGAGATACAACTACCCTCATTTCCTTCTCCACATCAAGTCTTGATCTGAACTTGGTTTTTATGACAGCCACTGCTGGAAACCCAGCCTCGTTGAGATAGGAGGTTGCAAAAGGCATTAATATCTTCAGTGCTCTCTTGCTCAAGCTTGGGAACTCCTGTTTTACTGAATACCAAAATGTTGGCAATGCCATGGATGGAAACTTCGCTTGTAGTGAAGAGTCTGTTGAAAGTTCTATCAGTTCTTCCTCTTCTGCAGTACTGAAGTCCGAAGGATCATCACTACTGAAGGGATTTTGAACCCACTGAAACCTGTCAGTTTTCAGGAAAGTATTTTTTTCAAAATGAACACTGAGTTGAGATAAATGTCCTTGAATTATAGAAACAATTTCTGCACTAAAATCTATTTCATTGTCTGTAATGAACTGCTGCAAATCTGGGAAGTAGTCTATTTCTCATCCTTCATTGATTTTTCTCTTCCTACGATGGATGAGAATGCGCGGAAATTTGATAGGCGGGTCGGGGGAGCGAGACTTCAAAGGTGGCCAACATCAAAAGTGAAATTTCACCGAGGTCATGCAGGTTGACGAACACCAAAAGTGAAATTTCACCGAGGTCACGCAGGTTGACGAACACCAAAAATGAAATTTCACCGAGGTCACGCAGGTTGACGAACACCAAAAATGAAATTTCACCGAGGTCACGCAGGTTGACGAACACCAAAAATGAAATTTCACCGAGGTCACGCAGGTTGACGAACACCAAAAATAAATTTTCACCGAGGTCACGCAGGTTGACGAACACCAATAATGAAATTTCACCGAGGTCACGCAGGTTGACGAACACCAAAAGTGAAATTTCCCACAGCTCTGTGTTTTCTTTACAGCTAAATACGAAAAAGATCCACGCCCATCCACGGCGCCCCTGACCGTCAGTCATTGCGCCTCAGGGCGCCGCGGCGCTCAGGTTGAAAACCACTGCCTTAAAGGGAAAATATAAACAATGATCTCCGTCGCTCCGTTAAACAAATCGACGTCACATGCGAACTACGCATAGCGACAATAAAAGAGTGCCGCACTTGCTAGCACCACAATTATCTTCATTATCACCCTCATGTGGCGGGCAAAAGCGTGCGACACAAGATACAATCAATGATCTCCCTTGATATATATCTCTGACTTTTGCTAAAACGATAGCAAAATAGTGTTGAAGACAAAGATAGCTTTGCTAATTCCAACGTCACGCTCTGATGTTTTATTCAAGGTTTAGCGATGTTACCTCCCACGTAAGTACAGATGTGCATTTTTCATTTATCTTACCGGTAATCGTTTTGAGATCTTAATTTTCGCTATGCAATCTTATGTGATGTGTTTAGTGGCAAATTTAATTGAAATGTGGGTCAAACGTGTACAACCTGGAAGCTGGTCACTAGAAGGTGTTCGTGTTGCAAGATGTGCTTGTAACTCATGACCGAGATATAAGGGAAGGGGTGGAGAGAAATACAAGCAGAGTCGGCTCTTGGATACCGGGAGCCGACATGAGGAAGGCGCTGAAATGCATTAAAAATAATAAAAACATTGATATTCTAATAGAACAAGAAAGATGAAACATAAAATTTAACAGTAAATAATTATTTGCTTATATGAAAGTGGGCGCCCGCACTGGACCTCGCACCACCCTGAGCAATCCACAGGGCCAGTTCTGATTACAAGGGTAGTTGGACACTAGTAGCTGAGGTCATTCTTCTGTTAGTTGCTTCTTTTTCTGTTCTCTCTCTCTGCCCACCCCCACCCCCCACTTGCTCCCCAGTTCAAATGTTTTCCCCTGGTCTTCCTCTTAAAAAAAGGGTGGAGTCAGACACTACATCAAAGAGGATGGAGTGGAAATGAGATTTTTAGCCGTAACGGAGGTGAGTGAGCAGTTTATTTACGGGAGCACAATGAGGATTTTTTTCGAGGGTGAGGAGGGGGATGGGGAGGAAGATTATATCCGTGGTGAAGTCAGGCACGTACAAGTATTGTCCATGCCTCAGAGCACGTACTTCAGAGACAAACAGCTCTCGTGTCAAGCCACGCCGAGGCTGAATATTGAATCTGTCAGTCTGTGTTATGTCATAAGTTTGTTTTTTAATAATTATCATCACCATAATTATCTTTCTTCTCCTCGTGGTACACAGGCCTTTCAGCCAATACACGCCAAACCTTCCCAACCTGTACCATCCGTTTAAGGCATTTCATTGTCTTCTGTATCCCCTTCATTTTGGTGGCTAATTCCCGTCTCCATTTTTTTGTGTGGTTTCTTTTACCTGGGCAATGCCAGATCAAGCACTGCCTTATAATGCTATCAATTGGTGGTCTCAGTTTTAGTGCGGTCCAACACCAGCGTGTTCCCCTCACACCGTGTTCCAGTAAGATGTACGTGGTTGGTATAAAGTGTAAGTTATGATATAGATGTGTGACATGTCGCATTACGTATAAAATAGATGTATAGTGTACCAGATATAGCAAGCAGTGTAAACTGGCAAACGACTTGGTGACTCGTTTTGCCATCTTTATAATATCTCTATGATGGCCCCTTCACCTGCAGCCATTCATTTAAATATTCAAAGCCACACTTTTGATCATGACATCCAGGTCATTTAGATATACTGTTCAAAAAAAGAAACGCATAGCTACTGAAGGCACACACATAGCCATAATTTTGACATTCAATAACTTTTTAAATTTAATGAGTTAATTGTTCAAATTGCACACAAGAATACCTTAAGGCTGAACCAATCAATTGACAGTTGTTTTGCATCTGGGTCACGAGAGTTTTTTGGCGTACGGGCTTTCCCGTTAGTAAGGTGTGTGGCCTCCTCTTGCATCGATCAGCGACTGGCATCTCCTGGGCATGGATGCGATCAGACGTCTGATGTGGGCCTGTGGGATGGCTGCCCACTCTTCCTGGAGTGCCTGGAACAGATCACGACGATTGGCTGGAGCAACGTCTCGGCGACAAACACGTCTATGCAGCTCATCCCACAGGTGCTCAATCGGACTCATGTCTGAGACAGGGATGGCCAGGGAAGGGTGAGAATGTTGTTGGCAGTCAGGAACTGCGTGGTCAACCGTGCACAATGGGGTCTGGCGTTGTCTTGTTGAAACACAGACCTTTGGGCAGCCAAAAGTGGAAGGACATGGGGTCGAAGAATTTCATTGACGTATCGTTGCGCATTCAAGCCTCCTTCTATGTGCACAAATTGACTCCTTCCGTTGTAACTGATCATTCCCCACACCATTGCACCTCCACCACCGTGCGGCGGAGCTTCATCAACGCAATTTTGGGCAAAACGTTCATTTCGCCTACGATGGACCCTACGCTGTCTATCATGACGCTGCAACAAAAAGAAAGATTCGTCACTAAACCAGACACGTCTCCATTGATTACCAGCTGCCCAGGGACGATGCTGGTTGGCCCAAAGAAGTCGATTTTGGCGATGGCGGCGCGTAAGGACAGGTCCTCGGGGAGGTCGTTGTGCCCAAAGTCCAGCGTCATGCAGTCTATTCCGGACAGTTTGATCAGACACATGACGTCCTGCAGGCAATGACTGGGCAGTTGAGGAAGCTGTTGTAAACCTGTCTTTGAGGTGACGAAGCCGAATAAAGCGATCCTCCGCTGCTGTTGTCACTCTGGGTCGTCCACTGCGATGCCGGTCTTCAACTGAGCCAGTGGCTTGGAACCGGTGCCAAAGTCGACTGATGGTACCATGATGCACTTTTAGATACCTGGCAACCTGACTTTGACTTTCGCCTGCATGCAGTCGGCCAATAGCTATGTTCCTTAAATTTATCGATAGAGACGCCATAAATGTCTGCTTGAAAATGAACTGAATTTTTTGTGTGTAGCGTTATCCTTTTATAGGGTTTAAGTTGCGTAGTCAGTGAATAGTGTTCACCCCAAATTTTGTTGCTTTCACGTGCGCGCAACATGAGCTGTGGTCAAAAATTGCGTCATAAACACTATTTACCACTGCGTTGTAAGGATTACAAAAACGAACGCAATTCAGGACAACACGTGTATTTGACACTGTAAAGAACATTTGAGGCTGGTTTTTATATACCCTAGCACCAAATTTTACTTACAAGCTCATAAAAACGCGCCCTCGGATAGCTATGCCTTTCTTTTTTTGAACAGTATAGATTCATTTTCGGAAGACATCAGTCGGTTTTAACTTAAACAACATTTGATCTAATTTACGGGATGCCTTTAGCCGGGCGGCCAAAAAAACCCAATGCTCTTTTGTCTGAGCGACCTTCTGTATAAATGTACCATTTATTTCCCTATTTCTGTTACCAGTTTGTTTCTTCACTGCTTCCCTCTCTCCTCCTTAGCTGCTCCGTTGTTTTTATTTCATTCATTTTCTTCAATTTCGTTTCTAGTTTCTAGTTTTTAACTGTATTCACGCACGAAAGTTATTACCCCGGATCTACTGTATTCAGGTAGCCATTTTGTCCATACTGAAATCCAAGGCTTGATCAACATAAAATATTTCCATCTAAGGGTCGTATAATTTTTAGATATTTTCACGCATTTTAATGTAGTTCTCGCTTTCTTTGTCTTGTGTTTTAGTTTATTTGTTCTTGGTTGAAGGCCGTGTGGTCGTAACGTGGGCATTTCCTTTGTCCTTTGCCCTAGAATAAAGGCATTGCCTAGTTTTATTTACCCGCCGTTTAAGATATGATGCAAGACGTTGGGCACTTAAAGATAGTTTAAAACAACAGACAGACGACAGCTTCCAGGACACCAGCTTTTAGATCTTACAGTATTTATATTTTTCACATACTTAATTAATTACGGTAAAGTACCAGATTAAGTAGACTAAATGTCGACAGGGTATTATGTCAGTTTTATCGTAGGAGGGTACAAAAGAAGGAGATCGCCCATATTCTGGAACAGAAGTGAAATCGTAAATCGTGCCAGCTGCAAGCACAAACTCATACTAGCCACCTCTTACTTCATGCATGAGGGAGCTGTAATGTTATCCTTTCTCTGTCTCTTCTTCTGGATCTATACGGAACATTTCCATTTATATAGGTTCCATTTATAATCTTATGTCAGTTGTTTGACTTAGCGTCCGATTGGCAGAGTGGTGAGAGCGCTGGTCTCTCGCGGCAAATGTGCCGGGTTGGATTCACGGTATCGACACGTTTCAGTCTACCCAGCCGTAAATGGGTACCTGACTTTGCATTTGAGATAGGGAAGGAAAAGACAGCGAGCAAGGAAACTGGTTGCCCCACCTGTCGATGCTGGATCTAATATAGTGAAGTCTCTAACACTTCACTCCTCTGCGAAAGTATCTCCTATGGGACTACCTTTTTACCTTTTTGTTTTGGTTATTTCTGTACCTTATCTCATTAGCCCTTGATATACGTTTCTTTTGTTCACATCTCTTTCTCTTTTTTAACACTGTCATTGATAACAGCTGGGTCAGACCCATTTCCCTACACATTATTATATTATGGGATAGCCACGTGCCAAAACATGGCGGAAAATACTTATTTAGGGCTCTGTTTGCTGCTTGTCCTGGTGTTAGTTCCCGTCTGGTCATTTCATTCATAAAACATTTTGCTTCAGACAGTACGGAAACTGGCACAAAAGCGTAGAAGCTTCATCTACGATCAGCCATTAGGCTTCACTGGCTATATATATATATATATATATATATATATATATATATATATATATATATATATATATATATATATATATATATATATATATATATATATATATATATATATATATATATATATATATATATATATATATATAGTGTAGATCGTTATGTTTATACTTTTTATACTTACCCGAACTGCATGAAATAAATGGGGAAACATTCCAGAAATTTTGTCACCGAAAAGCAACAAAGGCAGGAATATTTCTGAAGAAAAACACCCGGCGCCATGAAGTATATTGGGAACACACTGCGTGTTCTTTCATCAGGCGCGCAAAATAGTTCTCCGGCCGGAAACGCGCCATTTGGAGGGGGAGAGAAATTGCAACTTTCGTGGAAAAAAGATGGGACAAAAGTGACGGATGATAAAACAGTTTTGTATGCAGGGAATCAAGATTCATTATTGTAATGTCCTTTTGTAAAACTAACAGACTACGATTTCTATCGGTACGTTAGTACATCTGTGACTGCAGCTTTATTTTATCAATTTCCAGATTAACAGCAAATTATTTATGTGAAACTTTATACAGAACATTATAACAGACAGTAACCTGATCATCAGAAGCGTCCTACCGTCAGACAAAAGTTTCAAGTTCTTTATGTTTTTATCACCCCAGAGAGCGCAGGATTGTCGTAAATTTATTTTGAGAGAAAGAGTCTTAGAAATAGTGGTCCTGTTTAGAGTGGAGAATGAAGGTGAAACCTCAGTGATAATAAGGGTTAGAAAGTAAATAGTTGCTTCACAGAGTGCTGGGGAGAGTAAGGACAGACTTATTTACGACAATCGTTACTCTCAATCTTCTCCTCAAACTCTCCTGGTCAAACAATTATTTGCCAGTTTCCAGACACTCACCTGCGCTCACACCGATTTGGTGCTTCAAACACACAGACGCACGTGAATACAAACTATATTAAACAGATATGGGAAATTTGGGCTTTGGTATTCCAACACAGTACTAAATAAGTTTATGCTGTTTATTAACATTAAAATCAATCACAACAATTATCATGTGTTACAGGAAAAATATCACAAGTACAGAAAATACAATTAACAAGGTGGGGGGGGGGGGGGGGGGGAAGAAGAAGATTGGTATCGACTACGCCCTTCCCGCTTGTATTAGACAAAGATAAACCCAGTCCAAAGATAGATAGTTACCAGGAACATAGGTAATGTAACCCAACAGTGAATTGAATTACTCTGCAAGAGGGGTTACAATATTAGGTATGGGTGGTAGAAAAAAATCCTGTTATTCCCAATAGTTTTTCCCTTAACTAAGCAAATGAAAAGGGGGGGAGGGTTAAACAGCGTTAACAAGATATCCCACTTAAAGGAACAATGCAGGATATACAGAAAATGTATTACCTGGTAGGCAAGTTAACAAATGGTTTGCAAAAATTAAATCTCCTGTCATTCATGCTCGCTCGTGAGGGCCCACACTCATATGCTCACACTCACTTACCGATTGTAGCATCAGGCACTCCATAGAATTATATAAACAGCAATTACACTCTTGACATATGAAAATGTCTGGTACTTCGATGTCCCGCCTCAGATTTAGCGAGGTTGGCTGATAACAAATATTCCCACTTATCGCCGGACGTGAAGCCTAAGAGTTCTTGTGTTTTATTATATAAAAGGAGTCTATGGGATGGCACTGTCACAGTTCGATACAGGGGTGAGAATGGAGTGGTTTCTTTAATTTCGCCGCTGGTGGTAAAATTCCTTCAATGCGTGATGATAGCAACTGACCGGTAAGTTTTTAAATCCAGTGAGGAAAAACTAGACCCAGTCACAGTTCAGGTAAATATGTACTCTCTCACAGCAGAGCAGTGAATAAAATATCGCTACTGGCAACTGTTCTTCTTCCAGTTTATCTTACAGATTGTAATTTAATTTGATGGTTTATTTAAATGTTCTTGGGTGGGCTTTCTTTCGTGTAATTATGATAGCTAGGCCGCATCGGACCGCCACAAGATTATATTTAAAATGTTTCATCAATATATCTGGAAGTTTAAGAACCGAGTCTGGAAGACTCTGTATGATTTCTTGCTGGGATCGCAAAGGTTATGTGATCATTCTTTAGAAAAAGATAGAAAAACCATGACAACATAATCATACAGCAAAAATCTAATAATATTCTAACGCGCGATAAATTTACCGTTAAGACTATTTATATACACTCGCGTATTTAATTATGTATTTAAGAAAACACTTCGCGAGTCTAATGGTTAAAACACACATCTATATATATAGAACTTAACTAAATTTATTAATTATAAATTCCTTCGCGACTTTAAAAGTTACTTTAGCATTTAAGCATCTATTATTTTTTTGAAATATTATAATAGATAGATGTATCATTAAATTTACCACTGGAACTTTTGAGATGAGTTTAATTTAATAGATTTAAATAAACACAAAATCCAGTGAAATAAAATGAAAGCACTAGACCACTGATCACTTTAACATATATATTATACCGTGCACAGAAAAAGAAATCACTCCAATGTAGCCACCAATTCAGATTGAAATCTAGCAAAATTCTACTATAGCTAGTGAATCTTAAATCTCTGGCGAACGAATGATAAAATGGCTTTCTTCGTGGTCTGTATATATCTAACTGGAATGCAAGATTGGGGGGACATGTTAGAATTTGACACCTTTTTAGATCTCAGGAGACTTTCGGGGTTCTGACCGCCAGACTAAAGAGAGATGCCGCCCCTGGTTTCCCGTATCTCCGTTTGCTGCGTCCGCTTTGTCTCTCCCGTTCGTGTCCACTGCGATCGGTTCTGTGGTTAACACAGAGATGCGAAATGCCGGCAAGAAACTTGAGTCGTTCGTTTCAGGGACCACTACTGCCTTTGATAGCATGCCGCTAGTCTTTCCTGAGATCCCTCAGTGCCTGTTTGATCGTGTGCCGCTACTTTCGTTTGATTCTGACAACGCCCCCACTGGGTCGGCGTACTGACCAAGTTAATGAAAATAACTGCATATGATTGCTCAAGAGATATCCGTGGGCGTGATTTAACCTCTCCTTAAATCAATGCGATGACCAGAATGTACGGTAGATAAACTGTCCACATATTAATCAGCAAACGTGTTGACAAGTCTACTCTGCTCAGACCCATATTAATGAGCAAACGTGTAGTTCCACGTTTCTGTTGTGCATAGCTAATGAGTCCAGGTGGAAGCATTCCCGTTTGACGAAAAGTTACCACAATATTTGGGGGCACTGATGTTATCCGAAGGGGTCGTTACGAAGGGTATTACCATATCATCCAACACTTCAGGGTCAGCTGAGTTCGTCTGTCACAAGGATCACTTAAGCCATGACTCCCGAGTGTCATCATACTGTTAATTTTGTTCACCTGCTTCTTCTTGCATCCTTAGCCTCTGACTGACAAAGCCGTCAGTGGCCATTACGCCTAGTGACGACTTGTTCACCTGCACAAGGAATTAACCCAAATTATGACATCACATACACTTGTATGTCCTGATAATTTCATAGTCACACTCCATCTTGTTCAAGTTTCAACGTTTTCTCTTGTTTTCTCTTCAGTTGCCATATAAACATCTATAGCCATGTAATTTTTTTGTAAGCGTTATATACGTTAGCGCCCCGTATAGTTCTGGGCGTCTCTGCTGAGGCAAATAAAGGGTAGGACTACTACCCTCTAAGGAATGTCGAACAAGGCAACTAACATGAGGTTGTACATGAGCTTGTACATGAGGTTGTACATGAGCTTGTACATGAGGTTGTACATGAGCTTGTACATGAGGTTGTGCATGGGGTTGGCAATCTCATCATGTGAAAAAAATTACTACAAAAACCACGTCTGCAAGAGCATGTGATTGCCTGTGCAGGTTTCCTGTAAGGAAACCAGCGACGGTGGTGGCTCTATGTTCGAAACGTAGCAAAAAGGATAGTGATGATGATTTCTTTTAGCGCAGACTCTGACGTTTAATAAGTTGGAAACTGTTGGTCCTCCCAGCCTGGATGTAATTAGTTTAAAAAAAAAAACAGAATTTGCCTATTTTAATATCGCAACATAATATACACTGTATCTGTTTCGATGGGTACCAGGAACAGATGAGACCAGGTAGGCAATTCTAAACCTGACGTGGACTCTCGTTTATGACACGTCTCCATTACCGTTCTACCTCTTCAGGTGTCTTTTTGATATAGTGATGATTGTCATTCATATTCCTCAATGGCGATAATTTTCTTTCTCTTAAGTGAAGTGTTTATTTTATTTTTTTTTCGCTGCTGATGTCTGCTTTTTATTCTGTAATATTGCCCTATTTCTTTTCCTCCTTTCTGTAACATGTTTGTAATTCCAATTTTTCTTATGAATGTCCATTTAAACTAAATGCGTTTTACACAGGTGTGATGAATAGACACCTAAAGGTAGACAAAGTTAAACCGATAGACACCTATAGATAGATGCGGTTATACCAACAGACACATATAGATATGTATATATATATATGTATATATATATATGTATATATATATATATATATATATACATATCTATATATATATATATATATATATATATATATATATATATATATATATATATATATATATACTGGACAGTTTAAGATCGTGCCATGAAAAGAAGTCAGAAACAGAACTGATAAACAACTCAGGGGGACAGGAAGTAGTGGACAGACATGATCACGTACGCCAAAGGGCGCGGTACTTAAAGAAGAAAAAAGATTTAAAAATAAATAAATAAATTCCCGTTTATTCCTGAGTCTCTGAGGAGACAAGGAAAGAAAAAAAACTAATGCCTCCTGTCGCGGCTTGTCTCCCTTGATCTGCCATAGTGGTCCACGAATGGCCCAACCAGGGAGTAGATTAATGAGTTTTACAAAGGTAGCAACATTCGCTCAGGATTACTCTTGGCAGAGATGTAATTAAGAGGATGATGTTCCTATTTCAGGGAGTCTCACAAGGATTTCTAGGATTGAATGTACAACAACTGCGTTTACTACGTTTGTTGTAAGATTTTATCCCCTGCGAACTTCTGTGAGATAGATATTTGACTAGTAGTTATTGAACCCCCACCCGAAGGTAATTCAGCAAAGTATTATTGATATGTTAGCTCTGTATAAGTGTATTTTTTTTTAAAGAAATAAGTTAACTGGTGCAATAATCACTTTCAATCAATCGAGTTATCAACTCCAACGAAGGATATATATATATATATATATATATATATATATATATATATATATATATATATATATATATATATATATATATATATATATATATATATATATATATATATATATATATATATATATATATATATATATATATATATATATCAACAGGGTATATTTATGACATATAATTGAAACAAAGTTAAAATTGGACAATGGGTAACATTAGAAACAGTTAAATAATTAGTATATGATCTTTTAGAAAATTGTAATTTTCTTCATAGAAACATTTAGTGAAATAATATTTGGGAGTCCAGTATCAGTGTCGATTAGTTTACACTGAGCTTCATAGGCGGTAACAATATCTTCTCTAAAGTCTGGTGTAGTTAGTGTTCGTTCTCATGAAGTCTTAACTATACCTTCTCAAATCAGGAGTCGATTAGCATGTTGGATCACGTTCGTCACTTTGCGAGAATAGATGCCACAAATGTCTCTTCGGATGTTTAGACCAGTCTCTTATATATGCTGTCCAGAGCTTAGTACTAGTAACTAGTATCAGGAACTGAGAGAATTATAAAATCGAATCTCCCTTAAGTCTTATGTCTCCTGATATAAGCATCAGACGACCTCCGCATTCTTTCACTATTTCATCTTCCTCTGAATTTTCCTCGATCATGAAATCGTAAACCCTTGAGTCAGATGAAAGTGGGTTTGGAGAGCGGAAGAATGCAAATGAATTATAATTATTTATACATTAAGCTCAAACAGAGTATTGACATATACATTATCATATCATCGTCTCCATTCTGCTCCCCGTGGAGCATGAGGCTATCTCTGCTATTGGTTCCTTGCAAGGAAACCCACACGAAGCAGTAACCAGCTCTTGCAGTGGTGGCTTATGTGGCAAGTTATTTTTACATGATGAGACTACCAGCCTCATACACGACTGTACATCAACAAATTATTCATGTACTTCATGTTAAACACTTCATATAAAATACAAAAATGTTCATATACACTTACCAATTTCTAGAAGGGATGCAGCCGTTTAGTTTGTACAATGTAAAAAATATTGCTACAGAAACGAAAGCTGTTAGAGTACCTGAATGCTTTGGGGTACACTCCCTGCAAGAGAATCAACTTCGGTAGCTTCTCCATGCTTCGTAAGTAGCGAAAAGGTAAATAATGATAAATAAACTACATGGTTGTCGTAAAACGTGTGTGTAAACCCACTTCTTTGTTAATACACATTGTCGAGATACAACTATGCCCCAGCCAATCAACGAGCAACGTTCACCAGTCTCTGAGCCAGAATAAAATTCGGCATAAGCCCTGTTTTTCGGGTCTCGGTCACGGCCATCTTGTCTCCCAATATGGCGGTAGACAGAATAAAATTAGGCATAAGCCCTGTTTTTCGGGACTCGATGTCGGTCATGGCCAGAACGAAGCCGCTGGCTATTAAAAAGGCTAAAACGCCGGGAACCAATCAATAACGGTTCCTTACGCAGTAAAAGTTACCTGCATCTACCTATATATATCGGGCATGTTTTATTTAAAAAAATCACACACACAAACACGAGGCCAGCACGAAAGACTGGGACAAGAGAAATCTGTCAACCTTTGATTTATTGCTTAACTGCGTGACCGGGAACTCTTGCTTCACTAAAGTCGACTGCCTTTTTAAATCTTAGAGGGTAAGTATACTTACTATACTTGTAGGAGAATAGGCCTACAGCAGTCATTTATACTACCTATATGAATGTATCAGGTTACTGATTGTATCTTAGGGAATTAGGTATAATGATTGTATTTCCTGATACGATTGATGAAGACCAAATCCAATAGGACTCATACTCCAATCTATTGTCTCATATAACTCCAATCTATTGTCTCATATAAAACCAACTGAAATATAACCAAAACAGTCTTTGTTAGGACTCATATAACTCCAATCTATTGTCTCATATAACTCCAATCTATTGTCTCATATAACTCCAACCTGAAATATAACCAAACAGTCCTCGTCACATACAACTCCTATCATCAGAACACAACAATATTGTTAGGATATACGTTACCAGCCAGTATAGCACTTGTCAGAGAGGGCCTTGTATATTATAGGGGGAAGGAAATGGTTGTATCACACCTAGGTGTACATATTATTGGATGTATTCATTATTTGAATTTATATGATTGGAAGTATTCATGTATTAATTTATCAGAAAGAATGTTTTGCAAATAGACACCTGTCTTGTCTCGCTATTGCTAACTCATACTGAGCCATTGATGCGGGGAAATAAATCCTTATAATATTATGTATGTATTCAGGAACATTCCTCCAGACGTCCTGTATTATATCTCTTGAAGATATCTGGGCCAGCTGAGCACCTTTCCAGGGATATCCTTATTGATTCATATATATTATTACATTCCAAGTAATATGGCCAAACACACAACTCTCTCTGGCCCGCACCACAGATACTCAGTTATTAAGGCCGAACTTCTTGGCACATTTGACACGTTTATTTAAACAATACTCCACATTGCATATGGTAAGACATCAAGGCTTTTACTAAGCACAGGTCGCTACTGTCCTCGATTCTGATACTTTCAGTTTTAATGGGACATTCACTTACGTGCTCAAGAATTTCACACAATCTGCTTAGACTAAACTGACATTATACAGTTAATACATGCATAAGGCAGTGATGGTAACATATCTTGCAGGTGTAATATGAATATGCCCAAAGGCAATTAACACAATCTAAAATCAGGTCCTACTGGACACCTTCCATGCATACTGGTCCAACGACACAAGCAGAATCCGGTTCAGAGACGCGTTCGTGTTCCAGATTAACAAGCCATCGTCTGCTACTATTTTGTGCAGAAGTCAAGACGTCACTTCCGGAAACTAATGACAACGGTCTATAAACAATAAACATGGAAGTGATCGTATACAACCAATCTTATGATATTTAAACATAACATTTACTCCCCCCTGCAGTAAAATAATGAAAAGGAACTTTTCATTATTTCCATTGCAAATCTATAAAATCACTGGAGTAACCAGATGACACAAGAATCTCCTACAACTGTCCCCATAGATTAAGCACCTAGATGCGTGCTCCACAATCGACAATTAAACACACAAGGTGTGGAATCCAGTAATGAGATCACTAAATCCAGTGTCTATTTCAGAGACATCTCTTTTGACACTACTGTGAGGTCACCATATTAATAATAGGGTAGTGCGAAAAAAAAACTGTCACTATGTGTCAGTCAAGGCACTCATACAGCACACCATGTCAACAAGCACCTTATGTGTTACGTGCAGTCTTTGATATCTTACAATATTATACATTGGTATTCTTGTTATCTTCGCAAATATTTTGAAAGCAAAATAGTGCTTAAGGGAAAGTCATTATTGAGTTACTTCCCTTGAAAGTTGTGTCGGCTCTTTCGATCAAACTCCGCGGATAAATCCATTTTACTGCGATTTATTCGTTGTTTGGGTAATAATAGATTGTTCTTGCTTCAGAATATCTATGGCCTGAATTTATGTGTATTGTTTGTCTGAGTAGGACGAGTCTGTCTTATATCTGTATATCTTTACATATCTAAGTCGAACTATATGTTCTGTTGTCTCTAGAGAGGTCGAAGGCTATTCGGCGGATGTGTCGCTAGAGTGTGGTGTGATTTGGCTTCGTCCTGATAGGGACTGTGTTTTTCCATGTCGGCCTGTCGCCGGGGAAAAAGTGATCTCAGTATTTGTGGGGAAGGTGATAGTCGTCTAAACCTATCGTGTATGCTTTACCCCAGTGTTTAGTCGTATTGCCAAGGAATGGCAGTTTCATATTTCCTATACCAAGGTAATCAAAGATACTCTTATGAACTCTCGATCGAAGCCACCATTTTCGATAGTTACGATTTGAATGTCTAAGAGAATATATTTGACTCGATGAAAACGACTTCGATTCCTAGCAGCACTATATCCTGTAGATTGCAGTCAATTGTTCATGATCAAATCTACAGAGCAATGAAATGTTTTATGAATGACTAACTTTAGGACAGATTCATTATCTGTATCCAAACGTGAGTGACAGCTCACGAGTGAAGCCATCTTGGAACCAAAACATGTAGTGACTTTCAAGAAGAGAAAAGGGATGCCCGTATTATCGCTTGTTTAGTCCAGAGATCACTGCTACACATGAGAACCCATTGCTAGCGGTTCAATATTATTATATGGAAAAATATGTGCTGAACATTATGTTGAAGAATCGTCGCTAGACGAGATTAGGTTTAGAAGCCATCTGAAATATTGTTTATAAGCTGACGTGCTCAGTCAGTGAAGTCAGATGATATATGTATGGGCGATACTGAGTGCTTGGCTACTGACAGTCCATTATACATTATTCTACATGAGTGCCCATGTAACATTGCAAGACCATTTATCCACTGTACTATGATGTATTATGGCAACCTGTGATTTGTCACTATCTGTGCTGTCGAGTGTGTACGTCCAATTAAACTTTAGAAAAGGTACACAGTCGTTGGTGTCGATGACTTCCAGCCATACATGAGTGTGAGAAAAGAACATTTGTCAACACCACGAACCTTTATCATCATTCGCACATTATACACTCAATCCATGTCTACACACCACTGCGTAGGTCAAGTTGACATTCCATACACTACAGTGGAGCAAACAACACCATAGAGATCTTATCAACTGATGATGATGATGATGTCTGCTTCCATCCACTTATATCTATCTTTTGGTGGATATCATTAACGGGAATAAAAATCCAACGTTATCAACTTTATCAACTGGTGGACCAGCTTTCTGGGTTTGACCTCGCAGAAGTTCAGAAGTCAACAGATTACCGATACCAGACCGTTTCCTGTGGCTGATACGACACACTTGCAGTATTGGTTTGCTCTTTGTCAACACTTCGTCACGTGACCTGCCAGGTGAATGCAGTATGTAGGTCAGCGTTGTTGACATTTTTTACATTAGACATTATAGAGTTTCACAGAACAGTTGGATCAATTCTTGTCAATGTTAACAGGAAGACAGTATTTGTGAACTAAGAAGTCCTATTTTCATCGATGGATCTTCTTGTTTTCCATATATGAATTTTAATATTTAAGGCCAGAATGTTTAATTGAATAAAGTGGCAGTTTGTTTGTTTTCATAAAAATAACTTTGCCATTACTGTAAAACTGAGCCTATTTTGCAACACATACTATCATACACATAATTTATATATATTTATGTTTACATGTTATTTGTTTGTATAGTATGTTAGTTTCTATGTCAGCGGGTTGTGTTTAAGGTTGGGCGGCGTCCTCACAACAGAATATCCCACGTCATAGAGGGTCCGTTGTGGGCGTTTTCTATAGGTGCAATTTTCTTGATTGAAAATTTGCTGCGACAACTGTTGCTTTTGTGTTAGCTGTGAAGTCTGTAATTATTGTTATTTTTGTAATATTTCTTTGTTCTTTAGTTTTGTTTTGATTTGTTTGTAATTTGTTGGTCTAACCTTTTCTATCTTTCAGTTCTATTCACAATTTATATTCATATATTGTGACGTCATTTGTGTTGTTATTCTTTGCAGATTCAGTGATTATTTTCATTGATTTCCCTATTTGATTTATTTTGATTTCTGCAAACGTTCTTGTATTGTCAGTCCTATTTGTACTTTATGTATTCTGTTGGTTGACATATGTTTTATATAGGTATATTTCATAAGACACAATTGCCTGTGCACTGCACTTGGATTATGGTATAAACCAGTACCTGATTATTATTACTATTATACAAGACCTTATTAAAGGCTTGTGACCCACAGATATTGGGATAGTATACTGATTAATCAAGTCATTGAGAACTTGTGGTATTATTATTGATTCAGGTGATTAGTATTATTGTTAGACATCATGTCTACATTAGAATACTTCATTACACAAGGGAAAGCCCTTGATAAGACTGGTCAACAATTAGAACAATGGGCAGTTGCTCAATATGACAAAGCATTAGCTGCAGAAGAGAGAAGAGCTATGGCAGAAGAGAAAAGATTAGAAAGAGAAGCTGAGGCTGCTGCTGAACAAAAGAAATTGCAGATGCAGGTAGAGGAAAGGAGATTTGAAGCTGAACAAAAAAAATTAGAAAGAGAAGCTGCGGCTGAACAAAAAAGATTAGACAGGGAAGCTGAACAAAAAAAATTAGAAAGAGAAGCTGCGGCTGAACAAAAAAGATTAGACAGTGAAGCTGAACAAAAAAGATTAGACAGGGAAGCTGAACAAAAAAGATTAGACAGGGAAGCTGAACAAAAAAGATTAGACAGAGAGGCTGAAGAAAAAAAAGCAATAAGAGAACATGAATTTGAGTTGGAGAAATTGAGATTGACAAGTATGAGTAATGTTAATCAGGCATCTAGTGGTAATGGTAAACCTTCTACTTACAAGGTTAAGGTTCCACCGTTCAATCAGTCCAGTGACGATATTACATTCTGGCTGGATAGATTTGAACGTTCTTGTCGTACACATAATGTGGATAAATCACAATACGCTAATCAATTATCAGAAAACTTGAAAGGTGAATCTTTGACTAGATTATGCCTTGTAGGAGAAGCAGATAAGGATAATTATGATGTCATTAGGGCGGCTTTGATAAAAAAATATCAGCTAAGTGAGGAAGGCTATCGCCTTTTATTTAAAACGATGGTACCTGAGACGGGTGTAGAATTCTCAGAATTCACTGCAAAGGCACGTCTCACAGTTGATCGTTGGATTGAGCTTTCCAAAACAGAAAAAACGTATGAAGGACTTATGGATTTGTTGCTCAGAGATAAGATTATGTCATGTGTGAACAAACCTTTCCTTGAATTTATACATGAGCGTAAACCCAAATCTCTAAAAGAAATGGAAGAATATTGTTCCCAATATGTCACTGCACACCCCGACGTGACTTTTGGCAACACTAAGATTAAGGAGAGTATGCCAGTTGCTTCAGCAACACCATACAATCCCAATTATTCACACAGATTTCAGGGACCTCAAAACAGATTTGATAAAAAAGGTAACCATAATAGTTATCAAAACCAAGGTAACCAATCATTTCAGGGTTCTTCTTCAAAGAACTGGAGACGACCTGATAGCTCTCGACACAGGGGTGGTCATAATTATAGGAATTTCCGTAGAGGAAGTAATTATAGAAACTATCAGGGTTATCCGTCTTGGAGTCAACAAGATCATAATTACAGAGATACTCATTATAATGAATATGATAATGGTAACCAAGGGAACTATGACTCAAACCCAAATAGGGGTTACAATAGAGGTAACAATAACTACAGAGGTGATAATAACCGAGGTAGATCTCAAAACAAAAGACATAAACCACATTTTCAGGCAAACTCTGCACAACAAGAGTCCCATGAAGCCTATAAACAGAGTAAAGATAATAATGATGCTAGTAATATGGCATGTGCCGCTTTTGATTTTGGGAGAGCATCTCAGTGCCCCCAATGCAAAACGTTATTTGAGCCAACCACAGTGTCTACTTTAAGCTGTGGCCATCCTCTTCCTGCTCTTCCAGCATCAGTCGCGCATGATGGAAGAGGTTCTCTTGTCTTACATAAGGGTTTAGTGAATAACAATCCAGTCTCTGTGCTATTTGATTCTGGATGCACCACAATTGGTGTTAGGCAGTCACTCGTAGATCCTTACCGTGCCACTGGACAAGTAGTCAAATGTGTAACATTTGGCGGCACATTAGAGAAATACTCTACTGCTATCATTAGGATTGCTACTCCTTTCTTTACAGGAGATGTACACGCATGTCTTCTTCCGAATCCGATCGCTGACCTCATCATCGGTCGCATTCATGGAGTCAAGGAATGCACTCCGCAACAAATTTCCACGTGGGAAAGGCAAAACATGCAGATTGCTAACGCTGTAGTCACTAGAGCTCAGGCTCTTAATATGCCTCAAACTTCATCTACTGAAGATAATGAAGTGCATAACCAAGATAATCCCTTGGTAATTTCTCGTGACTCGTTTATAAAACAGCAAGAAGATGATCCCACTCTGAAGAAATTCTTCATTCTTGCAACTAAAGGTGATCCGAATAAAGACACAAGTCGTAAATCGTGGATTACAAAGAAGAATGGCGTACTTGTACGTATGGTTCAAGACTCCATTACGTCAAGTCATTCTCAAATCCTGGTTCCCAAGAATTTGAGAGTTAAAATTTTGCAGCACGCTCACGACTCTCAGTGTGCTGGACACATGGGTTTTTCCCGTACTAAGTCAAGAGTCCTTGCGGCTTTCTTTTGGCCATTGGTAAACAAGGACATACGGATTTATTGTCGATCTTGTAAAGTATGTCAGGAAGTTAAATCCAAAGGTCCACGGCATGCTGCACCCATTCAGGCGGCGGACATTCCTATTCGGCCGTTTCAAAAAATGGCCATAGACATTATTGGTCCATTTAAGATCAAGTCTGCCAGAGGACATCAGTTTATCTTGACGTGTGTTGATATGTGCACACGTTGGCCAGAGGCTATTCCTCTGAAGAGCATTACTACTGCTGATATTGCAGATGCTCTTTGGCTTATATTTTCTCGTCTGGGGTTCCCCGGAGAGATATTGTCAGACCATGGCACCCAACTAATATCAGATACCATGTCTCAAGTAATGTCTACTCTGCAGATAGATAGATCTTTAAGTAGTATCTACCATCCAATGTCTAATGGTATGGTCGAACGCCTTAATAGAACACTTAAAAACTTACTGGGGAAGATAACTGAGGATCATCCTCAAGACTGGGACAGAGTTTTACCTGCGGCCCTCTTCGCTTACAGAGAGGTACCCAATGAACATACGGGATTTTCTCCCTTTGAACTCGTCTTTGGCGCGCGTCCGCGTGGCCCTATGTCGTTGCTTCACGATCTCATAACATCTGACAATATTGACGATGACACAAAGTCATCCTACGAATATGTCATCGCGTTGAGACAAAAAATTATCGAAGCATGCAAATTAGCAACTTCTTCTTCTGAATTTGCGAAACAGAAGGCAAGGCAATTTGCCAATAAGAAGAGATGCTTACGACAACTTTGTCCTGGTGACAAAGCATTTGTATTACTACCTTGTAGGGAAAACAGATTACTTATTTCTTGGAAAGGTCCGTACGATATAATATCGAAAATTTCCGATGTCGACTATATTGTCGATATTGATGGGAAGCATAAAACCTTCCACATCAATATGCTTACTGAATTCCATGAACGTCCGGATTATTTGCAACCCATTTTCCAAGCAACGGACAATTCTCCAGTACAACATGGTCATTACTCATCACTGTCCGTGATACAGGATGAGGAAACAAGTTTTTCAGATGTAAATCTTCCTCTTCCAATGATCCCACTTCATTCCAGTGAATCATGGAAGAACGTTACTGTCTCTCCTGATTTGTCTCTAGGAGAACAGCGACAAGTTTCAACTATGTTGCAAACATTTCAGGATGTACTCACTGACATCCCTGGACAAACGAATGTCATTCAACATGACATTGTTCTAACTGACCATACTCCTATTAGGGTTAGACCTTATCCTATACCTATACATTTTCAAGCACAGGTCGAGAAAGAGTTGGATGAGATGATAGATTTGAAAATAATCGAACCATCCACCTCTGCATATTCTTCGCCGATGGTTATTGTGCGTAAAAAAGACAATAACATACGTCTTTGCGTTGACTATCGAAAATTGAATCAAGTAACGAAGTTCGATGCCGAACCTATGCCTTTACTGGAAGAGCTACTTACTCGACTCTCCAAATCTCATTTTTTCACTAAACTTGATTTGTCTAAAGGATATTGGCAAGTTCCTTTATCTGAACGCGCCAAACCTCTCACGGCTTTTTCAACACCTAGAGGTTTGTTCCAATGGAATTTTATGCCTTTCGGTCTTATGAACGCACCAGCTACGTTCGTACGCATGATGCGCCGAATCCTATCTTATCGGTCAGATGTCATTGCATATCTAGACGACATCTGTCTTTTCAGCGATACTTGGGAAGATCACTATTCAGGGTTAGATGAATTGCTGTCTACTTTGCGTGAGCACAACCTGACAGCGAAACCCTCTAAAGCCTATATTGGTTTTAGCGAAATTTCTTTCCTAGGCCACCGAGTTGGTCATGGTTTCCTAAAGACAGAGGACCATAATACTAGTAAGATACTTAACATCTCAATCCCTAAGACTAAAAAACAGGTGAGAAGTCTGTTAGGTCTTATTCAATTTTATGGCAGATTCATTCAGAATCTATCCTCTATCATGGCACCTCTCTCAACACTTCTAAAGAAAGGTTCGCCTAATGTGGTCCACTGGTCTCAGGAATGCCAATGCTCTCTGGATAAGATTAAAACATTGTTTTCAACACCACCTATTTTAGTGCTACCCACTAAAGATAAGACATTCGTTCTTCGTAGTGACGCTTCATCCACTGGGATTGGAGCGGCACTAATGCAAGAGTACTCTGGAACTCTGCATCCTGTAATGTATATTTCCAGAAAACTTAATGCGGCAGAAAGGAATTATTCGGTTTTAGACCGTGAGCTATTAGCTATGGTTTGGTCGATCCTCAAACTACAGAGATTCCTTCTAGGCGCACATTTCATAGTAGAAACCGACCAAAAAGCTCTTACTGCTATACAGAGTAAGAATTTGAAGAGCTCGAGGTCTACTCGATATGCAATTGCTCTTCAACCTTTTCATTTCTCTGTGCGAGCTATTCGTGGATCAGATAATGTGATGGCAGACATTCTGTCAAGATGCCCACATGATTCCACATAACTATTAGGGCTTAGACTTCTTGATATGTCTAGTTCTATAGTAGTTCCTTTTCTATATCATGATAGATACACATTTGTAATTTAATAATATAATGATTGTATCACTACATAGCGGTTCATTGATGTTTATTCACCGCTGTGCTTTGATGATTTTTTCTTCATAAATCATAAATTTAAGATATCTAATACGAAATGATGATATGAATTTTTTAGGCATTGTGTAATTGCCAGAATTGTATTATACTTTGATGACACCTTCCTGGAAAAATATACTTGTAGAGAAATAATTTCTCTCAGTTTATGAGACACATTCTCACCAGTCGCTCCATAAGTCGACTTAGCCTCATATTAGGCGTTATAGGTATTCCTGATATTTTCATCTGCGCATTATTCATGCGTTGTGAGCCTATTGTACGTTGCTCCTAGATGTATTTCAAAAAAAAAAAAAAGTTCCATTTTTTTTTCCCGGGAGGTGTGGTAAGACTGTTACGTGCAGTCTTTGATATCTTACAATATTATACATTGGTATTCTTGTTATCTTCGCAAATATTTTGAAAGCAAAATAGTGCTTAAGGGAAAGTCATTATTGAGTTACTTCCCTTGAAAGTTGTGTCGGCTCTTTCGATCAAACTCCGCGGATAAATCCATTTTACTGCGATTTATTCGTTGTTTGGGTAATAATAGATTGTTCTTGCTTCAGAATATCTATGGCCTTAATTTATGTGTATTGTTTGTCTGAGTAGGACGAGTCTGTCTTATATCTGTATATCTTTACATATCTAAGTCGAACTATATGTTCTGTTGTCTCTAGAGAGGTCAAAGGCTATTCGGCGGATGTGTCGCTAGAGTGTGGTGTGATTTGGCTTCGTCCTGATAGGGACTGTGTTTTTCCATGTCGGCCTGTCGCCGGGGAAAAAGTGATCTCAGTATTTGTGGGGAAGGTGATAGTCGTCTAAACCTATCGTGTATGCTTTACCCCAGTGTTTATTCGTATTGCCAAGGAATGGCAGTTTCATATTTCCTATACCAAGGTAATCAAAGATACTCTTATGAACTCTCGATCGAAGCCACCATTTTCGATAGTTACGATTTGAATGTCTAAGAGAATATATTTGACTCGATGAAAACGACTTCGATTCCTAGCAGCACTATATCCTGTAGATTGCAGTCAATTGTTCATGATCAAATCTACAGAGCAATGAAATGTTTTATGAATGACTAACTTTAGGACAGATTCATTATCTGTATCCAAACGTGAGTGACAGCTCACGAGTGAAGCCATCTTGGAACCAAAACATGTAGTGACTTTCAAGAAGAGAAAAGGGATGCCCGTATTATCGCTTGATCAGTCCAGAGATCACTGCTACACATGAGAACCCATTGCTAGCGGTTCAATATTATTATATGGAAAAATATGTGCTGAACATTATGTTGAAGAATCGTCGCTAGACGAGATTAGGTTTAGAAGCCATCTGAAATATTGTTTATAAGCTGACGTGCTCAGTCAGTGAAGTCAGATGATATATGTATGGGCGATACTGAGTGCTTGGCTACTGACAGTCCATTATACACTTATTCTACATGAGTGCCCATGTAACATTGCAAGACCATTTATCCACTGTACTATGATGTATTATGGCAACCTGTGATTTGTCACTATCTGTGCTGTCGAGTGTGTACGTCCAATTAAACTTTAGAAAAGGTACACAGTCGTTGGTGTCGATGACTTCCAGCCATACATGAGTGTGAGAAAAGAACATTTTTTGTCAACACCACGAACCTTTATCATCATTCGCACATTATACACTCAATCCATGTCTACACACCACTGCGTAGGTCAAGTTGACATTCCATACACTACAGTGGAGCAAACAACACCATAGAGATCTTATCAACTGATGATGATGATGATGATGTCTGCTTCCATCCACTTATATCTATCTTTTGGTGGATATCATTAACGGGAATAAAAATCCAACGTTATCAACCTTTATCATTATGTCATGTCAGTCTCCCTATTTATCAATGACATGCATAATTAGCAATCAAAGACATAATAGATCATATGAGGCAGACAAATCAATTCATAATGAGTGACTGCGACATTATGTCAAAATAGTTATCAATGTTTGTATGTATGTAGTGTGATGGGATGACTGATCATATTAATACACTGTAATGTGACAATATATTTTAAGTTATATATGAACACATTAAAATAATCCATTACACTATGTATGTAACCTCCTGCGGTTTAGATGAATTAAACACATATCAAGTAATTAATGATATTAATTATTTAATGTTAATATTGATTGTTGCACGAGAGTTATTTTCAATCACGTATTTTCGAACAAAGTTCCATTAGATCATAATTCTCACACATTTGTAGATTATCCTCGAAGATGCAAAGTCATTTTCATCTGTAATAACACATATGTCATTTGAAACATGTAAGTTTCATGTATTTCAACTGTCAATGTTTGTCTTCCCTGCAATAGGAATGGAATTGAAAGTCACTGTTGTCCATTCTGTATTTTACCTTTTTCAAAGTCCAAGTTGAGATGAAAAATTTATTTTGTTATGTCCCCTTTGAATTTTCAGATATCGGCATTTTCTAGTTGTTTCCCTTTTTATGCACGTAGCAGTCCATTTTAAAAGGAAAGTTATTGAATAATTCAAAGAATGTGTCTTGAGCAAATCGCATTGCCACTATATCTTGAAAATAGTCATATTATAACTTTGCATGTAGTATAGCAGTATAGTTCTTGAATAATCGTATTAGTAATCACATGGCAAAGGGTTTGATATCTTAGCTGATCTAGGTTATAAGTAAAAACATCATCATCATGTTGCTTGGCATACTGTTCGTAGTTTAACAAACTGTTTCTGTACATGACGAAACACTGTGGCAGAAAATGTTCTGAAGTATGTACCACTCTTGTCAACGGATGGTCCATGTAGCAGTTTATACAACGTTAAAGTTGTGCCATTGTTTTTGACTTGTAAACAGCAACATAACGCAGGCTTGATCCTTATAAATGTGTTGAAGCAGAATTTGATTCGTCAACCAGTGGATGTTTCACACAGCGAGACAGCACATCGGCAATGACATTAACGCTTCCCTTGATAGGTTTTATCTGGTATTCGTAGGGTTGGAGAGCCAGAGAGGCACGGGCAGCTCTTTCGTCTTTGAAGCGTGCTGTTTTCAGATACGATAAGGCTCTCTGGTCAGTTTCCAGTGTAAAACGTGCTCCCAGCAAGTAGCGCTGTAATTTGGAAAAGCAAAATACCACCGCAAGTAGTTCCCTCTCAATGATGGGGTACCTCTGCTCCGTAGGCGTCAGCTTTCTACTCACGTAGAGTGTGGGATGCAGACAGCCATTCCATTCCTGCAACAACGAACCGCCAATCGAAGATTTTGAGGCGTCGACTCTGAGGGTAAAATGTTTAGCAGGATCAGGCAATCTCAAGATAGGCAATTTTGAAAACAACATTTTAATATAATTTAAGGCAACATAACAATCATGGCTGCATATAAATCTATTGGGTGAATTTTTCTTCACAAGGGACGACAAAACAGATGTAATTTCAGAAAAATTAGGGATAAATTTACGATAAAATTTGAGTAGACCGAGAATACTTCTAACCTGTTTTTGTTTTGTTTTGGGCAAATCAAGGTTAAGAATTCTAGATATAGTAGTATCGTCAGTTTTCAAGAAACCTCCTCCTACTTTATATCCTAAAAATGAAATCTCCTGAAATCCAACTTTAGTTTTAGATGGACGTGCAGTTAAATTATGGAGACGTAAAGTGTGAAGTAAGGAGTGAATACCTTTTACATGTTCATCCCATGATTGATGAAACAGACAAATGTCATCTATATAGGTAATAAGATCTTCTCTATCGGAGAAGATTCTGCGCATCATGCGAACGAAGGTCGCAGGCGCGTTTACTAAGCCAAAAGACATATAGTTGAATTCAAATAGACCTAATGGCGTAGCAAAGGCAGTATAAGGCTTGGATTTCTCCGTTAATGGCACTTGCCAATAGCCTTTAGAAAGATCGAATTTAGAGAAGAATGTAGCAGAAGCTAATCTGTCTAATAAAGACTCTAACACTGGGAGTGGTTCAGCGTCATTTATGGTCACAGAATTTAGACGTTTAAAATCTATGCATATGCGTATAGATTTATCTTTTTTCCGAATCAAGACCATCGGAAAACTGTAAGGGGAATGAGATGGAGAAATGACATTTAATTTCACCATCTGTTCTAGTTCCTCCTTAACTTGAGTCTGTAAGTGTATAGGTATAGGATAGGGTTTCAACTTAATAGGTTGAAAATCAGTAAGAACGATATCATGTTCGATGATATCGGTATGTCCTGGCACATCAGTGAGGACATCAGCAAAAGACAGTAACAATTGAGTAGCCTGTTCTTTCTGGACAGAAGACAGCGTTGGAGATATGGAAACATCTTTCCAACTTTCATCAACAAGTGGTATATGTTAATTCTTCTCCATGTGAGCCTGAGCTCTAGTAGTCACAGCATTTGAACAAAGTAAATGTTGTTTTTCCCATATCTCGATATCCTTCTTTGAACAATCATGTAATTTAGGTATGTTTCCTAAAATAATCCCAGCAATTGGATTTTCCAACAGACATACAAGTGTTCTTCCTGTAAAATATGGCGTATCCAAGAATACTTCAGCCGTGGGGTAATATTCTACAGTTCCTCCAAAAGTTATGTATTTCACATGTTTTCCTGTATAGTCCGACCAATGCTCTTTGAACTCCAATAGTGGTTGCCCCTGTATCGCGCAAAAAAGAAACCAACTGATTATTGACAAAGCCTTTATTTAACATTAATGACCCAGTACTTTCAAATGATGGCATGACTGGAAGGGGATGTCCACACAATAATCTTGGGACTCCTTGAGGTTGAAATAAATATTTTGCAATTAGTACAATTATCACTATTTGCTAAATCCACACTGCATGAATTTGCATGTGCTACTATAGCATCATGGTTATGATCATTATCATGCACTACAGCATTAGTACGTTCAGGGCCTCTAGATTGCCTTGTAGTATTGTTATGATAAGATCTTTTATTCTGTGAATTTTGATCATTACCCCTGTAAAAAGATTTTTGACCTCTATTTTGTTTAGGGTTATATCCTCCTCTATTTTGCCAATTATTTGATCTAAAAGAGGTTTGTGGATAAAATTTTTCCTCTTCATATGAATTGAAATTTCTTTGAGGTTGATGTTTATTAAAGTTATATCTACCTCTGTTCTTGCTGTAATTATGTGATGGATTAAATCTTTGATTCCTATCCATACTGTTTGATCTGTATCTAGGTGCATTGTCCTGAAATGACCTAGCATATGCAGCTGGTAATGATTCCTTAACATTGTTTTTACTCAATATTCTGTTAGGATGGGCAACTTGATATTGACGCCCTATTGTTTGTAGTTTAGTCAGATTCTCAGGTTTTCTTTCCTGTAGGAATGCAAGAAAATCAGTACTAACTGATGACAAAACCTTGTCTCTTAGAATTAAATCTGACAATCCTTCAAAAGTTTTCTCAGTTTTGGATAACTCAATCCATCTAGAAAAATTTAATTTAATAGCTGAAATAAATTCAGTGAAGTCTTTTCCAGAATCTGGGTACAAAGAACGAAATTTCTGCCTATAACCCTCATCATCTAATTGATACCTCTGCAATAAATTCACTTTAACAGCTTCATAATCTTTTCTGGTTTGGTCATCCAAAGTGGAGACTACAGTTAATGGTTCACCTACCAATAAATTCATAAGTCTACAGGTCCAAGTAGATTGTGGTGAAGTGGGATGTTATAAATATTTATAGGGGACTTAGTGTACTGACTGAGATCAGCTGTGAAGGTATCTATATCTATTAAGAGTAGTGTATTATAGATAACCTTACTTGCTGCCACATATATATATCTATCTCAGTCAGAATTATTCTGGAATAGTGTGATGACTACGTTATGTGTCTAGGGTATGTGTATGATGAAGTGTAAGTCACAACAACAGACAGATAAACAATTTAATTTATTCCACTACACTTGACAACAATGTGACACTCACATACATATAACAATCTATGAGAATATCTTAACGGAGTCACTGATAACTTTTCAAATAACAATATGTATTCATTTCTGTTATGAATGAATATGTGTCCTGATTCAAAAACAAAGGGAACCAGGAATCACAATCAATTTTACTTACAAGTTATATGTACAGAATTTATCAATATGAATATGGTAGTGACATATATTATTAAAGTATCCTATGTGTGTCAGTTGTGTAGTAGTAATATGAGGTAATACTGGTTTTGTTTTGTTCAAGCTCTGTTGGTATTTGTCATCATGACTTCAATAGTTTGTCTTTATGGGAACTATTATTGGAGATGTTCTCAGTTCCTGATATTAACACAATTTAATTCCCCTCTTAATTTTATTTTTACAAGGTCATTTTAAGCTGGGGGTACATAATTTTGAGCTCAGCTGGCCACATCAGCTTATCTGGCGTGATGGCGGCAGGAACAGACTCCTCTGCTCGACTCTCCCCTCGGCTCTGGAGACACCTCACTGATAGCTAAATGGACCAAGGAGTATGCTGTCCGACTCTGGATTCAGCAAAGCTCTGACCAGGTGCTGCTCAATACCATCAAGACCACGGTCCCTGAAAACAAGAAGGATGTACCTTCTACTTCATAACTAATTGATACTCTAGTTCTACACTGAGCACAATACATCACAAACATTGAGTTCAGAGCGTTAGGCCAACTGTCAGCTTCATCTGAAATACTTTATACCAGCATTAACCTCCTTAATGGTTACCACGCCTCTGCACTTCCAGCATTATTTCTGTCTAATCAATAATCTAGGTGTCAGTGTACTGTTTGGCCATTCCATGCAGTTTTACTTTCCTCCGACACCTTCTGTTCAGGCTGGAGCATTATAGGTTTTACATCATGTTTGCTACTGAACTACACATATATACAGGCATAAATTAACAATTCACATTCAATTTTCATTAAAAGATACTGAATGGTTTAAGCTTACCACAATTCATAGAATAAACACAGATACGTTGATTAGCAATGAATTCTGGCACATTTACTGGCACAAATTCCCATCTGCTTATGTTCCAGGCTTTTATTTAGCAAAATATGAGCTGGCTTCAACGCACTGTTGCTTTATCAAGCTTATTTAAACAAGTGGTTTCGAACTAACGCTCCTAAGTGATTATATCAGCGAGTCTGGCCAATGGAGCCACGTTTCGACAAGTGTTTGAAAAAATGTTACCTTCCTACGTCTCCCTAACAACCAAGATAGTATTTATAGCCCGACCAATCGTGGTTAGTCTTTCATTTGTTGCGCTCCAATCAATTTGGAGTTTACATGGTAGGCTATTTCTGTAACGTAAGGTTTTTTTCAAACACGTTATAAAAAAATTTTATGAGCAGAAATGATTTTATGTTGTCAGGCATCCCCACTATTTTATTTTGGTTATAATTTATTAATTCCTGGACTATTTGCGTAACGTTTTACATATTCTTTGTCAGCAAGCCCTAAGGAACCCAAATATCCAAATTTAAAAGAGCTACGTGGCTGCGTTCAAAATATGCAATTCCTTCTACCTCCTGTTTCGAAGATGTGCTGTCTGGGTACTGTAATGTTTTCAAACGTAAACCCATCTAATGTTATCTTTCCTAATAAGCGTTTTTTATGATTTTAAAACCTAACTCTGGGAAGGGTAGTGAATTTATCACTGTCCGTCTGAAAAAAAGTTAGTGCATGTAGTCTTACACGCGTGATGGCAGCATTTGTGTATCGCGCGACGCGTGTTGCATGCGTTCCTGATTTTCAGCCCTCCCTCTCTCTTTATCCTTTAGTCCATCTGTTCGTTCGTTTTGGTAACGCAGTATAATTAATGTTAGGATTAATTTAGGTCATTACGCAGTCTGCCTCTCAATGTTTTTCCAAGAAATACAGCACACGTTTCATTGAAGAAAGCGGGTAATAATACAGTAAGCTTTTACTATCAACGTGAAAGCGTTACAATTTGCAGACGAAGCAGAAAACAAGGGGGATTTCGAGTACCTTCTTTGTGACAGCACTGTTATTTTACCATTGCTCTTTTCTTTATTAATTTTATTTGTTAGGCTTCATATTTACCTAATAATTTATATATGTGGATTAGAATATTCCACGACACCTCCCCTCTTAAAACAGACATTATATGTCAGTCCTTTATTCTATATACACATAGAGAAATTTATTATTATTTCTGGGGTTTACGGTGATTCTCATCACACGGATGGCGGCTTAAAAAATCCGCTCCCAAATTTGTTTTTCCAGATATATACTCAATGCTAAAATTATATGGAGCCAAAAGTAAAGACCATCGGAGTAACCTGGAGTTCTCATGCCTAGCCTGTGCTAGAAACGATAAAGGTTTGTGGTCTGTTTGCAACTTAAATGCCTTCCCATACAGATAAATATTGAATTTCTTTATTGCCCATATTACTGCAAGACATTCTTTTTCGCTAGTTGAGTAGTTGATTTCAGCTTTATTCAATTTTCTGCTAGCATATGCCACTGGGCTTAATTCCCCATCCAATGCATCTGATTTCTGTAGTAGAGTTGCACCTAACCCAATATTACTTGCATCCGTCCTTACTATGAATTCTTGACTTAAGTCAGGTAATTTCAAAATGGGTTTACTTGTGAGCTTTTCCTTCAATTCTTGGTAAGTCATTTCACATTGTGGTGTCCATGTAATGCGATCTGGATGTCCTTTACGTGTCAATTCAGTTAACGGTGCACATATGGAATTAAAGTTTTTGATATACTTCTGGTAGAAACCACATAATGAGACAAAGGATCTCACGTCCTTCTTGGTTTGTGGTCTCGGGGCTTTCTGTAGTTTCTCTAAATTCTTTGGGTCAGGGGTCATGTTTCCCTGATAAACTGTGTGTCCCAAAAATTCCAATTCTTTACATCCAACGCAACATTTGGTTGGTCGGGCTGTTAAATTTGCCTCCCTAAGTCGATTAAACAGCATGTTCAGAGAGTCAATGTGTTCCTCAAATGTTTCTGTTGCTATAAGGATATCATCCATAAAATTTGTTATACAGGGATTATTCAGAGGATCCAATAATTTTCTCATCATTCTAGAGAAGACACTAGGCGCATTCTTCAATCCAAATGGCAATCTATTAAACTCATAGTGTCCTTCTGAGGTACTAAAAGCTAGGTATGGTCTAACCTCAGGCTTTACTGGAATCTGATAGTATCCTTTACTCAGATCCACTTTTGAGAAATATTTAGCTTTATTTAGCCTGGCAAACAGCTGATTTGTATCCGGCAATGGATCCACCTGTCCTTCTGTAATAGCATTCAGTCTCCTGTAATCTATACAGAGTCTATGTTCTCCAGAGGGCTTCCTTAAGAGTACAACACCGGAACTATACGAAGACTCACTGTGCGAAATAATTCCTTCCTTCAATAGATAGTCTATCTCTTCCTTCAAAGCTTTCTCCTTAGCAAACGGAATCGAATATGGTTTCATACAGACAGGTGTGGGGTCTATCAGTTTCATATCATATTCCAATAGGTTTGTATGCCCTGGTCGGTCTGTTAACACCTCTGCATGATTATTTAGAACCTGTTGCACTCTCTCTTTCAAGGTCAACAAGTGTGTCTCTTCCTGATGTTCTCTTTCCAAATATTTCTTCAGGAGATTCACATGATAGATTTTTTCTTTCCCCTTCTTATCTATCTTATAATTTGTTCTAGACACCTTCTCTAAAACTGTATATGGACCCTGCCATCCAATTTGTAACTTATTCTGACTCCCAGGCAAAAGAAGCAGTACTTTCTCTCCCACAGCCAAATTTCTGTCTTTCGCCTTCCTGTTATAATAGGCAGCATGTTTCTTCCTGGCTTGTTTCAAATTTTTATTGGCAAGTTTCCAGCCAGTTTTTAACCGAGTGGTCAGCTCATTCACATATTGGTATGAAGATGTAATGTTTTCCTCTGCCTTTTCATCAGTCCACGTTCTTAACATAGCTACATATGGACCTTTAATTGTGTGGACCTATTTGTCCATGCACCGGTATGGTCTCTTCCACTCGAAGCTTTATAGTGATGATTTTTCCTCCCAGAATTATCATTCACAAAACGACCGCTACCAATTTTTCTTTTGGGGCTTTCTACCCACTTAAAATTCTTGATGAGAGATTTCCTCTCTACATCCTCTTCCTCCAGTTTGTTTAAGTCCGATTGAGGGATTGTCGGCTTATCCTGGGGTAAGACATCTGTTTGTACTCTCCGCATAGTGGCCATTGTAAAACAGTTAAGTGAAGCTTGTCCGTGAAAAGGGGCTTCCCATTCCATTTGGTCCACTTTATCAAATCTATTTTTTTTTTTATTATCAGGCCTAATTTTGCCCCGTGGCGTGTCCAGGTCCTGATCCATGTTCCCACTTGTGGGTGTTCCCTCATGTGCTATGCTACACCTTTCTACAAAATTCTCAATGTCCCATCTTGCTTTGGGCCAATAATAATTGTGAGCCACCTTTTGAATGATGGTACCTATCTTCTCATGGTCCCCATCTGGTTTCACATGTAGGCTCCTTATTAAGTCTGCCCTATATCTTTTTGGAAGAACCAGCTGTCCGTGACCTTTGGATCTAGCTCCAGTCTTCCTATACATCAACTTGTTTTTCATGTAAAAATCTCCCTTGCCTGGAGTTGTATGACAAGTTGACAATTTTCTGAAACAAGGCTTGAGTGTTTTATCCCCAGCCTGTGCCTTCCTCATCTCTTCTGGAGTGGTATCCAACATAATATCCTCCTCCTGTCTTGAGGTCGACCTGACCTGAAGGGTTGCCATATACACAGGTTTCCTTCTGCAACGGTCAGTGTCATGATTGTCCATCTGACAATTCTTACACCACCTTTTTCCTTGGTTGAAAGATTTTCTTTCATCATATTTCCTTTCATCGAATTGTGGGAATTTATTTTTATTTTCATACCGTGGCCTATCAAATTGGTGCTTACCTTTATTTTGATCCTTAGGATCAAATTTATTAAAGTTCTGTGGTGCCCTAAAGTTGTCCACTTGTTTCTTTTTATTACCTGTTACCTCTGCTTGAGCTGCTTGATACCTTTCAGCAACATTTAGCAACTCACCCAGCCTCTCTGCACCTTGTTCCATGAGAAACTTTCTCAGGTCTGGAGCCATGGACTCTCTTAGTTGCTCTATAAGGACCATTTCCTTAAGATCTTGGGTTTTCCCCAGAGAAGTCCATTTCTCCAAGTATGTCTCTATTCGTGCAGAGAACTGGTGATAGGTTTCACCTGACAGTAGTTTAGCATTCCTAAATTTTTTCCTATAGAATTCTGCATTCTTTTCATATCTTAACAAAAGAGCCTGCTTTAGCATGTCATAATTTTCCTGATCACCTCTGCTCATTTTTGCAAAAACTTCATAAGCTGCCCCACGAAGTCCCTGAAATAACTTTAAGCTCCACCTTTCTCTCTCTAACCCATACGTGGTAGCTAATAGTTCATACCTATTTAGGTAGCTCTCTATATCATCGTCTTTCTCAACAAAATGATCTAAATGAAAATTCATAGCTGAGGTTGAGGCTCCTTGGCTAGCAGTGGCATCAGAGGCAAAGGGACTGGCACCATTTTCAGGAGCATGGCCCTGAAACTCAAACTCCCTTAGTCGTAACTCATGTTCCCTTTGTAATCTTTTATCTTCTGCTTCCCTTTCTGCAGCTAATTTTCTTTCTTCTGCTTCCCTTTCTGCAGCTAATTTTCTTTCTTCTGCTTCCCTTTCTGCAGCTAATTTCTTGTCTTCTCTTTCTGCAGTCAATCTTCTTTCTTCTGCTTCCAATTTCTTAGCCTCAGCCTCAATCTGCAACCTCTTAGTCTCAGCCTCTAACTTTCTTTCGGCCTCTTTTTCTAATCTTCTTTCTTCGCGTTCAATAAATTTGTCACATTCCGTGGTGACATAGGCAACCATAACTTGCCCATCTAATCCTAACTCTTTTGCAGTCTGAACAGCAGCAGATCGAAACTTGGCCAGGTCCGCCATTGTCTATCAGGTAAATTTCTACAATGTCTAACCAACAATTTAATCTCTAAATATATCTAATGGACAACACAGGCACCGTGAGCTCAACCTTATTTAATTCCACCCAAGGATACCTTTTAATTCTTATATTCCCTGAAGTGAATTACCCCCAATATTTTTAATAGGGAAAGATTCAAAATCCCAAGAGCGAGACCCCAATATATGTGGTGTAGTGGGATGTTATAAATATTTATAGGGGACTTAGTGTACTGACTGAGATCAGCTGTGAAGGTATCTATATCTATTAAGAGTAGTGTATTATAGATAACCTTACTTGCTGCCACATATATATATATATATCTATCTCAGTCAGAATTATTCTGGAATAGTGTGATGACTACGTTATGTGTCTAGGGTATGTGTATGATGAAGTGTAAGTCACAACAACAGACAGATAAACAATTTAATTTATTCCACTACACTTGACAACAATGTGACACTCACATACATATAACAATCTATGAGAATATCTTAACGGAGTCACTGATAACTTTTCAAATAACAATATGTATTCATTTCTGTTATGAATGAATATGTGTCCTGATTCAAAAACAAAGGGAACCAGGAATCACAATCAATTTTACTTACAAGTTATATGTACAGAATTTATCAATATGAATATGGTAATGACATATATTATTAAAGTATCCTATGTGTGTCAGTTGTGTAGTAGTAATATGAGGTAATACTGGTTTTGTTTTGTTCAAGCTCTGTTGGTATTTGTCATCATGACTTCAATAGTTTGTCTTTATGGGAACTATTATTGGAGATGTTCTCAGTTCCTGATATTAACACAATTTAATTCCCCTCTTAATTTTATTTTTACAAGGTCATTTTAAGCTGGGGGTACATAATTTTGAGCTCAGCTGGCCACATCAGCTTATCTGGCGTGATGGCGGCAGGAACAGACTCCTCTGCTCGACTCTCCCCTCGGCTCTGGAGACACCTCCCTGATAGCTAAATGGACCAAGGAGTATGCTGTCCGACTCTGGATTCAGCAAAGCTCTGACCAGGTGCTGCTCAATACCATCAAGACCACGGTCCCTGAAAACAAGAAGGATGTACCTTCTACTTCATAACTAATTGATACTCTAGTTCTACACAGAGCACAATACATCACAAACATTGAGTTCAGAGCGTTAGGCCAACTGTCAGCTTCATCTGAAATACTTTATACCAGCATTAACCTCCTTAATGGTTACCACGCCTCTGCACTTCCAGCATTATTTCTGTCTAATCAATAATCTAGGTGTCAGTGTACTGTTTGGCCATTCCATGCAGTTTTACTTTCCTCCGACACCTTCTGTTCAGGCGGGAGCATTATAGGTTTTACATCATGTTTGCTACTGAACTACACATATATACAGGCATAAATTAACAATTCACATTCAATTTTCATTACAAGATACTGAATGGTTTAAGCTTACCACAATTCATAGAATAAACACAGATACGTTGATTAGCAATGAATTCTGGCACATTTACTGGCACAAATTCCCATCTGCTTATGTTCCAGGCTTTTATTTAGCAAAAATATGAGCTGGCTTCAACGCACTGTTGCTTTATCAAGCTTATTTAAACAAGTGGTTTCGAACTAACGCTCCTAAGTGATTATATCAGCGAGTCTGGCCAATCGAGCCACGTTTCGACAAGTGTTTGAAAAAATGTTACCTTCCTACGTCTCCCTAACAACCAAGATAGTATTTATAGCCCGACCAATCGTGGTTAGTCTTTCATTTGTTGCGCTCCAATCAATTTGGAGTTTACATGGTAGGCTATTTCTGTAACGTAAGGTTTTTTTCAAACACGTTATAAAAAAATTTTATGAGCAGAAATGATTTTATGTTGTCAGGCATCCCCACTATTTTATTTTGGTTATAATTTATTAATTCCTGGACTATTTGCGTAACGTTTTACATATTCTTTGTCAGCAAGCCCTAAGGAACCCAAATATCCAAATTTAAAAGAGCTACGTGGCTGCGTTCAAAATATGCAATTCCTTCTACCTCCTGTTTCGAAGATGTGCTGTCTGGGTACTGTAATGTTTTCAAACGTAAACCCATATAATGTTATCTTTCCTAATAAGCGTTTTTTATGATTTTAAAACCTAACTCTGGGAAGGGTAGTGAATTTATCACTGTCCGTCTGAAAAAAAGTTAGTGCATGTAGTCTTACACGCGTGATGGCAGCATTTGTGTATCGCGCGACGCGTGTTGCATGCGTTCCTGATTTTCAGCCCTCCCTCTCTCTTTATCCTTTAGTCCATCTGTTCGTTCGTTTTGGTAACGCAGTATAATTAATGTTAGGATTAATTTAGGTCATTACGCAGTCTGCCTCTCAATGTTTTTCCAAGAAATACAGCACACGTTTCATTGAAGAAAGTGGGTAATAATACAGTAAGCTTTTACTATCAACGTGAAAGCGTTACAATTTGCAGACGAAGCAGAAAACAAGGGGGATTTCGAGTACCTTCTTTGTGACAGCACTGTTATTTTACCATTGCTCTTTTCTTTATTAATTTTATTTGTTAGGCTTCATATTTACCTAATAATTTATATATGTGGATTAGAATATTCCACGACATAGATTTGTCAATCTTATATTCTTCACAATAAGTTTGGAACCTATTTAAAAAGCATTAAATGTCGTCTATGGACGCATTACATTTTGGCAGATTAATCCCTATGGCAGTAGTATGATCTTTATTTTTATCTTCACCTACCCCAGGATGCAACAGTGTTTGTTGTAATTTTAGTTTTTCAAGTTCAATCTCAGCTAATCTTATAGCTTGTTGAGATATTATCTCCTCTTGAGATCTGGCATAGGCTAATTTTTCCCTTTCAAGAGCCAATTCTTCTGATCTCCTTTTTTCAATTAATTCCAATTCTTCTGATCTCCTTTTTTCAGCCAATTGTATTTCCATTTCTTGTTTGTGGAGTTCCTCTTGTCTCCTTTTTTCAATTAATTCTTCTTGTCTTCTTTTTTCAGACAATTCCATTTCTTCTATGTGGAGTTCCTCTTGTCTCCTTTTTTCAATTAATTCTTCTTTCCTGAGATCTTCTTGTCTCTTTATCTCTTTATCCACATATGCTTGCAATGCTTCACCTTCCAAATTAAATTCTTTTCCAATCTTCAATAAATCCTTTAATGAAGTCATGGTTTCTTATTATTGTGATTCTCAGTATATGCACAATATTTAAACTTTTATATATATGAATATGTCAACCAAATATTCAATACCCAATCCACCAATCTCACATCAGTCTATAAATGCACTAATATAGATGTTAGTCAATTATACAATATGGAGCAGAAAAAATATAGTAAGTACAACAAGCAATGACAAAAAGACAGGGTTAGAGCAACAAAAGGGAATACAAATGGTTAAACAAGGAGTAAATATGACATATATATAACAATAATTTTAACTGATGCTCTATGACAATAGAACAAGACAAGACGCGTATCACAACACTTATAACATCTATGAACTAAATGAAAGCAAGAGTAGAGATGGACAATTTTACAAACAATAATGTAACAAACGTAATAAAATAATACAATGACTAGACTTATGAGAACAAACAATATGTAAACATGACTTTACAACTAGACAGAAATGGATCTGTTAAATTCAACTGAGGCAGTATTTTTATCAAACCAGCACAATATACTGGCTCCTCAATATGAATTACACAGATACAGACCTACAGAACGCTCGATTTTCTCATTTAACCCAGCCGAAGCGGTAAAAAAATGAAGAAAATCGAGCCCCACCAGCCTCCCGCTAGTTACATACACATCGACATAATGATAACAAAAATTTGTGAAGTCGTAATTCAGGCCAACAGATATTATCTACAGTCAAGCTGTATGTAACGATAAATCAACTTATCTGTTGCCTCAAAAAAAATCCTCCTTGAGACTTCTCCAAGCAAGGAATACAGTGATGTTTCGTCACTTAGGCTCTGGTTAGGCCTAGGATTGGTTAGGATGACAATCGCAGGACATCGATCTGGTCCTCATGTTAGTTGACAAAATAGTTGAAACAGTCAATTCTTTTGACTTATGTCCAATAGCCAGTCACTTTTGTGTATTAGTGACACTTGAGGCAATTTAAATCATATCATAGCTGGAAATTTCCTTTCCATACTTGAATATTTAGGCAGACGATCAGTGCCGCCATTTTGAAAAAAAGTCCTCGACTTCCAAATTTTAGGCTTCTGCCTTCTTTAGCTTGGCCCCCAAAGAATGATGCGGGGAAATAAATCCTTATAATATTATGTATGTATTCAGGAACATTCCTCCAGACGTCCTGTATTATATCTCTTGAAGATATCTGGGCCAGCTGAACACCTTTCCAGGGATATCCTTATTGATTCATATATATTATTACATTCCAAGTAATATGGCCAAACACACAACTCTCTCTGGCCCGCACCACAGATACTCAGTTATTAAGGCCGAACTTCTTGGCACATTTGACACGTTTATTTAAACAATACTCCACATTGCATATGGTACGACATCAAGGCTTTTACTAAGCACAGGTCGCTACTGTCCTCGATTCTGATACTTTCAGTTTTAATGGGACATTCACTTACGTGCTCAAGAATTTCACACAATCTGCTTAGACTAAACTGACATTATACAGTTAATACATGCATAAGGCAGTGATGGTAACATATCTTGCAGGTGTAATATGAATATGCCCAAAGGCAATTAACACAATCTAAAATCAGGTCCTACTGGACACCTTCCATGCATACTGGTCCAACGACACAAGCAGAATCCGGTTCAGAGACGCGTTCGTGTTCCAGATTAACAAGCCATCGTCTGCTACTATTTTGTGCAGAAGTCAAGACGTCACTTCCGGAAACTAATGACAATGGTCTATAAACAATAAACCAGGAAGTGATCGTATACAACCAATGTTATGATATTTAAACATAACAGCCATGCTGTCATTCATCCTACATGCAGACAACTGAGACACGCTGATCTCATATACAATAGAAATAGGTGGGCTTGAGGACAGAAATTAGCCCCTATGTTTACTTGTTACAGGTTTTATTCGTGTCATCCAACCTGAGGTCGTATGTCCAGTCAATCCAGCTGTCTGGAACTTCGCAGGAGCACAGTGATTGCACAGGAGCTACATCTTTAGTCCCCCTCAGTCTTGGGTGGGCTAACGAAACGATCATCAGCGGGTGTTGTGTGCAAGAAATTAAGGACAGAACTGTTTCAAGAGATGAGTACACATTAGTACCATTTCCGTCGGCAATTGTGAGCATTTAACGGTCAAGGACGAAAAACTGAGTTAGCGTAGCAAGAGATAAGAATAACAGCATAGCTGATAAATTTTATATACTTAATTAACAGCACAGCTGATATAAATTTGTTTCCTATAATTGGAAAACTTGTTGTAATATATATATATATCTATATATATTATTGTAAATCATATGTAAACTTACAAATCCATTGCATTCCATCTTTCAACATCCACCCTTCAGCACAAGAGTAGATAGTGTATATACTAAATAAATAATAAGGAAATTGTATTTGAACGACTTGTCAATTTTATAATTGTTAAGTAAAATCTGTGTCCTTGTTTTTTAATATCACAGTTAGTTACACAGCTGGGTGGCATTTTATGACTGTCTCCTCTCTACTAATTTTTCGAAATCAGATCATTCACAGCCGTAACTAATTTGTGATACCAGTAGTTCTCTCATACACTGGGACTTCACCATATTCTGCAGAAATTCTACTTCTGTATTGTCAGTACTATACTGATCCTAGAGCCAATAAAAACCTCACGCTACAATGGTGATTGAAGAGTTATGTCCTATTTGTAAATTGTTTTTTTCTTTACTTCTATTCAAATAATTTATATGAAATAAACGTCAAGATAAAAACAATTAACTGTCATTTTATTACCAAAAAAAAAAAAAAAAAGCTGTGCTACATTAACATTACAACTCAGCGTTAGTTCCGGCCTGTTCAGCACATGGTTTTTTTTTTTTTTTTTTTTGTTAATAGCAGGCAAACATTTTTGCTATCACAGAAAACATCAGTTTATTGGTCATGTTAGATTTTATTTTAGTTTGATTTGTTTCTACGAATAAAAAAAAAACATTTATCAAACGGTGGTTATTGCTCGTTGTTTATACTTTTGTTAAATGTATATCCAGGGGATATATGTGACGTAATAAACATATAAAAATACAGACTGGCTTTTCAATTGCCCTTTGTATACGAATATAAACAATAAGTAGCGAAGGAAATGATAAACGCATAAAGTTGAAAAGTAGAGAACATGAACAATATAATACAGAAACTGAGAGGATTAAATATTTCACGAAAACAGTTTACATTAATTCTTTAAATTTACCTCTTGATATTTTCTAATTCTCCACCCTACAAACGTGTCCAGATATGCCAGATTCCTATCGTCATGGTTTTTATACATTTTAATTTTGCTTACAGTAGCTTGATGGTGGTCATTTATCAGCTGTAGCATATGATGGTGGTCGTTTCTCAGCTGTAGCATATGATGGTGGTCATTTCTCAGCTGTAGCATATGATGGTGGTCATTTATCAGCTGTAGCATATGATGCTTCCTACAGAGAGTGTCCGATTGGCAGAGTGGTTAGAGCGCTGGTCTCTTGCGGTACCGACACCCTCCAGTCTACCCAGCTGTAAATGGGTACCTGACTCTGCTCTTTGAGTTAGGGAAGGAAAAAACGGCGAGGAAGGGAACTGGTCACACCACATCTCGATGCTGGACCTAGTATAGTGAAGTCTCTAACACTTCACTCCCCTACGGCAGTATCTGTTATGGGTCTACCTTGACCTTTACCAGAGTAAGTACTTTCTCTGGAATCCTGTTCAGCCTTGAGCTACCTGCCGTGCACATCCGTGGTTGCTTAGAGTCTTTGATAACCTTGATGTTAACTGTAGTCACGACTTGATGGGAAGAAAATTATTTCAACGACATGTAAGTCCGAAGACCTTTAATTATTCGGCATCGTTTTCCTTTCCGCCAGGGACAAATAAACGAATGCATAAGAAAAGTTAAAAACATAAACATATATTAAAATGATGTGTTCTATAAACGACTTCTTATACTGTCATTGGCAAAGATTTGTTGCATAGAATGCTACCTCTACGCCATCAACATTTATCCGTTTATTAACATACTATTTTCGCATTTGTTCCACGGAAGAATTACACAAATTAAACCGTATAATAACTCACTATTTCATGTCTTGTTTCTCCAATATGGCTTCATAAAACAAACCATACTATCTCCCTGGCATTCCGGCATCTAAAAACACGAACTACCAAACAGTCACAGACCGAAGACCTAATTTCAGCACGCTCCGCAGGACACGCGTGTACGGAAAGAACGAGCTATAACGAGGGCTTTATCTAAGATTGTGAGGTGAAAAGTCAACAGTAGTTTATAGGCAAGTGTGAGGCAAGATTATACTCTGTCCGTGTGAAAGGAGATGGAGAACAATTATTGTTCTTGGTTGAGAATTTAGGTCACAAAACAATCATTTAATGAAATATAAAACGTGCGTACCAAGCATTCTTCTTCTGTCGTCTCCTTATTTACTGAAGACCCACAGGTAGAGTTGGTTCTTGGTTTTCCGAGCCATTGCTCACAGAGACGCCCGGCGTTGTGTCATGTTGTACTTCTTTAAGATATATGCTTTTAGGATATATGTTACACTCGATCCACTTTATATTGAATTCTCTTTCATTTCTATTCTTCTCAATTTCTGCGGCTATATATAGAGCCCGATTACCAGAATGGTTAGAGCACTTGCCTCTAGCGGCACAGTTCTTGAAATCTGGTAGCATGACGCTCCAGTCTACCCACCTGTAAATTGGTACTTGGCTCTGCTCTTGAATTAGGGAAGGCAAAGGCAGCTGAGAAAGGAACTGATCACCCCACCTCAAAAAGTTGGACCTAGACAATTGAAATCTGTAACTCTTCACTCCCCTATAGCAGTATCTGCTATGGGCCCACCTTTACCTTTATACTGCTTGATGGTCGGATTTCATTATCATAAGATAGGTAAACCACGAAGACACTGATTCTAATGTTAACCAGAGAATGGTACGTTGATACGACAGAACCAAAAAAGACAGGAAAAATATTAAAGTTTTTTCATCTTACGTGGCTAACGTATTTATAACTGTTCTTGTCAGCCTGCGTCACCATTATCTCTTTCGGTGACCTTGTCACACGCATTTATTTTGACTTCAGACAAGAACGGGCAGAATGAGATCAGACTGACTTGTGTGGGGATTTTCAATAAATATTTTTTATTAAAAGAAAATCAATAAGAATTATCTTATAAAAATAGTGATCGATAGTTGCTGAATAAGTCATACAGTATATGTCTTTCTTAATCTCGCGACTTCACATCTTCCTCCCACACTTCTTGTTTCAGAATGAGCGATATCTTTCTTACTTAATCTCTTTAGTTTA